>NC_051167.1:142611536-143179098 GCF_013339725.1 Rhipicephalus microplus
AAACGAAGATTGCCGAAGCCTGTAACACCATAGAAACTGCTGATAAGTGACTAGTGATACCGCACAGACCATTGCGTCATTGCCAGAAGACCTTGCTTTTCTGGATAGTTCCTTGTAACAGCATTATTTGCCTTTGTGTGTGTTGCATTGTGTTGTAAGCTCATTGGGTTTTAAGAAAAAAATACTGCAAGTGACCGTGATTTTTTCCCAAGCGCAGTCTTGGTATATTAATTATCACTTTTAATTTCGCCGCCTTAAAGCTTACTTAAGTTGACATTTTTTCATGGTGCCATATTTTATTTTTCATGGAGTTTTCTGACATTCATTTGTTGAACGATGAATGAGTTATGTTTTTTTAAGCGATTATACATATTCATCCTTTCACATGTGTTCACATTATTTGTTAAGTGACAACAGGCCATTTTAACTGGCCTTTTTTTTCTTCCTCCACAAGCGCAATGCTCAGCGAGAATAATGCCACGTTTCTTGATGGTTCTTTGGCCACTCTCTTGAGTCGCACTTTTATTCACAGTAGTTATTTCATGTTTTGTCGGGACGTGCGAGATCTCATTGTTCCTTTGGTATTGTTTATTATTTTTTTTCGCAGCAAAGCTAATCCGTAATGAAGTAGCTGAGGTAAAACGTACATCATTTTGTTCACAACAAAACAGTTATAGCAGAACAAAACCGAGATATCAAGGTTAGTCCCGTGCCCAAGTCCTGGATGAAACTTCTGTTCTTTGCTTGCCACGCTTAAAAAACACTTGGCAATCTGCGCATGTTTCTGTGTTTTCTTAATAACGTACTCGTCCTGTGACGAGGTTTACGAACGTCCAACAGCAATGACCACCTAGTCGGCCTGAACGTCTGACACAACTTAGTGGAAAACACGTAATTTCTAAAAACCATTGTTCTAATAAGATATGCGATACACTCGCGCAATAACAGTGAATAATGGTGAGCAGCGATAGTTTTTCTGTGTTGCCCTCGACAGAGATAGATGCAGGTGCTCGCAGTACACATCTTTCTTTTTCTTTCTGGAACCCACCAAATGAAAATGCTGGAAGGGACGTAGGAAACTGTTTTGATTGATTTGATTGATACGTAGGGTTCAACGTCCCCAAAACCACGTTATGATTATGAGACGCCGTAGTAAAGGGCTCCGGAAATTTCAACCACCGTAGGGTTCTTTAACGTGAACCAAATCTGAGCACACGGGCCTACAACGTTTCCGCCCTATCGAAATGCAGCGGCCAGCAGCCGGGATTTGAGCCCTCGACCAGCCGAGTAACTTAGCCACTAGACCACCGCGGTGGGGCAATGGAAACATGTTTTAGAGCACGAAATAACGGACTGCAGTTATCAAAATATATACAGACTGATATGTCGAAAATTTCTATAACCTGTATTTATTTGCTTCCCCAGTTCATTTTCGGTGCCATAACATTGTCTTTTATAGTGTAAAAGATACCGAAGCTAACTAAACAAGTAAGAAATCGGCGAAGCACATAACCCAGATATTTAGCTCCAAGTTGGGTATCCATTCTCTAACTATAGAACGTGCGCGCCAACTCAGTAAATTCTAAGTTGGCAGAAATAGACCGTTAATAGCCAAGTTTCTGCATTTTAAGGAAAAGCAAGACGTTATCCATAACGTCAGTAAACTGAAAGGCTCGAAAATTACTGTCTCTGAAGATTTATCTCCGTAGGCATGTCAGAAAAGAAAAATACTGTGGGATTAGGCAAAAACGCACAAAAAGGAAGGTGAAAAGGTCATACTGAAATATGACACACAGATACTGAATGGTAAAAAATATGGTTACGACACAGAGACACAGCAAGTTCTAGCACTTCAATGACCATGTCAACCTAGAGGAGTGAACCTTTCCTTCCTGGTAATTAAATGCAGAAGCATTGAAAGCAAAGGGGATGAATTTTGTGCATTTCTTCGGATGTCCGAGCTGTCTGTGGTGCTTGGAACTGAATATTGGTTAAATGATGAAATACGTGATGACGAGGTGCTTCCGGTGGACTATACGTGCTACCGCAAAGATAGGAATGGTCATGGTGGTGGTGTATTTATTTTAGTTAAAATCGACATAGTGTCTTCCAACCTGGACGTTGTCGTCGGAACATGTGAAGCTGTCTGCTGTCAACTCAAGCTGGCAAATAAGAAGCTAATAACTGTGTGTAGTTGTTATCGTGCACCTGATTCTCCCACAGACGTGATGTCACAGCTTGCAAGTGCCATTGATGAGGTGCAATCGGACTTCATGATTATTGGAGGGGGGGGGGGATGAACTTGCCAAACATTTACTGGCATGAGCACTCCACCCTTATATCGTCATCTGGGGCATCTGCTCAAGATGCTCATGCCACAGCAACACGGGTTTCGAAGAAGCTTTTCTTGAACTACCTGATTGACAAAATTTACGCACGACATAGCATACGCATTAAATAAAAGAGAAACAATTGACTGCATTTTTTTAGACTTCAAGAAGGGCTTTGTACGTCCCACACCGTTTACTTCTTTAAAAAGTGACTGTCTATGGCTATAATTAATGGACAGGATCATCGCATGGGTCGCTGATTATTGACATTACGCCAGCAGACTGTAATCGTTAATGGTGCCAGTTCGTGCGCATCGCAGGTATAACATCGGGCGTCCCCCAAGGGTCGGTACTGGGGCCACTTTTACTTCTGATTACGTCAACGACATAACTGAGGGCGTAGAATCCCACATACGGTTGTTCGCAGACGACTGTGTTTTGTATAGGGAATTTACAGATTCGCGGTACAAAGCGTTCATTCACAGAGACTTGGCGAAAATCGGTGATTGGTGTGCACGATGGCGCATGCAGTTGAACTTGAACAAGACAGTTTACATGGAGTTTACTCGTAATAAATTACAGTCGCAGACATCGTATACAAATAACAATGTCATCATAAGTAAGGTAAATGAGTACAAATACTTAGGAGTGTACCTATCATCTAACTTAAATTGGCAGCGACATGTTGACTATGTAACAGGCAAGGCCGGGAAAGCACTTGCGTTCCTTCACCGTAACGCGAAGAACTTTATTATGTCGACTAAAGAAATGCTTTACAAAACATATGTGCGTTCCGTTATTGACTATGCGTGAGTCGTCTGGGACCCCTCAACAGTATGTGACACAGAAAAACTTCAAAGGGTGCAGAACTTGGCCACTCGATTTGTTTGTGGACGTTACGACAGAAAGTTCAGTTCTACGCACGCGAAAGAATTAATGCAATGAGATACACTAGATTGTCGGAGACGCAGACTTCACTTGAAGTTTTTTCACATCTTTTATTCAAAAGTTGGCATCGATAGGTATCTTTACATAAAGGCACCTAATTACCATTCGCATTTGGTTGACCATGAGAATAAGGTTATGAAAGTTTTCTGCAAAACGCATTACTATAGCAAGTTGTTTTTTCTTAGAACAATATGGGACTGGAATCAATTAGACAAGTCTGTGGCAACTATATAATCCAATGACATGTTTCTGCACTGCTAAAGTAATTCTTCTTGTATTAGAGTTGCTGTTCACTCATGTTACTGCTAGTGATGACTGCTATATGCTTGTACTTGTAGTTGCCTTTATCCTGCATTCTTGTTCATGTAATCATGCTTTATCACTATAATGGTCTTCATTGTTAAATAATATTGTATTATTGTTTACTTGCAATCTTATTTTTATGCACAATGATTTACTATGGTGCACATTAGAGTACACTCATGATCTTCTGTTACTGCACAAGTGACGAGCACGAAATAGTTTTTAGTCACTGTGAGATAAACTACATCAATAAGGATGCTTCATGAAATAAATGCTTTGTGTATAGGATTCCACTTTCATGCGTTCGCGCTTAGGTTGTTCTTACGGGTGGAATGTGCAGGTCCGAATGAAAGAGCACCTCATATCATTACGTGCTACGCGTGCTTCCTACTTTCTGTGCGATGTGGCGTATGTGAAACTGCGTATCTTTTACATGAGAGTAGCGTACTGTGTAAACACAAAGATCTATAGCACTATGCATTATTAAAGGCAACGATGCGCAAAACATGTGGAGACAAGCTGCGTTTGTTTACGTATCAATCGTGGCTTGCACTCACTGTGGACAAACGGTCAAGAAATGGGTTCTTGTATGAATTTTTATCAGAGTTAGGAATAGTGAAGTTTATATAATAGATGTACACCAAATACTATTAGAAATAACGGTGCTTGATGGAAGTCTATGTTTACTATTCATAACTGTTTTGCATTACACTCGAAGAAATACATGTTCCTTGATCGCTAGAAAATGTAGGCAGGGACTGCTTAGTCCTTGCTTTGGATATGAGTTCCTCCTATGCATGATAGCGTATAGGCGCGAGCAGTCTTGGAAAGTTTCGTATTGGAGTTTTTGGTGTTCCAGTAAATCTTCAGTTGACATTCAGTCCTTCTTCCGTGTACAGTTCTCATGAAAAATATCCGCTCTTTCCGTCATGTAGGATCATGAACAGTCTCCTGAATGTACATTATCCTGCATATAGTTTACCCGAGTGTTTGGTTCTGCCAAATGCAAAACGCTTCTGGGCGTAGCATTTTTGTCCCATCGAACTTTGCTAAAATAGTGTGGCTTGAAAACGCTTTAAAATACTTTATGTGTATTAAAGGAGAGAGAGCCGGGGAGGTTGATGTAAAGGCAAGTAGGTTGATCAGTTAAGAAATCGCTTGACTACCCTGAACACTGAGTGCGCAAGGTGGAATGACGCATAAAATAAGGGAAAAAAACAAGTCCGCTAAATTATTCAACCACTATTTCGAACCCGCAGATTAGGAAAACGCGCTTGTAGTTCATTTGATCGCCCACAACTAGAATATACAGTGGTCATCTGGTCACCTCACGGAGTCAATCTCATCGACTTACTAGAACCTGTGCAAAACCACGTTTCACGTTTCATCGCGCGTAACTACAATCGCGGTTTCAATGTATATATAATCAAGGCTTCGTTATCCTTACCATCCTTGGCACAGCGCAGGAAGATAAGCACTCTGCGCTTATTTCATAAAGCCATTTACAACACGCCCGTCAACACCATGCCACCATTAAAGCCACATCGCACATATCGAAGGCTTCATATTGAGCATAGTTTTGCTCATCTTTTCAGCCGCACTCAAGTTTTTAAAGCACCCCCGCTAGAGCGTGCCATTGCTCAAAGAAATGACTTTCTTGATGATGTTGTCTGCATTCGTTATCACATGGCGCTTCAGAATAAAGTACTAACTATTTACGAAAGCGTTTCCTATACATATATTTTTATTGGTGTTATTTATTGTAAGGGTAAATTTCTAACCGTTCAGTTAGGCATAACTCAAATAATTTTCATATTATAGTGCATGCTATTTCTCACATTGATCAATACTATACTTGGCTTTTGAATTACTTCCGTTGGCTCCATGTTATTGATGAAACGTTATGTAGTACCCCTCACCTAATACTCCTACTTCGTGAAGTTTTGGTGATTTAAAAATTATGAAAATAATAAATACTGATGAAGCACGGTCGGCATTGTGAAATACAATAAGGTCTTTGTGGGCAAGTGCATGTATTTATTCTATTTATTTATTTATTCAACAATACTGTAGGTCTTTGTACAGGCCCATACAGGAAGTAGTTTGAAAAAGCATACGTGAGCATAAACATATTAAAATCAAAAACGAAAGCAGAACACAGAACGCCTCAGTAAATAATGCTTCAGGTAATTGATCAAGAACAACGCAAAAAATTGCAGAAATTGAATGAAACATCAAAAAGCACCATACCCTTGACAAGCTTCTGCAAACATTTACCTCATGAAGTGCATGCCTATGTACAATCAATAAAGAATTTTAGTTTTGCAATAATTTCATCCACAGATCGGAATTCAGCAATTTCACTTGGTAAAGCATTCCGTGTTTCAATCGCCCATAGAAAAAAAAGAATATATAAACGTATCGCATTTGTCCTGATAAGGCCTGATGTGTTTATTGTGACAGCTTCTGATGGAGTGACGGTGCGGTGTCTGCACGTAGTGTTGTTTGTTTATGTTTATGTGGTCTTGATAGCGCATAAAAAGAAACTTCTTTGAGGCCACAACACGCCGACACGCAAGGGTAGGCAATGCTGCCTGATTTCTAAGTCCACTTATGCTTTGGTGTCGAGAGTACTTGGAATATATAAATCTTAATGCTTTATTTTGTATACCTTCTAGTTTTTGTATAGGTCCTTTCTGGTGTGGGTTTCACACAATATTGCCATACTCAATCAGTTGCCACACTAATATTTTATATGCGGTTAACTTCACATGTGATGGAGCTGAAGGCAGTTTTCTTCGCAAGAATCCTGATGTTCGGAAAGCCTTTGTGCACGTGTTTTCAATGTGAATATTTCATTTCATGTGTCTTGTAAAGGTCGCGCCCAGATACTTAACTAACTCTGTCACTACTAAATTGTTACCCATCAGTATATATTTAAAACAAAGAATCGTCTTTTTATGTGTTATAATCATGCCTTTGGCTAGCTTAACATTAATTTCCAAGCTCCATCTGTCACAACAATAAGCCATCTTGTTAAGCGTATTGTTCAATTTGAGTCAATCATCGACTCTCTGCACGCAAGTGTAAATAACCAAGCCATCGGCGAAAAGCCGTATCTTTACTCCTTCTGCGCAATCAGCGATGTCATTAACGTGAATAAGAAATAACACTGGTCTGAGAACAGATCCTGGCGGCCCTCCCGAATAAACTTCGAGTTCATGGGAGTCATACTTATTTATAGAAACATACTGACTTCGGTTTGAAAGATGAGCTGCTATTCATTCCACGATACCGTCTGCGATTCCAATAGACCTGATCTTTTCGAGTAATTTATCGATGGGCGATGGTAATCGGATATTTATTTATGATAATGGTAACTATGATAGTGGTAATTTATGATAGTGGTTATGAAGTTTGTTTTCTTCATGGGGTGAAAAAGCATGAACGGGCGCCGGTCCGGGCAGAGAGAGAAACTGCGTCACAAAACAAGGAAGTGCGAGTTTACCCCGCATGTAAGCACATGTTGTATGGACCGACATCAATGCTCTGACCCACCTATTTCTACGTGATACGACAGACGGCACGAAAACCCCGTCGTACCTTACTCGTTCAAACGACCGTTCTGAGGAGTTACGCGAGAAGAGCGTCAAAAGAGCCCCCTGCCAATCGTTTGCCAATCGGATAAAATTTCAATTAGTTTTTGAGGCAATGATCACTTCGTCTTTGTGCTATAAAATACAATTTTTTTCTCGTTATACCGGAAAAGTTCCTCCTCTTTACAGAAGCATGACCACCGAGTTACTTTTGTATATTTTTCCTTCGGGCCCAGTACTTGGTGCAGGTCATTGTAAGAAAAATATTCAGAATAGTAAGAAATGTCTTAAAAAATGAAGCTTTTGCGAAATCAAATAATCTGCTTCAAGGTAATATTTGTTTGGGAAGCGAAGGATTGCGATGCACAAGTTTACAGAAGGAGAGGGAAAATTGACTGTCAGAAATACCTAATTAGGATTTAATGAACTAAATTGAATGAGCAGGCGATTTTCTTAGTGAGTACCTAATGGAGTAGCGTGGTCGATGCAGGACAGGGTGGAACAGATCTGAACCATGCGTTCCTTGCAAAGTAGATTCCGAGATCCATTTCAACAGCATGGTGAAACGCGACTGGATTCAAGAAATGCAATAGGGCCTACGAACGCCTACGGGAGAGCTCCGACGTGCGAGTGAAAAAGGAATAACGTCGCATGCAGCACCTTTTGGAGCGAAGCTTGTCCTGGTTAAAAAGCGTTGTTCACATTGGTTTGAGCCGCGGAACTTGTTGGAAGGAACAAAGACGAGACAGACACGGACGTGTGCGTCTGTTCAAATCCCTCTCTTACTCACCACCAACGTATCCTAGGGAGGCGTCTGCAGACCCGCACTTCCATATTCCATATGGAATATGGAAGTGCGGAATAGCCATATAATATAGAATAGCCATATTCGTTATCTTCCCCTCAGCTGCTATCCCACGACTGTGGCATTTCTCCAAAATGTTCCTTCTGCGGCGAACCTTACGCCACGCTTTCCCGTGTGCCATTCGGCTGCCCTGCTGATCCTCCCCTGTAGGGACAGCCTGCCATGTCAAGCTGGGATGACTGGGAGGCCCTGCTCTCGTCTAAAGAACCGAAGTTGCAGCTTGCTGCGGTGTCTCGGGTTGGAAATACGGTGGCGGTGGGAGGCCTGGCCCTGTAGACGTGGTGTCGGACCGGGCGGTGGCCCAGAGGGGGTCCAAACACGCTTGCGAATAAAGCCGTTCCTGTCTGTTTATCGAGAATCCGCCACTCATGCGAGTATTAGCTATAAACCAGCTACTCCTGCTCAATACCGTTTTGTTTTTGACGTTGCAGGTGTGACCGCTAATGAAAACCAAAACCCACAATCTCATCACAAAGTGGCCCTCAGAGCATCACTGGTCGCACATTACTTTTATTTCAAGTTTCCAGATTTTGTTGTTGACTACATATGTATGTACGACAGCTATTCTTCCCAATGAAAACTGAAGTGTTGCGCTATTTAACACGTGGCTGACGTTCCAGTTGCCAGCCTGGATGATGGGAAAGCATTGTGCATTGCTATTGAAAGAAGAAAATAAAGAAAAGCAGTACGTCAGGATCGCACACGTTAGACCTGATAATGCGATCTTCCGAAGTTGACAGTGATTTTGCGGCACTTCATACTCTCGTTTGCTGAAAAATCGCTAAAATGTAGCGAAAGGACATTCAATAATGCTCCACGAGAAACTTCAGTGAGATTATATGGTCGGTTCGAAACACTTCCTTGTGTAAACTTGACATGTCCTGCTTTTTTCACATGCACAAACTGTACCTAAATGCAATACTGGCTGTGTTTTCTGAGATACCGGAACTTCCAAGCTATGTAATTTGCTCACGGCAGACTACCAAGCTATGTAATTTGCTCACGTTGGAAGACCTTCATTACTGAAGACATTTTATTACAATTTTTTGCATTACATAATTAATGTTACCACTTCCATCTTGGCCTTTCCCCCTAGGTCTGTTTTCCTAGCTTAATATTTTTGCGAACTGTCTTTTAGCCTAACTTGTCAATGACCCAAAAGCAAAGACGAGCGATCTGAAGAAAACCCTATTCTCCTTACTCACCCATCGGTGCTACAGCGAAAACGGCAACCAGAACCAGCAGCTGCGCCTTCATGTCACTTGAGAGTGGAAAGGTGGTTGGCAGGATCTTTGTTTGGTGGAGCGTCCGTTTGTGTAACCAGCGACAAGCCGGTCTTTTATTATTCCAAGGTATCTAATGTGGCGCTGTTCGACTGGACGGAAAATTTCTGCGAGTGACTCATGTGGTGACTCTATCCAGCGCATGGAATACTTTCGAAATTTCACAAAAAAAAAATGTCTAAGGAAAGAGGAAAAAGTACACGACTCAGCCATATTCGTTTCTTTCTATTGTTATCCGTGCTTCCCATGCTCTGTAGCAACAACCACTCGTACATCTGTACGTACAGCTGACGTCGAAGCATGTCAGGGATGTGTGGGTTCTGATACTAAAGGTACGGTTTTATGCGACATTAGTGTCGCAATTCGTCCGCAGGTGTACCCTAAGCATTTCATGGGGAATAGCGTACTGACATAAAAGAGCCTGCCTAGCAGGTGGCTAGCACTAGAAATGATGACATTTTTCTTTCAATTTTGTGGCACGGGGAAAGTGGTCCAGCACATTCGTGAGTGCCTAGCGGTTTTATAAATTATGAAATAGTGATTGCATGAGCCACATGCGCGTGGTTGTATACTCTTCAGCTGCAGTACGCCGAAAAAAAGAAAAAAAAGCGTCACGCCATCAAGTATTAGACAAATGATGTCATGCTTTATACACCTATACTTCACTTATAATCTTAGGGTATGCTAAGGATTAGCTGACCGCCTTAACTCCTTCATAATAGGCTAAAAGTTTTACATATCTTAAAAATAAAGTTGGCGCTGGTTTCAATGCACACATTTCAATAATGGCATAGCTTCAGATGAATATGCGCTGATTTTGGCGTAGTGAATTCCGGCTGCGGCGGCACCATTTTCGATGGAAGCGAAAATGCTGTAGGCCCGTGTGCTCATATTTGGGCGCACGTCAAAGAAACCTAGGTGGTCGAAATTTCCGGAGCCCTCCACTACGGCGTCTATCAGTCAATGCTCTTCAATTTGCCGATAGCCGGTCTTCAGGACCATCTATATGGCGGTTTGGGGACGTTCAATCCCATATATCAATCAATTGGCATGGCAATAAACGTGAGGGGTGCTTTGCTTGTCGGAAATTGCTGGCACATACCAAAAACTTGGAGCATAGGTCGGCGAAAAATTCGGAGCTCACTTGAACTCAGTCATGATATATATTTCGCGCTTCTGTCTCAGTCAGACTTTTTCACAACAAAATTTTCTTCAAATGTACTGACACGTACCCAGGCTCACTAAAGCTCTTCTCGAATGTAGGTATACTCGGACTGAAACTCACCGAAATACTGTTACAGAAGAAAAGAGACGCTGTATCAACGAGGCTGTGGATGAAATATATATCAAACCAGCAGCAGCGGCGAGACCGGTTCAAGTCAAGTAAAGTCAAGTCAAGATCCTTGACGATGTGGCGCATACCCACGCTGGGGGATTGGCCAAGAACCGGATAGTTTTCATAAATTTCTTGTTTAATAACAGATTAAAATTAATCCATTTACGAGTCATAAAAAAAGATGCAACAAAAAACAAATTTGATGGTTCAATTGCAAATAATCTGTACTGTGATGCAATAAAGCGTCGTATTTGATTCAATATGAATTTGCAAATTTCAAAATCTACCGAACAATGATTTCAACACTTAAACCTCTTAGAACTTTTGACGAACTCCTGCAATGCGTCAACCATCTTCCCGTCACTGTGGCCTAGACACGAAGCCCCGAAAGAAAGCACATTTTCAGCTTTTAAATCTATTCCGAGAAGGTGGCAAAGGGCTCCTAAAGTGTTTTTACGTAAGACAGAGAATCTATTACAATAAATGAGATAATGTTCAGTTGACTCATTTACTCCACAAACAGGAAAATGAGGGGAGGCTGCCAGACCAGCTCTGTGTATATACAAGTTCAGCTGTGGAATTTGACAGCGCAGTTTAGTGATTGCGACTTCCGTTCCTCGCGTTTGACATATTTTACTATTCCAATGGTATAACAAGTGCTTGAATTCTGGTGTGGCTGTTAGTGAAGGTGTGGAAAATTCTTCTAACAGTAGTTTCCTTCTTAATATAGCGCCTATCAAGAATTTCGATGCCGGTAATACATCAATAACAGGCCCATTTAAAGATGACTTGGCCAACGCATCTGCCGTTTCATTCATATAAATTCCATTATGTCCAGGAACCCAGATCAGTTTGATCAGATTGAGATGCGAGAAAACTAATGCTGTGAAAGCATTCTGAGCATGCGAGTTCTCATCTGCAGTAAGAGAGGCACATACTGATAGTGAATGTGTTAAAATTATTGTGGTTCTTACTGAACCAGTTATTTTACGGAGAGCTAAAGTTATCACGAAAAATTCTGCTTCAAATATTGGCCCATAATCGGGAAGGCGAAGCGAAAAGGATCAGTCTAGGGCAGGAGAAAAAATACCAATTCCACATTTTTCTTCCCTTTTTGACGCATCAGTTGCTATGACTGCTTGCATTGGCGTATGTTCCAGGTAATCTCTTAATATATCTTCTAAAAAATTGAGTGGCATCAATTTCGAATTTTTCGGAAATATATCATCAAACTGTAATTTAATAGCACTGTTATTGGTACTGATTAAAGGAACAGCATCAATTTGAGCATCTAAATTGATGATAAATTTGAACATCTAAATTGATGGTTCACCAGACACCGAGCGCAGACCACTCTTTGTCTTCTTCGTCCGACCCACACGCGCATCGTCCCACAAAATGTCAACATGCATGTAGCATAATCCCCGGCGGCAGAAGCGCCGTCTCAACGCATCTAGATCGTCAATGTCAGCGGGAGAGTGGTAAGGCTTCAAGCGTGCCACATGATATCAGTAGTCTGTGAGGCAGTTGGAGGGGATGAGGCGGCAGGGGTGACTTCGTATGTCACAGGAGTAACCTCACGAAGGACTCGATATGGACCTGTGTAGCGGGAAAGAAGTTTTTCCGACAAGCCGACTTGACGGGTCGGGGACCAGAACAGCACCAATGAACCGGGTAAAAAATGCACGTCGCGGTGTCGTTGATCGTACAAACACCGCTGGTTCTCTTGAGAGGCCAGAAAGCGAGTGCGGGCGATTTCGCGTGCGTGGGCAGCCCGAGTGATACCGTCAAGGGCATATTTGCTGGTCGGTGTCACGGTTGACGGAATGACAGTATCCAGGGGTAATGTAGGTTCTCGGCCGAACACCAGAAAAAACGGGGAGAAAGCGGCAGTGTCATGGCGAGAGAAATTATATGCAAATGTCACGTATTGCAAAGCAAGGTGCTAGTCAGAGTGGTTGGAAGAAACATACTTCGCAAGTATGTCTAAGTGTTCGATTCAGACGCTCCGCGAGTCCATTTTTCTGTGGGTGATATGACATCGTAAGCTTGTGCCTCGTTTAACATGACTGAAGGGTATCGGCTATCACCTTTGATAGAGAGGTGCGGCCACGGTCTGTAGGCAGCTGGCGTGAAGCTCCATGTTGCAAGTTCACGTCCTTGAGGAGGAAGTCCGTGACATCAGTGGCGCCACTCTTTGGAAATGCTCGTGTGATGACGTAGTGCGTGGCGTAGTCTGCGGCCACAGCTATTTGCCTGTTGACAGAAGAAGACAAGGAAAAGGGCCTGAGGAGGTCTAAGCCAACTCGGAAGAAAGGTTCTGACGAAATATCAAGTGGTTGAAGGTGCCCGGCGAAAAGCGTCAATGGTGTTTTGCGGCGCTGAAATTTAGCCAAGCCGCAACGTATCTTTTGACTGAGCGTCTGGCCAAAAGAAGCGTTGGCGAATCTGGTCGTAAGTGCGTGACACATCAAAGTGACCGGCAGTTGGGAGGTCATAGAGTTCGTGGAGAACTGCCGAGCAGAGGTGTTTTGGAATAAGGAGCAGCTGGGCTGGTTCATCTGGGTAGA
Organism: Rhipicephalus microplus; assembly: GCF_013339725.1. NCBI lineage: Eukaryota > Metazoa > Arthropoda > Arachnida > Ixodida > Ixodidae > Rhipicephalus > Rhipicephalus microplus. The sequence goes on from NC_051167.1 coordinate 142,624,768, forward strand.
AGTTCTGGTGGTATAGGACACCATCGTGGAGGACTGATGAGCGATAGGACCTGTCGGAAAATGGTGATTCGAGATGTTCGAACATAGCACTCAAGGATGCTTCATGGCGTTGCTCGTCCCCAATGTAGGTCAGTTGCGAAATGGAGAAGACGCAATTATCTGTGTCGGTGTCAGGGATGGTGCTCAGTTCATCGACCGGATAGCATAAGAGGCAGTCTGCGTCCTGGTGTAGGCGTCTGGACTTGTACGTGACTGTATAGGTATATTCTTGCAGTCGCAGAGCGCAGAACCCAAGCCGGCCAGTAGGATCCTTCAGTGACGAAAGCCAACATAGCGCATGGTGGTCGGTTATTACAGAAAAATTCGTGCCATATAAGTAAGGGCGGAACTTCGTGACTGCCCTAACAAGAGCAAGACATTCACGCTCTGTTATTGAATAGTTGCGCTCAGCAGCTGTGAAAAGGTGGCTAGCGTAGGCGATAACTCGGTCGTGTCCTCGCTGGATTTGCGCTAGAACGGCTCCAATTTCATGACCACTCGCATTGGTTCTGACTTCTGTCGGAGCGGACGGGTCAAAGTGGGCCAATACAGGTGCGGTCGTGAGGAGGGTTATGAGTTGAGAAAAAGTGGCAGCTTGAGTGGAAACCACACGTAAAAGTCACGCCTTTCTTCAGAACGTCCGTGAGTGGTCGAGCGATCGTTGGAAAATCTTTGACAAATCTTCTAAAATAGGAACAAAGTCCCACAAAGCTGTGCACGTCCTTGACAGACTGGGGTACAGGAAAGCTCGTGACGGCACGAATTTTCTCTGGGTCAGGCTGCACACCTGATGCGTCGACAAGGTGGCCCAACACCGTAATCTGCTGGCGGCTAAAACGACTTTTCGACGAGTTTAGTTGAAGTCCAGCAGTGCGGAAGATGTCGAGAACCACCGACAAACGCTGAGGTGTGTCTCGAATGTAGGCGAATGTACAAGGACATTATTCTGGTAGCACAGGCATGTTGACCACTTGAACCCTTGTAATAGCGAGTCCATCATACGCTCAAACGTGGCTGGGGTGTTGTATAGCCCTAATGGCTTCACCTTGAATTTGTATAGGCCGTCGGGAGTTACAAACGCAGTCTTTTCTTGGTCTTTCTCGTCCACCGCGATCTACTAATAGCCAGAACATAGGTCAATGGAACAAAAGTACCGCGCACCGTGGAGACAATCGAAGGCGTCATCATTTCGGGGCAAAGAATAAACGTCCTTTTTCGTGCTTCGATTAAGATGGCGGTAATCAAAGAGGAAGCGCCACGTGTCATCTTTATTTTTAACGAGCACAACAGGAGATGCCCAAACGCTCGAGGAGGGTTCAATAATTCCTTTGGCGAGCATCTTATTGACTTCTTCCTGAATTACCTTACGCTCTGTGGCAGACACCTGGTATAATCGGGAGTGAATGGGAGGAGAATCAGCAGTATTAATGCGGTGCTTCACGAGGGAAGTCGGACCGAGCGGACTGCTGTCGATGTCAACTATTTCGAGGTAGGAAGCCAGCGGGCGGAATAGGGAGCCGGATTGCTCAGGTTTGAGTTCCGGGTCAATCATGGGGCACAAAGCCGCATCGACGGATGTGGAATCCTGCGGGCGACATGGAAGATCGGAGCATGCGTATACCGCAAAAGTGGTGAGGTGGGCTCTATTAAGGGTCGAAGCATAGCGACTGAAATTCCGCGTAGTAGTACTTGCAGCGTGAAACCGAAATTGATAGTGGGCAGTCATGTTTGGTTAGAGGCCATAGTTACGACGGAGTGTGGCACAGTGATGTCGCGCACCATGAGAACATTAAGAATAAGCGTGACGACATAATCACCGTCAACAACGGGTGAACATGTTGCCAATTCAACTAATTTGAGGGCTTTGGCGGTATCCAACTGAAGTCTGGCACAGAGGCTTTTTGGCAGCTCAGGGCGAGAATCTGGAAGAAGAGAAGTTCTAAACAGAGAGTGTCGGCGGTACAGTCAATCAGGGCAGAATGCGTCAATAAGAAGTCCATCCCGAAGAAGAGGTCATGATGAGGCAATTGACGAGCACGGTAAATAAAACAGGAACATGGCGGCCCGCTAGGCTAATACGAGCGGTACACATTCCAATGACGGCCACAGTTCCAACATCGGCGACACAGACAGCTTGTGTTGCCGCAGGCGTGAGTACTTTTTTGAGGTGGCGACCGAGACGAGCACTTATTATAGACACCTTAGCTCCAGTGTAAACTAAAGCCGTCAAAGAAAGACCGTCCACATGCACTTCCAGCAAGTTCTTATTAGTAGAGAGCGGCAACGGAGGATTTCGGTCAGTAACACTTGATGCAGCACTACCTCCAGAAGCATTAGCGCCAGCGCACAGCAGAAAACTCTGGGACGCTGTTTTCGCTTGCTCGCGAAAAAATAAACCACACTTTTATTTCTTTTTCCTTTTAATAAATCAGAGGCACCCTTAAGTAATCACCATGACACATTGCATTCGCAAGAATATCTCTCGTTCTATTTTGTGCACACTCCTTCTTGTCAGCCATACCTTTGGCAGAGTTGACGGCACACGGTAGCGTTTGGTCACTGCTCATTTACAGCTGCAAAATACAAAATAGTATTCATTAGTTCTGGCCTCAATATATCTGTATAACATTGCTATCAAACTACGCATGTTTTCCAGGCCTAAATACTTGGTCACAATCATTATCATCTACAATAAAACGAAGCACTCTACGTAATTTCGTTCTTGAAACAGCGCATGTACATTGAAGCTATCCGACAAGTGTCAAAGCCAACTTCTCAGCTCTGTGCAGTACAGAATTTACATATACCTTTAAAAAATCTCAGGTACTTCGTGAGTATCATGTATCTGTAATCCGATAAATCTCGCAGGGTGACTTTTTATTTCTGTTCTGCAATACATTCAATATTGTTGCTTGATGCACAAGATACTTAAACAGGAGCAATACCGTGTGGAACAACAACACTTTTCTGAACACCGCTTCTCAAGCTAATAGCGCTTTCACTAAGAGGCCTGAACTAAGCTAAACACAGTGACCTGTGGAGCGTTCTACTTTACCATAGCCTCTGATGTACGGCTATGCGGCTTGAGTGGTAGAACGTAGAGTAACATAAAAATTACAAGAGTGGTCACTCAGGGCCAAAAAGTGGCGGAACTACTCAACTCCCCCCCCCCCCCCCCCCAGCCGTAAGATGGCAAGACATATATCACTGCTTCAAGGAAGCAAGCGTACTAGTTATTCACTACAGTACCTTTTTAGTGCATTATACGTCTACGTGTTTTTGCGTATGTGATAGTGGCCTGAATCCGTCTTTATCATCGGCGATTCTACGGAGGGGCGGGGATCAGGCATGAATGGGATGCGAGAGAAGGGCACATGACGCGACGGCAACGCTGTGCATGCTCCACGTTCATGAACACTTGCGGCTATGAAGAAGCACTGGGCAGCAGCAGGGAGACGTCATACAAAAATGTGCGATAACGTGCCCGGCGCGCGTCGTGGTCTTCGCTTGTTTCGTCTGCCTCCCAGCTTGCCTGCTTCTAGGTACGGACGCCATCAATACTTTGTTAACTGCGAATTCCATTTTTCATTGAAGACCAAACCTAGCGTTTCTGGCATTGTGTTTTTCGGCGCAGAAATCTTTTTTGTGCTTTTAATTTCGCGTACTCTTTTCGTGGATTGCTTCACACGAAAGAAAACTACTTAAAATGCTTCACAGGAAGTTTGCGAAAAAAACTCTTTCTTTGCTCAAGAAATTGAGTCACCTCTCGCGTTGTTAGGTTTTTTTTTTGCTGCTACATGAATTCGAATTCACTGCAAGAGTGAAATTTTGTGAAAAGTGCAACTATGCTAAGTGTCGTTGTCTGTGCTCTGCACGAATTGCTTGAAGCTCTAACGAGCGCAATACGAGAAAAATGCTAAATATAGAAAAATGTATGTTAGCTAACGCTAGGACGTAACCTTTGAGTAAAAACTCCTGCCTCGTTAGCAGCTTGTATGACTCCTAAAATTGCTTTGTTTTTGCTGTGGTAACTTCTCGTGACTGCTTTTCGCGAAAAAGCAATGTGAAGTGTGTAGGAAAAAAACCAGTGCGAAGGTGGGAAAGAAAACTTAGCCAACATTTATCTTTTCTTTTTTCGGTTCATGCCGGAGTCAAGCGCTGAGGCAACTACTGCTGTGTCGCATTCTGTACTGATTTGATTGATTGATATGTGGGTTTTAACGTCCCAAAACCAACGTATTATTATGAGAGACTCGTAATGGAGGGCTCCAGAGATTTCGACCACCTGGGGTTCTATGACGTGCACCCAAATCTGAGCACATCGGCCTACAGGATTGCCGCCTCCATAGGAAATACGGCCGCCAGGACTCGATCCCGCGACCTGTGGGTGAGCAGCCGAGTACCTCAGCCACTAGACCACAGCGGCAGGGCTGCATTGTGCACTGTATGTGTAATTATGTACGTTTCTTGCAGTTTTACTCTGCTGAAGTTCTTAAATTGCTGTCTAGATATTTATGTCTTGTGTGTAATTTAAAATCATGATATGGCGGTTGCATTTTCACGTCTCACAGTGCAATGAACCTCTCTTTGTGCCTGCGCTTATCAGACTATAACAAAGGCATGTGCTTACCAAGAATATCACCTGAAAATAAATGTTTTCGCTTCATCAATGATTCTCATGTTTTAAATAAATTGTGCGCATGGACACCCATTGGCATCGTGTACTTGCTGCTCTAGCGGCGCAGCTTGCACGAAGCTCTACGATGCATGCAAACGACACATTATAGAAAAAGTACGGCTTCAGAGACGAGCATTCACGTAGAAGTGGCCTCAAAGGCTGTATATTATTCCTACTCACTGCAAAATGGTCTTCGAGACAGTCTTTTCTGTGGTCTGCCATCTCTGAGGTTGCAATGGTTCCCCACACCTATTTGGTGCTCGCAAAGCCAAATAAGCCACAGGGGTCTATGAAGGTGTCCTCTCTTAACATTTTATATTACTCTATGGGTAGACAGCTTATGCTTACCCAGGAACTATGGGTTGAGACGTTTGCGTATTAATGCAATGGTGTTTAAAAAAACTCACATCAGCAACTCGGCGTTCAGCAGAATGCGTGTCATTTATTTGTTTAACAGAGCAATGATTGGCAATCTCTGTCCTAAGCGTAAACACACTTTCGCTGGTAATGCAAATACTACGCATTTTAAATATTCAAAACTCATCATCCCTTGTCAAAACAATACGTTCCGAAGAGCAGGGAAGTCAGAAGTTTTATAAAGTTTGCGAAGAAGAAAGCTTTTTTGACCAAAATCCACCGAAATAAACATGAGCCTCTACGGTGACGCGATATGCTTAAAATTCGTGAAATCTGCCTGACTTCACGTAAATAACAGACTGCTATTCACTGAAACATTTATGCAAATTCTGCTCAGGTGGGCTGGTGATTGAGGTGGGCGGAGCGTAGATTTATTCTTGGGCTGTAAACGAAAACAGAAATCTTTCTAGAAGAAGTGCTGTGTTCACAGATGAGAAATCTCATTGTGTTCCACCCATATCGAAAAAGGCGAAACGTCGTCATCAATCGAAAAACAAAAGGAAACATTCTCAGACAAAAACCTTTCTCACTTCAGCATTGCATTATAAATGGCCTAAGTCGCTGCTTAGGAGAAGATCGCGTCAATGCACTGTGATCTCCGTCCTAAAATTTTCGTAATTGTAACTAGTTTTTTTAAAAAGCTGTTTTTCTTTATAATTTCGGGAATCAGGGTCCCCGCTGATGCGTTAAGCACTGAAATCTTGTTCCTCTCACCTGCCAGCTCGCTGATTGTGTGAAAGTGAGCCTGGCAGGCCTACAGGATATTAGGATGGCAGGCCTACAGGATGGTTTCATCGGGGTATTTCCAGTGAAGCCCACGTGGCCATGTTACATCAACGGAAAGCAAACAGCCAGACCCGAACTGATTTGAGGTGCTACGAATGTCAGCAGATTGGGGCTCGTGGTAGGGCTAGGCGAAGCGCGTACGTTAAAAGTGGTTGGTTCGTCACCTTTTCGACGTGCACATAAAGTTTCGTAAAATTATTTAGAGGAGAATCTGGCACTACGATCGTTCAGCGACCATGGTGGTAATTATGCTCGCTATAGGGAAAACGGTGACGGGCGAGAGCGGAGGGCTGCACGATTTCACAATGAACGATGGCGGGCATACCAGATGGCGCTACCTGCGCAAAAGATTCTTGGGGTGAAAATGGCCTACTTTGCACATAGCCGCTGGACATTACTTTCTCTCATTTTAGACAACCGCTTCCACACCACGCCCGACTTTTTATTGCGCTACATGTTTATTCCGCTAAAAAGAATGTCTTGCAAGTTATGCGTGGCGCCAAGCGATTGAAAAAATAAAAAGGAAGAGCGCGAAACGCTTCATATCCTGACAGAACTGGCATGCCGCACAGACCTGTTCAGTGCCTTAGCTATGTCGTTAAAATAGCGTTGTGTTATTTTGGCGCTGCTTTTACTCTGTTTTATATGCTTCAGCTGAGTGAAACCACTAGCTCGCATGCATAGATAAACTGACTTTAGAGTGCTGTCTCTCTTGGAAAGAGGTAAATTCTTTGCAGTCATTCATAGTGAGTATATTTGGCCGAGGTGTTTTGCTGATTCTTGTCTCCCTCCCCCTTCTGCATACACCTTCATTTTTCATACTTATAAGGGGTTGGGTGCCCCTCAGCATGCAATATTCAAATCATTTGCATTTTCTCGCACCTTTTTTTATGAGAAACTTGGACAGGAGATGAGGACGTTGTATCTGGAGGCTATTTTTTACAGCGGACATAATTTCCTATTTTAGCGATCGTTCTCTCTATGATAAAAAAATTACATTTGTTAACTTATTATCAAGATGCAAAATAAACACACGCAAGGAAAATTTGGTACTACATGTTCATTTATGACACATTTGTGATCACATACTTCTGAAGGACATTTGTTATCTCATACTTTCCTATATAATGCTTTAAAAAGTCAAATTACTTGAACCTTTTCAACTTCAAGGGTTTCTGGCACTCCCTTTGGACACTCGTGTCTTATATTGCTCAGAAGTGCATATGCGTGTGCAGAAAAAAAACTGGACTACTTTTGCGGTCAGTTCTTGGCTGTGAATCTTGCTGTCAACTCCATCCAGCTTCATTTATGTGAAGAACTTCATGAATTCACGCAAGCTGAAGTAGTGCAATTTTTTAGCAAAAAAAAGTAAATGCATCCTTCGCAGTTTTCATCACTGTGGCCAGATTTTCACAAAGATACAGTAAGCCTCCCCTGTCAAATGCATTCACTAACTCACTGTTCAGTGCCCCATCGCGGTGATCTAGTGGCTAAAGTACTCTGCTGCTGACCCGTAGGTCGCGGGATTGAATCCTGGCTGCGGCGCCTGGATTTCCTATAGAGGCGGAAATGTTGTAGGCCCGTGTGCTCAAATTTGGGTGCACGTTAAAGAACACCAGGTGGTCAAAATTTCCGGAGCACTACACTACGGCGTCTCTCATAACCATATAGTGGTTTTGGGACGTTAAACCACACATATCAATCAACTCACTGTTCGGTGTGATAATGACTCCGAATTTCTAGGTGTCAAGATGGTTAATATACTCATTACAGAAAGCTTTTGTTGTTGAACGTTTTAGCAACATAGCCAGACACGAAATAATTGAGACAGCTGTCCCTTTTCTGAACGACATAGCTACTGTGATCATCACCTAAAGACAGCTGTGTGGACCTAACGCTGTCAACATCTCCAACTTCCAACATGTCTTCTAAGATGTCTCGTATGCCGAAAATACAATCACTTGAGGCGGGCGACGGAGTGTGAAGAACATTTTTTATAAGCTCTGCAAAGAAGTTCCCACTTTTGAGTAGTCTCGCAAGGTTATAAACAAATAAGCAATTTACAGTCACCATGAACAGTGAGGCATTCACATGGTCTTTACTATCCCAACATTGCCTAATAATCCCGAAAGCATTTTCTTGATTATCTTGGCTCAATCGGGTGTCCTGGCTCAGTCGGGTGTACATGACCGGCATGGTCAGTTCTCTTACGGTCATGGTCAGCTAACCCACCATGTTCTGGTTCGCATAACACAAGCCAGAATACGTGACTAGGCAAAAAATGATGGCAAAGGCGACGCTTCCGAACGAGGCAACGGCGCAGAACAGAGAGAACGAATGAGCCCAAGCGTGCGTGGCCAGCACCTTCTACTACACCAGTGCCCCTGCAGTGGCCATAATTTTCGCTGCGTTTCGCGCGCTCCTATCCCACGGCGAGAAAGCAACACCCGTCACACTACTAACGTTGCTGGAATTCTATCCACCTTAACACTGCCCTTCTCCGACCACCATAATGGGAAAGATGGGCAATACACAATTTTGCCTAGTTTTTGTACTTGCTCGTGGCGAATCAGACTTGCGGCTTCGTTTATTGCAAATTCGGCTTTGTTTAAGAAAAAAAACGAGCCCCTTTGAACTCCATGACCCGATCTGAAATGATATGCATAAAAGAATAAGGTGGTGAAGCGCAACCGCTGAACTTTTGCTGAATTTCGTGTGGTGAGTAAGCAACTCCAAGCCGAACGAACACACACGGAACCATAAGTACGAAGATTAGACAAATGCGTGTACTACCGACCATTCCGATGCTCGCTGAAGCGCCGTGCATTGCAGTTCCCTTAGATACTAGCGCCAGAGTTCCATCTAGTGAATATTGCCACCAGGTGTTCTGTACCAACGAACAGTGAACCACTCCTGTGCCAGTGAATGAAGAAGACAAAGACGACCAACCCGCGCCAGCCGGAGACGTCTTTCGAATAATACTTCAAAGACCACTCAATTATTGGCCGATTCCTCACAGTGGGTATGAGCCACAAGTGAAGGGCAGCAAGAACAAGGACGCATCCTTCTTCGTGCCTGATATTTTGACAGTCGTGTCTGCTTGTACGTTTGTTTGAGTCCCTATCGCGTGACGACTTGTGTTGGTGTTGGTTGCTCTATGCACCGAGCCCCTCCTGTAGTGTAAGAACCTCCAGCCCCGTACAGGTGGTTACGCCTGTTCACCTTGCCAGCCGAAGGATCTGTGCACTGGACCCTGAGTTCGGACATCTCCTAGAGAAGATGACTGCTCCCACTATCCCAGGCAGCACCGTCCCAAGCAGCTCCAACCCAGCCAGTATGAAGGGAGCAACGCCCATGCACTATACACTGTTTAAAGCCCGAAAGCCGAATCACTTTCATGGCGCTGCCCTTGAGGATGAGGATTGGCTAGTTCACAATTATTTCGTTGCTTCTTCATAACACGTTGAATGACGCAAACTTATATATGTCTAATTCAATTTGAATGATAGGGCACGTTCTTGGTACGAAAACTCGGCAGGTGTGTAAATGTCATGGGAGGACTCCAAACACCAGCTTCTCAAAATGCATGCAAGTCCCGATCGCTGAGAGTGAGCTGAGAATGAATGCAAGTGCTGTATCCTAGTGCCAAATGAAGGCGGAGCCATGTACGTTAAGGACATGACGCGTTTTTTTCGACGAGTCGATCCCCACCCCCCTCCATGCCATAAGACAAACAGGTGCGATAGCCGATGCGTGGAGTGAAGTAGCAGTTGTTCGGTGGTCTTGTACGCAGTCCACCGAGCACTACATCAGAATTTCTTGCGAAAGCGGTCCTAATCAAAAGCAGCTTCGGCAATGGACGCAGCCATATGAATGACAAGTAAACCTTGCATTCGCTACGGACTACACGGGTGGTCTTGGGGGCCACGTCGACTTCTTCCGAGAGCACATACACTGTGTCATCCACGAAGTACTGCAGAAGATATCAGTACCCCCGTCGCCTGCTGCCACTTCTTTTTCCGGCATCGTCCGAGACGAGGTTCCACAGACACTGCAAGAACCTTCCTGTCAGGCAGAACCACGGACCCTGAATGACTTTCCTCACATGTCGTGCGCGCAAACTCTGCTCCAGCCAGCACTACTTTTGGCCCCACTTCCAGCCGTGGCCCCTGCTATGCCTTCGGCAGACCAACCTCTGCGCCAACCTGCACCACAACGCACTCCGCTTCACACCACGGCCCCAGACATGCTTCAGGCAGTCCAAGCGGGCCCGTATCTCAGGGACCACCAACCGACTTCGCAAAAATCAGACATGTGGCGTGCCCCCAATCGACGTCCTCTTTGCTCTCACTATGGCGAAGCTGGGCAACTCTACCAATAATGCACTTATCGAGAGCTAAGAATTCGCGGTTTTTCGGCCAACTCTCTACCTCCTTGGTTCAGCCAGGAGCCTCCGGAAATTACGGTCTACGTTGCCCGGCAGCACGGATAGGCATCTTGGCACCACTCAGATTCTCCATCACCGCAGCAGTTCTCGCCTAATTGTCGTACCTAATCCGGCGAGGTGCAGGGCCGGTCACCTATCCTACGCCAGGAAAACTAGCCACAGCGACCTTTGGGGGCAAGGCCGCTCAGACTGGTCAGACTCAAGGCTCCCTATCGACGCGGACTGACGATACCGGTGATACATTGACGACGACATCACCAGCTGACTGGGGAAGACTTTCCCTTGATATTCCTGTTCTGCTAGATGGTCACAAAGACACTGCTTTTGTGGACACTGGTGCGGACTATTTTATAATTGCAAAAAAAACTGGCCACCCTTATGAAAAAATTACTGACGCCATGGAACCTAATGCCAAATCGTACAGCTGGCGGTCATTTCGTCACGCCACTCGGTATGTGCACGACAAGATTGCAAGTCCGTGGTGGTACGTTTGCTGCCAGTTTGAGCGTTCTGCTTCAGTGCTCTCGAGACCTGATCATTGGCATGGATTTTTAGAGCTATATTTGACGGTGCTATATTCGACATTCGACGAAGTCTAGTCACGTTCTCGAGCACGAACGCCACAACAGCTCATGCGCATACCAGTCACTTGCGAGCGTCTCTTCGCGTCGTCGACGACTATGTCATGTTACCAACCCATGAAAGTGTCGTGGTTAAGGTGGCGTGTGACGGAGTGATGCGCGGTAAAGCAGTCATGGAAAGCAATCACTTGCTCTCACTGTCCCAGGATGTCAGCGTAACAAAAATCCTTGTTGACCTTCGGGATGATAACTGCGGCGTTCTTTTCACAAACTTCAGCTACGAGCACTGCCTTGTTTTTCCTGTAACTCTCATCGCCTACGCCGACCCAGTCGCCAACATCACTTAGTGTGTTGCTTCCGAGGCTATCGGCACCGCTGAAGAACCTTTCCGTAGCGTCGACAGTCTAACGCCTTCTAGAGCGAACAAGCAGCGTTTGAGTGAGCTGTTGCTGGAGTCCCACACACGCTTTGCACCTTTTCTCAAGATACGTCAAACACCAATAACAAAACACCGTATAATCACCTACGACGACGTGCACCCCATGGGGCTGTTACGAAACGACTGGCTCCCAAACCGTAAGAAAAAACGTGACTTTATCCGGCGGTCATGGCCGACTATCTGTTTTGCCATCCCTCGCGAGCTCAGTGCCCTCGGCTTTCTCTTCTTCCTTCCCGGTGTCGCGCGTTCAAGTTGCTCCGTTCTGTTTCATTTTTTCAACATCATCCGGGCGAGCTAAGGTGAATCGGAGACTTTGAGCGAGAAAATCTTTTGCACAAGACGATTAACAACAGAACCGTTGGCGAGACGGATGAAGCAAGCACGCACAATGTTATCTCTCCCTGGCAATAGCTCAAGCACTCTGCCCATTTTCCATGACGTCGCAGGTGCCGTGTCTTCTTGAAAGAGCACTACATCAGCAACTCGGAGCTTCGTTGTCGGGCATGTTGAGCGATTGCGTGCCGACCGCAGCAATAGCAGATAAGCTCGTTTACATCTCTTCTAAAGTTCCACTGTTAGACGCTGGCGATGACGAGCCTTTCGTTCCAGATCAACGGATACGTGAGGCTCTGGTGGGCACTGCTGTGGCAATGATGTGCTGTGTTTACCCAGCCAGAAATGCGATGGAGCAAGAGCTGTAGCTCGTTAGGCTCACGTCTAAGATAGGTGAGGGTTCTGCTGTTGATCGCAGCGTCAACCTCAGACAGCACTCGTTGTGAGGCCTTCCACGTTAAGACTACTGTGTACAAATGACTTCTTTAGCGAAGTTTTTGTCGTATGAATGAGGTGCTCGCACCATCCACCCCACCATGGAGCGCGTTCTACGATAAACTTCGATTGTATCTTGATCTCCGCGGCATACTTGCGAAAAGCAGTTAGCGCATATGCAAACCATCTAGCATAACTCCGAAACGTCCGGGCGTTGTCAGAGTACACAATTGAGGGTGCACCCAGGCGCGCGACGAAACAACGAAAGGCAAGCAAAGCTGTGGCGGTGGTCATGTCTGATGTTAGCTCAAGGTGAATGGCGCGTGTGACGGCGCGCGAAAGCAAACGTATTTAAGTCCTTCTTGGACCGCTTGCTGACTTCGTGTACAGCGGCTTGCAGTAATCAAGCCAAACGACCGTAAAGGGACTGATTTTTTAATTCTTTCGCGAGGAAGTTGGGCCATGGATGCTGCCTCCACTGTAGTTTTCCAGCGTTCGCACATTCTACATTGAAAAATACTCGTCTTCACGGTTTGATGCTCTCTCAATGACCAGAAACGCTCTCGAAGCTCAATAAGGGTTGCTTCAGCACTACTGAGGATCGCACACATATGTGCTGACGTAACAAGCAAGCTGGTGAGCTTATGGTCACTTGAAAGTAGGATGGTGTTACCAATGTCCTGTTCAGCCTGCAGCTCTTGCAGTCACCCATCAACGCGAAAGAGATGTTCCTCATCTATAAACGGGCACAAACGAAGTACAAGAGATGTTGAAGGTAATGGCAGAGCTTTCTGCAGCGCTTGGACCTCGATTGGGAACTTCCTGCATTGTATGCAACAATGATGCTCAGCTTGTAATAATTCTCCTGCTGTCAGAGGACCAGACGCTGACGGGAAGCATCTTGTGCGCTGGCTAAAACGCTGGACCTATGCGGTTACTCTTATCAGTTTCGGTAAAGAGCTGTAATTTTCCAGGGACACGACACCGTGGCGAACATCATTGGTGGATGAACAAATGGATGTTTTTCTGCGGAAAATGCTCGATCATTCTTCGGTTGCTGCACTTCGGTAAACAGTATTTTTTCGTTTGATTCGCTGACGTCTATACTTTTGTGAGACCTTGTTTTATGACACGGTCAGCTTGGGCCATGCAACCACTTGAACAATTTGGTAATATCTAAAAATGATAATCCTCGAGTGATCACATCGTCGGGATTTTCTTTGCTGCTACAGTGAAATCATTGGGAAGGTCTGATATGCTGCCGGATTTCGGTGACATGATGTGCTACAAATGGTTCCAGCTTGGTCTCTGAACTCTTTATCCAGTTTAGTGCCACAAGCGAGTCCGTCCAAAAGGCAGCAGTGACCTGTTGGAAAAAACGAACCTTTTTCACGTAGCGTGTAAGCCACACCATGATGGGGCATGCCAGGAGCTCCAGGCGTGGATGGGACACCATTTTCTAAGGAGCAATCAGCCCTTGCTGATAGAGTCGCGTGAAGCACGTTTCACGTGGCGAGTTCACTCGTAAGTAAATGTAAGTGCCGTATGCTCTAGGACTGGCATCTTCACAGATATGCAGCTCAAATATAAAGGGCCTATTTTTATTTTATAAGAACATATGTCGTGTAATAGTGAGGGACAAGTCAAACAGCTCAGAACATCAACTATTCCATTCGGCCTGTTCACCCTCAGGCATACTGGCATCCCATGCAAGATTTTTCTTCCATAGATACAGTAATACGTCGCCGCTGCTTCGCAGGTAAAGACAGCATGGTGACGTGGTTGCAGGTGCCCTTCCTCGCGCAGTTCTACTTGAATGCGAAGAAATGTCGACAGGTACTTCGCTCGGCGCAGTCTGTGTTCGGGCGTCTCCGTTCCACTATGGGCGCAGTCATCCTCTTTCATCCTTTGTCGGTACATGATACCGAGATCGTCTGGCAAGCAGCGCTCCACGACCTGATTTATTACCACGATGTGTTGATCCGAGGACACGCTGAGACCTTCTAAAGCGCTCGCTCGGAACAGCACATTGTCGTGAAGTTTGCGAAGTTTAGCACCTTCTTATGAGCTCTTCACAGCGGTCAGCAACAAAAGATGATCCATGTGCTCATTGATAAAAAGATCTCGCCATCCGAAACAATCCGTGAGCGTTGCGATAGTGATGTCGTAATTCTGCTCGGCTAACCAGATTCCTATGATTGACCGTTTCGCACTGCCAGTTAAGTACGTAAGCAAATACTTGAATTTTTTGATGCATGGTAGGTTGGAGTTTTGGTAGATCGTGGCGTCGTAATGATCCCAAAAGGCCTGCCAGTCGCGCAGGTGGCCGTCAAAGGTAACGTATTCGTAGCCTGGCTAGTACAACCGATCTGTGACGTGGCTCTCTCGCATGGTTCGTAGCATCAACGGATCTCGGAAGGTCTGCGTTGCTCGATCCTGATCCGGAACCTTCAGCGCATGCGTCGTGAGAGCTTGCTGATGACCTTGCAACTAGTACTTCACGTGCGCGATGGCGTAACTGATCTTGTCGCTATATTCTTACGTCGTTTCGACTTCGCAGTCAACATCATTTTCACCTGTTAGCGGAATAATTGCGTCATCCAGTCTCGACAGTGTAAGCTTCTTGTCCTTGAAGTGCACGTGAACTTCCGAGAGGTCAGGATCCGTTTGCTGCAGAAGATCCGAGAGCTGGGGTAGGGCTTGTGTGACGCCAGCCCTGAGGGCACCTCGCTTCCTCCGCAGCTGAATGTCGATTATTTTCAGTGAATGTCGTTTATTTTCAATTGATGGCTCCAGAACGCATTTTCCCTCTTGTGCTAGTTTGTGTAATGCTTTTTTATGTAGCCTACTCTTACCCACTGCTGTTTACCGCGTTTGTTTGAGCATCGTTTCGATGCTCTCTTGGGAGGAGGTGTAATGCCACTTGGTGTTCTGTTCCAGTGAACAGTGAGCCAGTTTCGTGCCAGTGAAAGAAGAAAGCGAAGATGAGCAACCCGCGCCAGCCGGAGACGTCCTTCTTCGCGCCTGAAATTTTGACAGCCAAGTCTCCTTGTACGTTTTTTTGAGCCCCTAACGTGTCAAAATATTTAGGAAACTCTTTGGTACTGCATCTCCCCGGATTAAAATTGTGTTGTGGCTGACACAATGGGACCCTCAGAACTTCCGAGCGTCTCTGGCAACGCGCGATTCGCACTTCAACGAGGTATCCCTCCGGACAGTGGCTGCTGACCTTTGTCCATCGGGATACTGCCACCATAGAGTTTCCTAAATTTAACTACACGGTACTCTGGCGCTGCGATCATTCAGCGACCATGGGAATGATGGGAAGTACACAGATTCGCCTAGTCTTCGTACTTGCGGGCGCCAAATCGTACTTGCGATTTCGTTTATTGCTGGTTACAGTTTTGTTTTAAAAAATGAACCCTTTAGAACTTTGTGACCCAATAGGAAATGGTAAGCCTAAAAATTAAGGGGGGGAAGCGCAACCGGTGAATAGTTGCCAATTTTACATGGGAAGCATTTCCTAGTGAGCTTCGGCGACTCTGAGCTTGTCTATCTATCTATCTATCTATCTATCTATCTATCTATCTATCTATCTATCTATCTATCTATCTATCTATCTATCTATCTATCTAGCCGCCTATGACATTCAGCTCTCCTGCCCTTTCGATAATGGTATCTTTACAAAAATTGGTATGCCATAACATGAGTGTGAGACGAGCGTAACTGACTAGTCATAACATGAAAATCTTGATATGTATGTCTTGAACGTCACGTTTTACAATTCATAGTCTTGCTGCTCTTGCGGTGTGTTCGTTCACATGACATATTGCAAAACTGGTATAGCATTGGCGCGCTTCTTCCACGAGTTTTCTGATCTGCCCGTTACCCTGTACCCAATTCTCAGTGCAAACCACGCCAACAGTATTCGAGAACTTCAGGACTGCAGTAGATCATTTTGTTTAGATTACACCCACTTTGTGAGCATTTCAGATTATTCTGGAACCTACGTCGCCGCTAGCCATAACGCTATAATGTTCGGCGGCAAGTGTATAAATGCCGACACGCTTCGCCGCTTGTCAGTTGATCGACGGCCGACGCTCAATTCGTTGATATCAGTGCCAGTGCCTCGCTGTAATCTCATGATATGCATGTAATATAAAACATGACTACATGCTACGCCCATAGCGCGCTTACGGCTGTTTCGCCAGCTCCATTTATGTTTGACGCGACCTAAACAGAAGGCGAAGTTATATGACACGCGCAAACACGATAATTATCATATGCTTGTCATGTAAAACTTAACAACATGCAACACTCATAGCGTGCTCGCGACCACTTCACTAGTTTCACATATACGAAATTTGGTATTGCGTGACTTGAATGGACCACAAACACAAATTCCAGGTGCTAACAGGATAATCATGACATGGAAGTGATGTTCGGCATAATGTACATCCACCTCCTAACGTTGTGCTGATTTTAAAGCACTCATAAACCTTCCTAATTCGTGCTCGTATATCCTCATTTCGCACTATGCGTAGGATCTGCCAATTTTGTTTGTCCACATGGTGCCCTCCCACACTTTTAATTGCGCGCGTTAGTTGTCAAAATGTTAGGACATGAGGCGAAAATTCTTTAAAAAACATTAAACGTCAAACACCAAGTACGTGAAAATAGTCTCTTTTACATTTATTGGACAGGATAAAGTTATGTGTTGAATTGCCATTGTTCCCTTTGAGTACATTGCCTGTCAATTCATGAGAATGGTGGCATGCATTATCTTCATATCCGATATATTTATTTGTTACGCATGTATTCTGCAGCATTCCAAGCCCAGGACTTTGGTGATGACGACCTAGAACACCAAAGTGTGCAGGCTCGATGTGAGTGAACTTTAGCGCCAAGTCGTACTGCGGAAACTTCAAGGCTTAACGCTCCACGACTTCTAACCTTGGAGACTAAATGTTTTGTCACATAAACGAAAAAATAGAGGCAATCACGTGCGTTAACTCGTGAATGAATGACTGAAAACACGTTTATTCCACTTTGCTCCAGGGCGCTGCAGTGTACAGTCACAGGGCACTATAGCAGGTTAACTGTTGAAGATGCTCCGTTGGAGGGACAAAATCAATCGAGAAGTCTTACTGCCATCAGTAACATTAGCATAGGACAAGCAATAGCTTGAGCTTTAGCAGTAGTAGTGCCACACACCTCATGTAAAGGGTGAGTGAAATGTTGATGGGCGTTTTTTCTCTGTCGCAGCTAGCAGTTTTATGTGGTCAACGCTGCTTTGCGTTATGAATGTGCTGCCATTGTCCTTGACGATGCCATTGAGTGGCAAGCTGAGGAGTGCTGTCCACTTGTGTCGAAGTATACCGATTCAGTTTTTAGGGGCGAAACATTTAAGAGTTGAGCGATGTCCGTCATATCACTATATGACGAAAACGCTGAGGTTGATGAAAAACAAGCACCTTCTAGATCAAGCATTCTCTTTGTGACATAACAACACAGCACATGCATCGTACACTGTAAGCCAAAAAGGAGCAATGGAAGTACAGGGGTTGCTGCTACACGGAGCAATGGCATTGCCGTTCCCATTACTCCCCTAAAAGGAGTAACTGCAGAGGGACGAACCGTTGCTCTCCTTTCAGTTCCTCCTTTGGAGGATGAACAGTTACTTCCTTCAGTTGCTCCCGGTGGACCAACCATTACTCCCACCAGTTGCTTCCTTAAGACCAACGGCTAGTCTCGACCGTTACTCCCGCGTGTTGGCAGTTACTCTCTGAGGCCCAACTGCACATGCTTCTAGGTACTTTTTGGGAAAATAATATTTATCTCGAGTATGCTTGTCACACACTTTACACATGGCGAGAGCTTCTTGGCGGATCCCTGCTTGGATGCTTGTAACACAAAAAATGTGGACGAAATCGAAAGGAAAAGAAGTGCTTTATTGTGTTTTTGACTAATGACCATGCTCTAATGACTAATGACCATGCTTATGATGCGCTCGCCACGTTTTGCTAGCGTCATACATACCAAATGTGGTATTACGGTACTTGAATGAGTGACTACGGTATGATACTGGTGCACACATTAATAAAATCTAATCATGAGATGCGTGTCATCTGAGAGCATGACGACATGACCCAGTCAAGGCGCCAATACATTTCGACGTGACGCGATGTGCGTGCTCGCCGGCGTTCATTTTGTTGCGTCATGCCAGGCGCCGGTCCTGCCATATACTCGCAGGCGCGCGCCGCGCTCCGTTGCTTTGACGCATGCGCGTTTCAGCGCGTCCAGCGTCCCTCACCACGAAAAGAGGGAGATGCCGTGTTGTCTGGGAAACGCATATATGTACGGAATGCAGCATTTCTCATTTCGCGTCTGTTGCCGCCGGGCCGCGCCGACAGACGCTGATCGTGCCGGTCACGCCTGGCGTCAGACTAACGAGTGCTCACGTTTCATGATGCGCTCACGGCCGTTTTGCTAGCTCCATAAATACCGAATTTGGTGTTACGCAACGTCAATGGATGAAGAAATATATGACTTCTGCAAACATGATAATCCTGACACGCGTGCCATGTAAGAACATGACAGCGTACAACGCTCATACCGTGCTCGGAGACGTTTCGCATGCTCCACATATACTGAATTTGGTATCACGTGACGTGAATAGATTTCGAAGGTAAACTACACATCCAAACATGACAATCATTACACGTAAGTCATGCACGGCATCATTTACCTCCACCTGGTGACGTTGTGCTGATTTTAAGGTCACGTATCGATTTCTTTCATTCGTGCTTCGCATATCATCGATTCCCACTGCATGTGGGATCTGCCAATTTCTTTGTTACGCGAGAAAACGGCTCTAAGCCCCATAAACACACACGGAGCCAGAAGCAGGCCAGAGATAGGAAGATTAGAAAAATCTGTGTACTACCCAACGATTTCATGCTCGCTGAAGCGCCGTGCGTTGCATCTCCCATCAGAGTGCCCCGATGCCTGCTCCTCCACTAGAGTGAATACATCTATCACTCCCACTGCATACGGGTTTTACTCTGGCGCGTAGTGGCCCAGTAGCTCAATGTAAATGGTTGGAGTCCCGAGGAACTCAACACCCCGGCAAAACCTACCGAAGCAAGCAGGGATATGAGCTCTACAGCTTGGCGAAGATGCTGCAGGCACCAGAAAAGTGGAGGCAGCAGTAGAAAAAGTGGCAGCACCCTGAGAGTGGGGGTGCGTGCCTCGAGGCACCCTAGCTCCCATAGACACAAGCGCCAGAGTTCCCTCTTGTGTATATTAGGAGCTTTATAAATGCCGCCCTGGCGAAGATACTGTTATAACCGTGGTACGCATTGAGCAGTGCTATATCGCCCTCCTGGCTGGCCTTCCTCTAAGGAAGGCTAAATTCATCCGTTGGAGCCACTGGGCGCGTTGCACAGAGACGCTGGACGCGTGTCAATGGCGGTGGTGCACCTTCCTCCTCGAGCGTCTCGGCGCACCTGGCGTCGGCGGCTTCCTCCTCTACGTTTTGTACATGCGTTGTAAATATAAACGTTTTGTTCTCTTCTGGCCGATTTTTGCTTTGCCACTGCCTGGATGCTTCCAGCTGAGGGTTAGCCCTCGCAACGCGCTACACAAGAGACCAGTAGTGCCTCACGTAACACTATATTATTCACGTTTATGTCCGCTGAGCATTGGCATATACGCACTAGAGTGCGTGCAAGCTTAACTTGAGCAAGGAGAAACCATTTAAATGTCAGTGTTGTCGATGTGCCTGTCGATAAGCCCGCACTGGTCACAAAACTACTACTACGCTTAAAAAGACTCGCTGATCCACCTTGTAACGCCTGGCTGAAGGCCGAAAAAATGAATCATATCGCTGCTCACTCAGGCATTTCCATGAAAAAGATTCCCACATGTCATGAGATCAGCGGAATTTTTTAATGTTACTTTTCTGTCAAAGAAACATGAAGTATACTTTCTGTGATTACATTTAGAAAAATTACCATACTTCACATAGTTTCAAGAAATCCTATGGTATGCGTCACCAGAGGTATATTGCAATATTATTGATGAATTGAAGCCAGCGGCACATCTAAATAAAGAAGGTGACTGATTCGCCGAAATGAGCAACGGAACATCGCTTGTACTGACGAATTTGTGAGCATCAGTGGCATATCATAATATTTTTTAGCAATCTTCAGCGATCTATTTGAGGTGGCCTGGATAGTCAAATCACTTCACACTGTTCACACAAGCAGTGAAGCATGAATGTAATGAAAAATTGGTTGCGTCATCTTATAGACTTGCTCCCTTTGGTGATACATGCGACGAATCAGCAAAATTCCTTTTTGGAGGACATTTTTTCTAAAATCTGTGATAAGCAGCAGAACACTAATATTTTCTACACAGACGGGTTACATAATTAGTCACACGCATCTTAAGCTAAACCAATCAGGCTAACTCGTAAGGAACTATCTCATTAAACTTTGTCTAACTTCATCTCTGTCTTGTAACTCAGGGGACGAATTGCAACTCATGATTACGGAGTTAGACAAGGAGAGCAGAAAGGTGGGTCTTAAAATGAATCTGCAAAAAACGAAAGTAATGTACAACAACCTCGGAAAAGAGCAGCGCTTCGAGATAGGTAATAGTGCACTTCAAGTTGTAAAAGACTAGGTCTACTTAGGGCAGGTAATAACCGCGAAGCCGAACCACGAGATTGAAGTAACTAGAAGAATAAGAATGGGGTGGAGCACATTTGGCAAGCAGTCTCAAATGATGACAGGTAGATTGCCACTATCCCTCAAGAGGAAGGTATATAACAGCTGTATCTTGCCGGTACTTAGCTACGGAGCAGAAACCTGGAGATATACAAAGAGGGTTCAGCCCAAGTTCAGGACGATGCAGCGAGCAATGGAAAGAAAAATGGTAGGTGTAACTTTAAGAGACAAGAAGAGAGCAGAGTGGATTAGGGAAGAAACGGGGGTTAAGGATATCATAGTTGAAATCAAGAAGAAGAAATGGACATGGGCCGGGCATGTAGCGCGTAGACAGAATAACCGCTGGTCGTTAAGAGTAACTAACTGGATTCTCAGAGAAGACAAGCGGGTTAGGGGGAGACAAAAGGTTAGGTGGGCAGACGAGATTAAGAAGTTTGCGAGTATAAATTGGCAGCAACAAGCACAGGACCAGGTTAACTGGCGGAACATGGGAGAGGCCTTTGTCCTGCAATGGACGTAGTCGGGCTGATGATGATCATGATGATGATGATGAACTTCATCGCTCCAAATTTGCGTAATTATACTTGCTTTATTACGCTAATAGAGTAAATGCAAAAAATCCTCATGCATTACACAGCTACAAGCATTTGTTCACGTAGTGTGCATAAGCGTATTTTTTAACTGTGGCTACAGTTAGCTGGGCAACCTATATGAACTCGGCATGGAGCCTTAACGTAGAGTAAGCAGGATGTGTACTACTACAGACAATATAGATGATATTTTCCCCGTTTTGGTGGTAGGAGAAAATTAAGTAGGGGTACTAATTCATCAGTTTAACGAAGAGCACGAAAGAATTACATAGCCTAGTTGACGAGTTCAAAGCATCCAAGTTATAGACATTTCAGTTTTGATTTACTTACATTATTCGCGAGTTTACACTTCAGGTGCGTCAAATCGATTATAATGAGCCGAATATCTTGTGTCACCACAAGCGAAACGAATATCAATCAAATGACTAATTTAAATAACGGACTTCTCAAAGATTAAATCAAGTGTGAACACATGACACACAAACACACACACAGGATGTGTGTGTGCTTTGTGTGTGTGTGTGCTAATTTAAATAACGGACTTCTCAAAGCATAAATCAAGTCTGAACACACGACACACACACACACAAGCACACACACAGGGTGTGTGTGTGTGTGTGTGTGTGTGTGTGTGTGTGTGTGTGTGTGTGTGTGTGTGTGTGTGTGTGTGTGTGTGTGTGTGTGTGTGTGTGTGTGTGTGTGTGTGTGTAAGTGTCGTGTGTTCACACTTGATTTTTTTGAGAAGTCCGTTATTTAAATTAGTCATTTGATTGATTTTTGTTTCACCTGTGGTGACGCAGCATATTCGAAGAACTGTGGCAGTTCTCACTTGTCCAGGTGTATACCTGGGGTTTCGTTTGGTGCGTCTTTCTTTGTGTTGGAGCAGCGTGCTTCGAGTGTCGATCTTTGACAATTGTTTGTTCGCACTCGTCATGTGTGTGGTAATTTCGTGCTTGCGTTTTGCTTGAGGTGCGCGCAGCAAGTTTCGGGCTTATCCCTGTTCGTCGCGCGACAATGCAGTTTGTTGCTGCAGCATTCATTCGGTCGCCTTTGCGGTGAAATAACGCACAACAAATGCTCAACTACTTTTGTGGGGACGCGTTTCCTTTTCGTATTACATATATTCCCAAAGGAAAGAATAAGCAACATTTTTGTTGTTGATAGTTTCGAGTTTGTACGCTTAGTCTAAACACCTCCCTAACTTCAATTGATTCCGTCCACCACGTGGTCATCTATTGGAATAATAGGTACGTCTTTTATTTGAAAGAACTTGTGTGTGTGTGTGTGTGTGTGTGTGTGTGTGTGTGTGTGTGTGTGTGTGTGTGTGTGTGTGTGTGTGTGTGTGTGTGTGTGTGTGTGTGAGTGTGCGTGTGTGTGTGTGTTTAATTTTTTGAAGTGTTGTACCCGCTAGCTCAACAAGTAGCTACACAGCTTTAACTGCTACAAATATAATGCCTTTATGAAGTGCAGCACAGTTTCTGCAAAATCTTGCTATCTTGGCAAGAGACACCATGTAAAAAGCATCCACCACATCAGCATTCATATGGCTTGCCAAGTAACATTTGGCTGAACCTAACTTTTTTTTTACTTTTCGTTTTGCAGTGGACTTCCTATAATGTAAACGCCGCTGCGGTATGGTTCTCATTCTTATCGATTTATGCGGGCATGTTAAACCTCATACTTCTATTTCTTCTTGCAGCAATTAGATGCTTCACATATGCCTGCGGTGACATGCCGCTGTGCTAGCTTGATGGAAACAACAGTCTTGCTCAACTCGAGTCCTTCACAATTGCAGAAGTTGCCCTTCTCCCTGTAATTATATCACAGACTGCCCTATACTGGGAATTCAAAATTGTTTTTCCATGGAAGACGCACAGAACATTTGAATAATTATACCGCTCGGTTAGTGTTGGCTGTGGTGTGGCGAAGTCTACTTCTACGTGTGCTGACACGTCACCTCGAAAAAAACACAATAAAGCACTTCTTTTCCTTTCGATTTCGTCCACATTTTTTGTGTTACAAGCACCCAAGCAGGGATCCGCCAAGAAGCTCTCGCCATGTGTAAAGTGTGTGACAAGCATACTCGAGATAAATATTATTTTCCCAAAAAGTACCTAGAAGCATGTGCAGTTGGGCCTCAGAGAGTAACTGCCAACACGCGGGAGTAACGGTCGAGACTAGCCGTTGGTCTTAAGGAAGCAACTGGTGGGAGTAATGGTTGGTCCACCGGGAGCAACTGAAGGAAGTAACTGTTCATCCTCCAAAGGAGGAACTGAAAGGAGAGCAACGGTTCGTCCCTCTGCAGTTACTCCTTTTAGGGGAGTAATGGGAACGGCAATGCCATTGCTCCGTGTAGCAGCAACCCCTGTACTTCCATTGCTCCTTTTTGGCTTACAGTGTACGATGCATGTGCTGTGTTGTTATGTCACAAAGAGAATGCTTGATCTGGAAGGTGCTTGTTTTTCATCAACCTCAGCGTTTTCGTCATATAGTGATATGACGGACATCGCTCAACTCTTAAATGTTTCGCCCCTAAAAACTGAATCGGTATACTTCGACACAAGTGGACAGCACTCCTCAGCTTGCCACTCAATGGCATCGTCAAGGACAATGGCAGCACATTCATAACGCAAAGCAGCGTTGACCACATAAAACTGCTAGCTGCGACAGAGAAAAAACGCCCATCAACATTTCACTCACCCTTTACATGAGGTGTGTGGCACTACTACTGCTAAAGCTCAAGCTATTGCTTGTCCTATGCTAATGTTACTGGTGGCAGTAAGACTTCTCGATTGATTTTGTCCCTCCAACAGAGCATCTTCAACAGTTAACCTGCTATAGTGCCCTGTGACTGTACACTGCAGCGCCCTGGAGCAAAGTGGAATAAACGTGTTTTCAGTCATTCATTCACGAGTTAACGCACGTGATTGCCTCTATTTTTTCGTTTATGTGACAAAACATTTAGTCTCCAAGGTTAGAAGTCGTGGAGCGTTAAGCCTTGAAGTTTCCGCAGTACGACTTGGCGCTAAAGTTCACTCACATCGAGCCTGCACACTTTGGTGTTCTAGGTCGTCATCACCAAAGTCCTGGGCTTGGAATGCTGCAGAATACATGCGTAACAAATAAATATATCGGATATGAAGATAATGCATGCCACCATTCTCATGAATTGACAGGCAATGTACTCAAAGGGAACAATGGCAATTCAACACATAACTTTATCCTGTCCAATAAATGTAAAAGAGACTATTTTCACGTACTTGGTGTTTGACGTTTAATGTTTTTTAAAGAATTTTCGCCTCATGTCCTAACATTTTGACAAGCACCGCGCGCAATTAAAAGTGTGGGAGGGCACCATGTGGACAAACAAAATTGGCAGATCCTACGCACAGTGCGAAATGAGGATATACGAGCACGAATTAGGAAGGTTTATGAGTGCTTTAAAATCAGCACAACGTTAGGAGGTGGATGTACATTATGCCGAACATCACTTCCATGTCATGATTATCCTGTTAGCACCTGGAATTTGTGTTTGTGGTCCATTCAAGTCACGCAATACCAAATTTCGTATATGTGAAACTAGTGAAGTGGTCGCGAGCACGCTATGAGTGTTGCATGTTGTTAAGTTTTACATGACAAGCATATGATAATTATCGTGTTTGCGCGTGTCATATAACTTCGCCTTCTGTTTAGGTCGCGTCAAACATAAATGGAGCTGGCGAAACAGCCGTAAGCGCGCTATGGGCGTAGCATGTAGTCATGTTTTATATTACATGCATATCATGATTATCATGTTCGGACGTACTATTTAAATTCGCCACCCAGTCACGTCCCGTAATGTCAAACTTGGTATTCGTGACGGTAGCAAAACGGCCGCAAACGTCTTATGAGCGTAGCATGTAGTGATGTTTTACATGACACGCATGTCATGATTATTAGGTTTGCACGTGTCATCTACGTTCTTTGCACGTCACATAATGCCAATTTTTGTATAAGTGACGCTAGTGGAAGGGTCACGAGCGCATCATGAGCATGGTATGTTGTCATGTTCTTATGTGACACTCATCTTATGAATATCTTGTTTGCCCCAGTTCCACAACTCCGCCATTCATTTACCACGCGTAGTACTAAATTTGGTATATGAGAAGATATAGTGAAGCGATCATTTGGGAACCATGAGTGTGGCATGTAGTCATGACTTACGGGACATGGGTGTCATGATTTCCACGTTAGTTTATGTCACTTATGTTCGCCATGCACTCATGTCATGCTTTCACGGGGTCGTGACGACGACGAAGGGCATAGACTGTAGGTTGAAGATTAGGCTGTTTATTCAGCCGAACTTGTGGCCACACAAGAGGAACTTGAGATTACAGCGAGGCACTGGCACTGATATCAACGAATTGAGCGTCGGCCGTCGATCAACTGACAAGCGGCGAAGCGTGTCGGCATTTATACACTTGCCGCCGAACATTATAGCGTTATGGCTAGCGGCGACGTAGGTTCCAGAATAATCTGAAATGCTCACAAAGTGGGTGTAATCTAAACAAAATGATCTACTGCAGTCCTGAAGTTCTCGAATACTATTGGCGTGGTTTGCACTGAGAATTGGGTACAGGGTAACGGGCAGATCAGAAAACTCGAGGAAGAAGCGCGCCAATGCTATACCAGTTTTGCAATATGTCATGTGAACGAACACACCGCAAGAGCAGCAAGACTATGAATTGTAAAACGTGACGTTCAAGACATACATATCAAGATTTTCATGTTATGACTAGTCAGTTACGCTCGTCTCACACTCATGTTATGGCATACCAATTTTTGTAAAGATACCATTATCGAAAGGGCAGGAGAGCTGAATGTCATAGGCGGCTAGATAGATAGATAGATAGATAGATAGATAGATAGATAGATAGATAGATAGATAGATAGATAGATAGATAGATAGATAGATAGATAGATAGATAGATAGATAGATAGATAGATAGATAGATAGATAGATAGATAGATAGATAGATAGACAGACAGATAGACAGATAGACAGATAGATAGATAGATAGATAGATAGATAGATAGATAGATAGATAGATAGATAGATAGATAGATAGATAGATAGATAGATAGATAGATAGATAGATAGATAGATAGATAGATAGATAGATAGATAGATAGATAGATAGATAGATAGATAGATACGTTCATAGTCGCTGAAGCTCGCTAAGAAATGCTTCACATTTAATACTGCGTTGGCCATGCAACGCCAATATCGCCGTCCTGATCCCGAGCACCGCCCAGGCGCCGCCGACTATGTGACCACCGACACCCAACGCGGCAAGCTGTCTCCTTGCCGTGCATGACCACCGCTCGCTCTAAAGCGACGCCAACTGCCACGGTTACCGCCGGAAGTCTACACAATTTATCCTGCAACCCCCAGGGTTCATTACACCCAGCCGATCTTGGACCAGCCCACCTCTCTGAAGCCTTATGCGCCACTGCCGCATTTCACTCACCCGCAGTCTTTAACACCGACCAGATGCGCATTCACCCGACCAACAACACTATCACTGTCAGGGCGCCTGACGTCGTAAGAACAAATGACATCGTAAGCACTCGGCGACTGGGCAGACATTTCGTCTTAACCATCGCTGGTCATACCCTACCCAAGCATGTCCGCTACTTTGCTTTCACGCTGTTGATATTTCCCTTCAGAGAACGGGTAGAGGCGTGCTCCAATTGCAGACAAACTGGTCATAACACCGAAGCCGAAACGAGATAACTGCCATCGTTGTGGCGAAAGCCACCCTCAACCTGCCGAAAGCAAAGAACTTAATTGCCCGACGCAATGCGTCGTTTGTTTAGGCGGCCATCTAACCGGCAGTCGCAACTGTAAATACCGATTCCTGGAAAGGAAGCTTCCAGGAAACAACAAGAGCACCGACAAAGCAACTCAGCACCTTTCCGACTCCAAGACCAAAGGTACTACTACCGATAATAAAAACTATCAAGAATAAATCCCGCTGCTTACGGGAAGGAGCACTAGTGCTACCAGACCTGACAACGGTGCCCGCTCCCGATCCCCGTCAAAGACCCGGGATCACCACAACAGACTTCCGGCCGTCTCGCTCGCAAACAGCGTTGCTTGGCAGACGGACAAGCAGTGACAGCCGCAGACACAACCATTAAAAACCGGCTGGTGAGGGAGTTGGCAGAACAGGTCAAACTATTGCAACAACAATTGGCTGCCGCTTACGATAAAAGAAACAATTGGAACGCAAGCAAGCGCCCGCTAGTGCCACTAATACGAACAGTACCGAACAGGTCATGGCCTGTGCCGCGCAAAATGAAAACACTGCTAAAACGGACGTAAACGCGGTCAGAGGATGAAACGTAAGGCTTATGAACCAACATCCGTAATTACCACCACAGACCTGAACGTCTCGCGAATCAATGATCGAATTTAAATTCTAGAATTTCTATTCGACAAAATGTCTTGGGAGCAAACTAATCAAAACCAACAGCTCACTGAGAGTATCGGTGCCCTTGGTATGGCTCTTACAGCTCGCTAACCTTAAAGCTCGCTTAGCTTCGCTCCCCACTCTGACCGAGAGTGCAGCTGCGGCCGATGTAATCACATCACAGACATCGTCCTCAACTCCCACGCAGTCCATTGCTCACAAAAGTCCCAAAATGCCCTCGACCCAATCTGTCAGGGCAACGCCATATTCACGAAAGCATGGCGAACGAGACTAGCATGCTTTTCTGGCATGCTAACCTGACTAGCGCAAATTGACAGGTACATCGAGGAATACTCAAAAAAACTTAGTTGAACAAAGTGGCATCATTTATTCGACAGGCTCAACGGCCAACTAGGAAATAAAAACACCTGGCAGCTCCTCAGGCACTTACAAGATTCAGAGCAGACTAAAAGCACGTCGCGCTCTAAAATGCATCACCTCGTTTACAAATACACGGGAACTAACCATTAATTAGTGCAAGAACTGAAAAACAGGTATTTAAACACACAGGTATACTCGTCACAAATGCCTGAATACTCGGAAATACTAACCATGAGCTAAATCGAGATATAATCAAGGCAGAATTACGTGCTGTTTTGAATAGAATTGGCTTCCCCTCAAGATGATCAAATTTCCAACAAAATACTGCGTAACCTAGACGATAAATCTATTACGGCAATTACTGACCTTATGAACATACATTGGGCGCCTGGGACTACCGCCGATTCGGAAACATGCTCGACAAATATTTATTCTCCATCCGGGCAAGACATTGAGTCTGGAAAAGCTTCGGCCTATTTCTTTTACATCATGTTTAGGTAAAATAATGGAGAACGTTATTCTACGACGACTAGAAGCATATGCAGAGTCGAGGGACCTGCTACCCCCCACGATGGTGGGATTCCGCCAGCGATTCTCCACACAGGATATAATGCTGCAACTTCACAATTACATATTGTCACGTTTCTTAAGACAAACTTGGTTTAATGGGTTCGTTGAGTCGACTAGCCAAGCAGCAGCTCAAATAGATTGTCTTTGTCTTCTTTCACTCCTGGATCTCACTCAAGCATATCATGTGGCAATAGTCCCCCCATTGAAAGAAAGCATCGACTCGATGCTCGTAAAGGGGAAAAAATGAAGGCATACACACGCAAAGATAGAGAACCAAAAGAGGGAGAGTGCCAGTACTCGCAGCGCAAATGAGAAAATTTCGCCAATGCTTGCGCCAAGCGCAAAAAAGAAAAGGCATAAAAACAAAGGAGAACCCGAACAGCAGCAGCAGCGCAATGTAACGGCATGTCGCAACACGTGAACCACAAGGGCTACTGTGTGAAGTGGGGCTTCAGACTAACGACATGCATAGTTTCGGGCCGAAGCTGTCGACGAGAAGACGCTGCGCCATCCGGAAATACCTCGTAGGTAAGATCTGTGACACGTCTAAGAACCTTGAACGGTCCAAAATAATGGCTTAGGAGATTTTCGGATAAGCCTGGTCGCCGGACAATGATCCACACCCACACTCGGTCCCCAAGTTGGTAGGTGACGTTTCGATGGCGGAGGTTGTAACGTCGTGCGTTTGCATCTTGTTGGTGACTGGTGTTTATGCGAGCTAGCTGACGAGCTTCTTCGGCGTATTGAGTGTATTGCTCAGTGTCTGGAGCAAGTTCATTGCTTTAGGCACACGGAAGCATAGCATCGAGCATGGTTCACACGTTGCGTCCGTAAACAAGTCGGAAAGGCGGAAATCGCGTTGTTTCTTGCGTTGCCGTATTGTATGCAAACGTGATGTATGGAAGAATCTCGTCTCAGGCTATGTGTTGTACGTCAACGTACATTGACAGCATGTCCGCTATGGTCTTGTTTAGCCTCTCTGTCAGTCTATTCAATTGCGGGTGGGAAGCCGTCGTTTTCGATGACTTGTGCAGCCGAATTTTAAAATGTCCTCCATCATTCGTGCTGTAAATGACGTCCCTCTGTCCGGAATCACGCATGACGGGGCACCATGCCGTAGGACGATTTGGTGCGCGAAGAACTGTGTGACTTGAGAGGATGTGCCACGGGGTAATGCTTTTGTTTCAGCATAACGAGTAAGATAATCTGTCACAACTATAATCCAGTTGTTCCCAGAGGACGACAAAGGGAAGGGTCCGAGAAGGTTCATTCCCACGAGGTCAAGCGGTGTCCGTGGTGGTGCGATAGGCCGGAGCAGACCCGCGGGTCTCACAGGCGGAGTATTGCGACGCTGGCACTCACGGCAGCCTTTCACATATCGATGTACACTAGTTGATAGTCGCGGCCAGTAATACTGTTGGCGTACTCTGGCGAGAGTTCGCAAATAGCCCAAATGTCCTGACGTAGGCTCATCTTGGCACACAAGGAGGATCTCATCACGCATGTCGGTAGGAACAACAAGTAGGAAGGCTTCGTCGCTACGACGGGCGTTTTTCTTGTAAAGAATGCCTCTTCTTAGACAAAAAGAGGACAGTCCGCGAGCAATGTGCTGAGGGACCTGAAAGTTCCAGTCTTCCAGGGAATCAATAGGTGGGCATAATTCGTCGTCTGCCCGCTGTTTTGACATAAATTCGGAATCGCTGACTGCGCCGAGAAGGGCATCTTCATCCTCGGAGCCCCTGACAGCGTGTCCCACAGGTACTCGAGAAATCGCGCCGGCATCTTTGTGTTTGCGCCCTGACCAGTACACAATCGTAATATCGAACTCCTGCAAACGCAAACTCCACCGAGCGAGACGGCCGGATGGATCTCTGAGATTTGCCAGCCAGCAGAGCGAGTGGTGATCAGTCACCACTTTGAAGGGACGACCGTAGAGATAAGGCCGAAATTTGGTCGTCGCCCACATGACTGCGAGGCATTCTTTTTCCGATGCTGCTTTGTCTACCTGGATGACGTGGTCATCTTTTCCGAGAGCTTCGAAGAACATCTGAAGCGTCTGAGAAAGGCTCTGGAAGCCATTCTCACAGCTAAACTCACACTGAATAGTTGGTCTCGGCTCGAGAAAGAGTACGACTGGCGTAAGCTATTACATGTTCAACGCCACCGTGTCGTTGTACAAAGACAGCGCCAAGTCCGACGTTCCTGGCATCTGTATGAATTTCTGTAGCAGCGTCCTCATCAAAATGGGCGAGAACAGGGGCTGTTTGCATTCTCTGTCGTAGCGCTGTGAACGCTGCATCTTGTTCTGTGATCCAAGTAAAAGGCACGTCATCTCGGGTGAGTCGCGTAAGAGGTTCAGCTATCTCGAGAAGTTGGCGATAAATCGGCGATAATACGCGCACAAGCCGAGGAAACGGCGTACTGCTCTTTTATCTGATGGAACAGGGAAGGCGGTGAAAGCAGCAGTTTTGTCTGGATCAGATCGCACTCCATCCGCACTAATGACATGTCCCAGAAATGTCAGCTCTTCGTAGCCGAAATGAAATTTTTGGGGTTTCAGCGTGAGTTTAGCTGTGCGAATGGCTTTCAGAACCTTTCTCAGACGCTTCAGATGTTCTTCAAAGCTCTCGGAAAAGATGACCACATTATCGAAGTAGACAAGGCAGCTTTGACACTTCAAGCCAGCGAGAACTGTGTTCATCATCCTCAGAAAAGTGGCTGGGGCAGAACAGAGGCCGAAGGGAAGAACTCGGAATTCGTAAAGTCCGTCTGGAGTCACAAACGTGGTTTTTTTTCGGTCTCGTTCATCCGCTTCAATTTTCCAATAGCCACTCTTTAGATCAATGGACGAAAAATACTTCGCGCGTCGTAATCTGTCGAGAGAGTCATCAACCCGTGGAAGCGGGTAAACGTCTTTTTTCGTGACGCTATTAGGCTTTCTGTAGTCAATACAAAATTGTAGCGTTCCGTCTTTTTTCTTCACTAGAATGACTGGCGAGGACCATGGGCTGCTGGATGTTTGAATAATCCCGTCATCGAGCATATCTTTAACTTGTGTCTGAATAGCCGCACGTTCCTTGGAAGAAACGCGATAAGGCTGCTGCCGGATGGGGCGGACGTCATCGTCTGTAATAATCCGATGCTTGGCGAGGTGTCTTTGACAGACTTTAGAAGAAGAGGCGAAGCAAGACCGAGACTCCCTTAAAAGGTCATGAAGTGCAGCCTTTCTCTTGTCTGACAGCATCGAATTAATATCGATGGGATCTGAAAATTACCCATCCTCATGCATTTCCTCGGACGCGAAGCACTCCGTGACGTCGGCAACAGGGTCTCCATAGGCTATGGTGGTTCCGCGGAAAAGATGCTGGTGCTCGTAGTTGACGTTCGTAAGTAGTATTTGCGACTGTCCGTTACGGACACGCACAACACTTCGGGCGGCACATACACCTTGTAGTAGCAGAAGTGATAGGTTGCTTTCAGCCACCACGTCACCGTCCCGGAGGTCTTCACAAGTGACTTCGATGGGAACAGTCGCTCGAGGCGGCAGCGTCACACTGTCATCAGCAACACGCAGCGCACGTCTACGGCCGTTATCAGCCTCTCGATCTGTTGCGCCTTGAGTCGAGAAGGTCACGATGCGCTCACGAAGATTTATGATGGCACCGTATTCCCGAAGGAAGTCTATGCCGATAATCAGCTGACGTGAACAGTCGCGCAGAACGAGGCAGCTGAGCACAAACGTTGACGCACGAATTTTCACTCTTGCCATACAGCGACCCAGTGGTGTTACAATGTGTCCTCCAGCAGTCCGAATACGTGTTCCATTCCACGGCGTAATCACTTTCCTGAGATCTTTTGCTAGCCTCCCGCTGATAATCGAATAGTCTGCACCAGTGCCTATCAATGCACTGACCTGAAAACCGTCAATCAGCCCAGGTATGTCAAGTGACACGCGGTCACTTGGTTCAGATGTGGATTTCGGCGTTTCTTCGGTACTGCGATTATTCTCTGATAAAATGTCTTCCGTGTTGCGTGCAAGCGTCAATGGGAGGTCTTCCGCACTTTGAGTCTCAGCGACCTTGCCCTGAAGGCCCCTGCCTTCAGTGTTCCCGACTAGGGCTTGGGGAGCGTTCGCGTGCCGTCACCTCGAAACGTGACCCAGTGGCTGTGGGTCTCCTCGGAGAGGGTGACCGCGATTGCCATCGTGTAAATGGTGCACGCTGTTGCGCGAGATACTCTTCGATATCCCTCGGCCTTTGACCAATTTGGGGACGAGGTGAATTGACGGAAAATCCACGCAGGCCAAGTTGACGGTATGGGCATTCGCGGTAAATGTGACCAGCCTCACCGCAATGATAGCAGAGGGGTCGTCTGTCCGGCGTACGCCAGAGATCAGACTTGCGCGTCGGTGCACGGCGACCATCGATGTCCAAACCAGCGTGCGCTGACTGAATCGTGACTGACGGCACCATTGTCTGGATCGGGACGTATGGCATTGTCTGGATCGGGACCTGTGGCACTGTCTGAATTGGAACGTGTGGCACTGTCTGAATCGGGACGTGCGGCACTGTCTAGGTCGGGACTCCTTGACCAGAAAGAGGCGTGGCAGATCGCAAGGCTTCCGCGTACGTACGACGGCGACTGTCAGTAGACATAGGAGCCGTTTCTTAATCAACCGACATCGGCGGAAGACGATGGGCGTGCAACACTTGCTGGATCTCGTCACGGATGACACTGGTGATAGAACCAACATCGATTTGCCTTGTCCCGTACATCTTTTCCATTTCTTCCCGGACGACAGATCAGATGATCTCGCGAATCTATTCGGGGCTCTTGCTCCCAGGGGTGGCGAAAATTTCGGGAGCTGAGGCAGCATTCACTTGACCGTCAAACAGGGCAGACCGTTGGTGCAGTACTTGCTCCATTGTTGCCGCTTCAGTAAGAAACTCAGCAACACTCTTAGGGTGACTACGCACCAAACCAGCAAAAAGTTGTTCCTTCACACCACGCATGAGGTGGCGCAACTTTTTTTCTTCTGCTATAGCAGGATCCACTCTCCTGAGCCGTGTCATGTCCTCGACGTACATCGAGACGGTCTCGTTTGGCATCAGAATACGGGATTGTAGTGCACGCTCCACCAGTTCGCGGCGGTCGGGGCTCCTGTAGGTCTCCAAAAAGCGACGCTTGAACTCGCGCCAAAATTTCAGAACATCATTCCTGTTCAAAAACCACGTCTTGGCACCGTCCTTTAGGCAAGTGTACACGTTCCGGAGCTTCGCGGCATCATCCCAGTCATTTATCGCTGTGACACGTTCAAACTCACTCAGCCAGTCGCCAACACCTTCATGCTGTTCTCCGTGAAAGGGGCTAGCATAAGTGGGTTCTGGGCGGTGCAGTAGATCGGCGTGGAAGGTGTCGGAGCTTGCACGGGATCTTAAGTAGAAGTCATAGTCGCTGCGTCAGTGGTTGTTGTCTCAGGTGGTAGGCCTCGTTGGCGGCGGCTTACTCTGTGAACAGGAGTGTCTACGGGTGCAGGGCTTGTGTTCCGGCTGCTGGGTGGGGTCTTGGGCATCGGGTGGATCGTGAGACGTTGTACCCAGCAACCCCACCAGTCTTGTCACGTTTCTTAAGACAAACTTGGTTTAACGGGTTCGTTGAGTCGACTAGCCAAGCAGCAGCTCAGATAGATCGTCTTTGTCTTCTTTCACTCCTGGATCTCACCCAAGCATATCATGTGGCAATATTAAATCCTAGATACACAGCGGCTACCAGGACCATCCTGGGCCTCGATATCAATAAAGCATTAGATAATGTGTCCCATGCTGCTGTACTTGAAAACTTGGCCTAAATTAACGTCGGCAGTCGCACTTACATTTATATCAGAACTTTTCTGCATGAACGCACAGCTGAACTAACCATTGGCGACCTCAAAAGCGACAAAATCCCTCTTGGAACACGGGCCACTCCACAAGGAGCTGTGTTATCACTGTTGCTCTTTAACATTACGATACGTAGCCTGCCCGTTCTCTTGAATCAGATCTCACACATTAGGCGCTCACCGTATGCTGATCATATTACCATATGGACTTGCACAGGCTGAGATGGGCAAATCTGTGACGCTTTGCAAACAGCCGCCGATACTGTACAGAAGTACGTAAAGAAAGTGGGTCTTAGTTGTTCTCCCAACAAATCCGAGCTCTTAGTAATCAAAACTAAAAACAAGAAGGATGACCCCTACAGTGGAGCACGCTCCGCAATCGGTAACACAGTAAATGGGGACGTTGTCCCCACTGTTCACACAATCAGTGTTTTAGGAATGCTCATCCAGCATTACACTTATAACACAAAACCTATCAACAAGTTACAGGCATCCATACAGCAAACGACTACGCTTCTAAAGATAGTGGCAAAGAAAAATCAAGGAATGAAGGAATCCAACCTATGCAA
Source organism: Rhipicephalus microplus (assembly GCF_013339725.1). Taxonomy (NCBI): domain Eukaryota; kingdom Metazoa; phylum Arthropoda; class Arachnida; order Ixodida; family Ixodidae; genus Rhipicephalus; species Rhipicephalus microplus. Next base: position 142,660,098 of record NC_051167.1, read on the forward strand.
GTTAATCCACGCTTTTTTAATAAGTCGAGCCACCTACTCGTTCCCCTACTACCAACTCAGAAAGATGGACGTGGAAAAACTAAACTCTCTGATTAGACAAACATATAAACGTGCCCTAGGACTTCTCAGATACGCAAGCACAGAAAAACTACTGTGCCTTGGTATCCATAACACAGTGGAGGAACTAATAGAAGGACATTTAACGACCCAAGAAGAAAGGCTTTCATGAATCAACGCAGGCTTCACATACTCAACCGTCTCGAACGGCGCACAAGTTGCACGCTCAACAACAAGGTTTTCCTGCCAGCGGCCACTCGTGCAGACATTATAATTAAACACCTGCCCAAAAATATCCTGGCAGGAGTACATGACGAGAGACGAAAGGCAAGAGCAGAAAACCTCGCAAAAGAATTTCAGGATCGCCCAAATGTTCTGTATGTTGACGCCACTCGACAAGCGAGAGACGTTTACACCATATGCGCGATGACTGGCAATGGGGAACTTATTACTGTAGCCACCGTAAAAACGGCCTTAGCATTAGAGGCAGAAGAAGCCGCTATCGCGCTGGCCACCTCGATTCCGGCTACCAATTCTATGCTGAGTGATTCGAAAAGAGCACTCATGAATTTTACGATGGGCTTTGTTGGGCCGATCGCGGCCAACAATATCAAAAATAAGAAACGAAACAATGAAATACAACTTATACCGGTGCCCGCTCACGCGGAGAATCCAGGAAATGAGGCGGCCCACCAAGTAGCCCGAGGTTTAATGAACCGGGACGTGGACCCCTCCACCCTGCATTTCCCGCAGAATGCAATCACCTTGTGGAACGAAATTACAGCGTGTTACCGAGAGAACCGCAAACATACGTGGCCCCGCAGGCAGATGTGTCAAGAGAACAGGCCACGATCTGGAGGCAAATCCAAACAGATTCTTTGCCCAGCCCTCATCGGTTGTCTAAAATTTATCTAAAAGAGATTACACCAAACTGCCGACATTGCAGCTGCGTGAAAGCTACCCAGAATCACATTCTTCAGGAATGCGAGGGTAACCCCGCACCAAGAACAATACTGCCAGCTTCCTCTCGAGGCGTGGGAGTCGCTCCTGTCCTCAGCTGACTACCGTCTTCAGGCAGAAGTGGTTCACTGGACCAAAATGATCGTGGCAAGCTTTTGGCCACCACCCATCGAATTACCGGCAAATTAGGTTTACCGACCTTGCTATGCCATCAACAAAGTTGTTTGTCCCCCCCCCCCCTCTAATAAATGCTTGATGCGTCCGTTGGAGCCACTAGGCGCGTCCCAAAGAGACACTGGACAAGTCTCAATGACGGTGGTGCACCCTCCTCCTCGAGCGTCTCGGCGCATCTGGCGTCGGCGGCTTGCTCCTCCGCGTTCTGTACATACATTGTAAATATAAACATTTTGTTCTCTCCTGGCTGCTTTTTGCCTTTCCACTGCCTGGATGCTTCCCGTCAAGGTTGTCCCTCGCAACGCGCTATACCAAGAAACCGGTGGTGCCTCTCTCGTAACAGTACAGTATTCACGTTTATGTCCTCTGAGCACTGGCATATATGCTCTAATGTGCGTGCAAACTTTACTTAAACAAGAAAAAAACATTTAGATGTCAGTGTTGTCAATGTGCCTGTTGATAAGCCCGCAATGGTCACAAAACTACTACTAGGCTTAAAAAGATTCGTTGATCCGCCTTGTAACGCCTGGCTGAAAGCCGAATAAAATGAATCATTCGCTACTCACTGAGGTATTTTCGTGAAAACAACTCCCACATGTCGTGGGATCTGAGGAATGATTTTAAATTTCTTTTCTAAAGGTATACTTTGTGTGATTACGTGTTGGAAAAAATTCTATGGTGTACGTCACCAGAAGTATATTGCAATATTATTGATGAATTGAAATCAGCGGCGCATCTATGTGAAGAAGGTGACTGATTCGCAACATAGCGAGCAACAGAACATTGTTTGTACTTAAGAATTTGGGAGCATGAGTAAAATATCGTGATGTTTAATTTGGGAGCATTCTTCAGAGATCTATTTGTATTTGCCTGGATAATCAATAAACTTCGCATTGTTCACACTAATATTAAATTGAATGAAAGGAAACATTGGTTGCGTCATTTTATAGACTTGCTCATGTTGGTGATACATGCGAAAAGTCGGCAAAAGTTATTTTTGAGGGATATTTTTTTTTCAAATATGTGATAAGCAGCAGAACACTAATATTTTTTGCACAGACGGGTCACATAAATAGTCAGACGCATCTTAGGCTAAACCAATTAGGCTAACTCGTAGGGAACTATCTCAGTAGCTTTTTTGTCTGACTTCATCGCTCCAAACTTGCATTATTGTTCTTGCTTTATTAGGCTATAACATTAAATGCAAAAGATGCTTACTCCTGCACTATACAGCATTAGGCATTTATTCGCGTAGTCACAGAGTGCATAAGCGTACTTTTTAACTGTGGCCACAGTTAGCTGGGCAACCTGTATGAACTCGGCATGGAGCCTCAACGTAGAGTAAGCAGGATGTGTACTACTACAGACAATAGAGTATATAATGTTCCTGTTTCGGTGCTACGAGAAAATTAGGTAAGGGTACTAATTCATCCGTTTAACGACGAGCACGTAAGAACTACATAGCCTAGTTGACGAGCTCAAAGCATCCTAGTTATAGACATTTGAGTTTTGATTTACTTACATTGTTCGCGACCCTCCACTTCAGGTGCGTCAAAATGATCATAGTGAGCCGAATATCCTGCGTCACCACAAGTAAAACAAAAATCAATCAAGTGACTAATTTAAGTGAAAGACTTCAAAAAAATTAACCAAGCGTGAACACACGACGAAATCACTCAAACACCACACACACCCAGGGTATGTGTGTTTGCGTGTGAGTGATTGTGCCGTGTGTTCACACTGGGCTTTTTTTTTTGAAATGTTGTACCAGCTAGCCCAACAACAAGTTCTTTCAAATAAGAGACATATTTATTATTGCAAAAGATGATTACGTGGCAGACGAAATCAATGGATCTTATGGAGGTGTTTAGACTAAGTGTACAAACTCGAAAGGAAGAACAACAACAAAAAAACGTGGCTGATTCTTTTCTTTAGAACTATATTTAACAGGAAAGGGAAACGTACTTGCACAGAAGTATTTGAGCGTTTATTGTGCGTTGTTCAGCGAGACGGCTCAGTGCTCTCCTACAGTGAAGTACGAAGTACTCGAAATCGCTAAACATTTTTTTTTCTAAACACGCGTTGTTTCACCACAAAGGCGAAGGACTGAATGCTACAGCAATAAACTGCATTGTCGCGCGCAGAACGGCGAGATGCTCGAAACTTGCTGCGCGCACCTCTGCTTTAGGTGCTCAAAAAATCAATCAAATGACTAATTTAAGTAAAAGAGGTATCAGCGACGCAGGTCCGCAGTGGGCTTGAGGTGTTCGATGAGGTAGTTGACAGCGGAAGTGTGCTCTAAGACGTTATAAGGTCCTTGGTACCCGCTGACAAGCTTTGTAGAGGTACCAGGAGCAGCAGTGGGAGGCAGCCACAACCAAACAAGAGAGTTGGGTGAAAACTGGTAGTGGGACCGTCCGTCTTCGGGACGAAATTTCTGTAGCCCTTGTTCTTGTGTTGTAAGGGTGCGAGCTAATTGCCGACATTCTTCCGCATATCGAACGGCTTCGGAAACTAATGTGTCTCTGGATGAGTCGGGTGGGTAGAGGAGAATGGTGTCGATTAGAGATGATGGAGATTATTCTTCCCTACATCACGTAGGGAAGAATAAGATTCCAGTTGGTGTGGTTGCAGGAGACATACATAAAAAGCATGTTGCCAAGAGTCCGTTTGAAATGTTCGGTCAAGAAGTTTGTTTCTGGGCGATATGCGGTAGTATAGCGATAAATCACATGGCATTCAGCAAGAAGTTCTTGAATAACATCCGCGAGAAAGACGCGGCCTCGGTCGCTCAAATGTTCAGGTTGAGCGCCATAACGCCGAACAAAACGTTGCAGCAGGAAAGACGCAACGTCAAGTGCCGTCGTGGCTGGTAGAGCGGCCGTTTCTGCATATCTCGTGAGATGGCCGATCGCTACAATAATCCAGCGATTCCCAGCTGATGTATATGGCAGAGGACCATAAAGTTCTACTCCCACCCGGTCGAATGGTCGCATAGGGCATGGTAACGGCTGCATTGGTGCAGAAGGACGGCTAGGATTGTGCTTGCGGCATTGGCACTCTGTGCAAGATCGAATGTACTTTTGAACGAATGTGTACATGCCGCGCCAATAAAACCAGAAACGTAGCCTGGCGTAGGTTTTAAGCAAACCGGCGTGTGCACATTGCTGATCGGCATGGAACGCATCACATATTCCGGCACGGAGATGCCTGGGTATAGCCATTTGCAGCTGTCAAGGTGGTAGTTGCGGCGATAAAGTGTTCCATCACGGATGGCGAAGTGAGAGGCTTGTCGGTGTAGCGCTCGAGCTGGCGGGTGGGCGATTGTTTCAGATAGGTAATCCATCAGAGACGCAATCCACGAATCTTTGCGCTGCTCCTCAGCCATGTCGATGAGTCCTGATAGTAGAAATAAGTTGTATTAGATGGAGACGCTCGCAATATCAGTAGAAACAGGCGAACGCGAAAAAGCATCGGCACGCTTCTGGCCTGAGAGATAAATGACACGGATGTCGTTCTCCTGTAGCCGTAAAGCCCATCGTGCCAAGCGTCCGGAGAGATCCTTGAGAGAGGATAATCAGCAGAGCACGTGGCGGTCGTTACAACATCGTAACGGTGGCCGTACAGATAAGGCCGAAATTTTGTAATGGCCCAGATGATCGCTTGGCATTCTTTTTCAGTTACCGAATAATTTGCTTCTGTTCTTGTAAGAGTGCGGCTCATGTATGCAACAACATTTTCTTGGTAACCAGGCTTTTGTTGTGTGAGTACAACGCCAAGATCGACACCACTGGCGTACATGTGGATTTCTGTGGGAGCGCTTGAATCGAAATGTTGCACTGTGGGTGGTGTTGTAAGCAGTTCACGGAGCTTCGCCAAGGCGCGGTCACAGGCTGGAGACCACGCAGATAGATTGCGGTCTTCCTGAAAGAGGTCTGTCAGAGGTGCCATGATCGAGGCGAAATTCCGGACGAAGCGGCGGATGTATGAGCAAAGCCGAACGAAACCACGCAGCTCCTTGAGAGACGCGGGCATCGGTAACTCGCTAACAGCACGTAGCTCAGCGGGGTCAGGAAGAACGCCATCCTTCCACACGACGTGTCCGAGAATGGTCAGCTTGCGTGCTCCAAAGTGACACTTTTTCAAGTTTGGTTGGAGGCCAACTGCAGAAAGGCAGCGTAGAACCTGTCCCAAGCGATGAAGGTGCGTGGGAAAATCGGGTGAGAATACCACCACATCATCTAAGTAGCACAAACACGTGTTCCATTTGAGGCCTCGTAAGAGAGTGTCCATCATGCGCTCAAATGTTGCCGGCGCATTGCATAGGCCGAATGGCATCACGTTAAATTCTTATAAACCGTCTGGTGTAAGAAAGGCAGTTTTTGGCGTATCATCTGGATTCATTGGTACTTGCAAATACCCCAGAGCATAGGCCAAGGGAGGAAAAGAACATTGCGCCTTGTAAAGAGTCCAGGGCGTCATCAATTCGAGGCAAAGGATAAACATACTTTCGTGTTACTTTGTTTAGGCGACGATAATCTACGCAAAAGCGTATCTTGCCATCCTTCTTTTAACTTAAACAACCGGCGACGCCCAAAGACTGTTCGATAGTTGAACGACGCCTCGCTTTAGCATGTCACATACTTGTTCATCGATGACACGGCGTTCAGTCGGCGAAACATGGTGTGGTCGCTGCCGTAGTTGTGGGTGATTACCTGTGTTGATCTGGTTTCATACAGTAGATGTTCGACCTAAAGTAGCGCTGTGACTGTCAAAAGATGGCCGAAACTTGTCAAGGAGGTTCTAAAGCTCACACCTCTATTGTGGGTTTAGGTCTTCGTCGATTACAAGGTTGAGAATGTCGGCAGTGGAAAGGCCATTGCCGGAACTACAGGAGAGGGCGCCGACTTCCGATGATTTATCAGGAACGTCAAGTGTAGCGATGGTTTCGAATGTTTTTATTGAGCCGATACATTCAACCCGAAGCAGCGTAATTGGGAATGGGAACGGATTCCCCACAAGCACGTCGATTGCACCACCTTGAAGAGTAACGAGAGCGGTTGGGAGCGGTGAGAGGCGGCGATCAACGGAAGCAGTGGAAGGCGTGAAGAATGCGGTAGTGTCGACGATGGTGGAACACGACACACGTGCGAAGACAACAGCGCGTGGAGGGATCTGGGTGTCGTCACTAATAACCAACTTCGCGTAAGAATGGCGATCGTCTGCAGGTACAGCATCACCAAGGGGACAGAAGACGACTTCGGCACGGACTCAATCAATGAAGCCTTGGTGATATTAGAGAGAATCCCAGCCTGAAATGATGTCGTCAGAAAAGTGAGGGAGTAATACGAACTGCACTGTGTAGGGCACCCCTTGAATTACAAGTCTGGCGGTACACGCGGCCACAGGCTGCACAAGCTGTGCAGTGACAGTATGAAGACACGAACCCAAGTAAGGCGTTCTCACTTTTCGAATCGAATGGCAAACGTTTTCAGCGATGACGAAAATGGCGGCACCAGTATCAATAAGGGCAAGCACAGGTACACCTTCAAGAACAAGTGTGAACAAACAACTGCCAAAGCTCTACACTCGAAGAACGCTGCTCAAACAGAAAGAAAGACGCACAAAACGAATGCCCAGGCATACACCTGGACGAGAGCGAACTGCCATTGTTCTTACATGTTCGTGCGTGAGCAGCGCGTGCCTTTCCTAAACGCGGCTGCGCTGGCGAGCGAAGTCCTATTGGTGTTCTCATCAACCACTTTCACTTCAAAGCAAACTTTCGGTGGAAGCACAAGTTTAATCAGTATAGAGGTACGAGGCGCCCGAGTCCTGAAATAAGTGATTGCGTGAGTGAGCGACCACACCTGGAAACTCAAGCCATCAGGTTATGGAATCGTTTGTCTACATGCATATTTACCTGTAATAATCATGTGCTCAGAGCCTCATGCATGCCATTTCCCTACCGAAAGACAACATCATGATAGTGTTTCGCCCAAAGTGTGGCGTAAACATACAAAAGGTCCGACCTATCTTAGTCAGCGAACCCTCGTAACAGCAGCAAATATTGGTCCAGTTGCCCTGCCTGGTCCAGACCAGGCAGGGCATTATTTGTCCTAACATTTTGCAGGATATTATTAGGTGACCACGCCGTTTACAGAAACTGCAGATAAGTAGGTGGGCGTAGCGGCTATTCAGATAGCCAGAAAATATTATGAAGTAAGCACTCACGAAGCTGCTCCATGCGACACCTGCAAATGGGTGATTCGACACATCGACCCTGCTGACGATCCTCGAACTAGTGAAAGAAACATTGCGAACCACCACAGCCCTTGGCACTTGAGGCGAAAAGAATCAACAACTCAAGATCAATCAGCGTTGTATTTGAGACTTTGCGTCCCGAACTTCGTGAGATATGAACCCACTTTGGTATCCTTCTCCCTCTAATGCAAACAAGTGGACTCGTCAGGCCACCTTCGGCAAGTGAGCTTTCGCTGTCAGGGCTTTGCCTGGTTGGCGTTGTGTTCGGAAAGCTCCGTCGCGGCGTCGTCGTCGTCGGAGGATCTTCGGTAGTTCGTCGCACAGCAACCGCACCTCCACCGGTTGCTGCCCTTAGTTTCCCGGATACGGGCTAGGAGACCGGCCCCGCGTTGGGCCGGAGTACTGCCGGGGGTGCGGTGACATGCGGCGGCTGGGCGACGGCGAACGGGAAGGACTTCGTGGTGTCCATTGAGTTCCTGTCAGGTAATCGGCGATGTCACGTGGCCATTCCCCTGGCTGCGGACGTGGTGAATCGACGGCGAAGCCACGCAGTCCCATCTGTCGCTACTGGCAACGGCGGTAAGTGTGCCCTGCCTCGCCGCAGTGGTAGCACAGTGGGCGGTGGTCTGGGGTGCGCCAAACGTCGGTTTTCCTCGGCGCACTGCGTGGCTCGCTGGCGAACGGTAGGTCGTCGGTGGGGGTGGTGGCGGCGGTGGTGTCTGGCGACGAAAGTGCGACGGGGCGGCGTTTCGGCGTGGACGGGGAGGAGCGTTGTGGCGCACTGCAGCGGCGTAGCTCATAGTTTCTGACTCGGGCAGCGGTGTTTGGGGAATTCGAAGCGATTGCCGAACTTCTTCTCGCACAATGTCGGCGATTGAATCCACTTGAGGCTCCGCCGAAGGTAACAGCTTGCGCAGCTCTTCCCGCACTATCGCTCGGATCGTTTCACGCAGGTCTCCGGAGTTACTGGCTTGAGCAGCAGCGCAGTCTGCAGTCAGGCGACGATTATACTGTCTGGTGCGCATGTCCAGGGTCTTTTCGATAGTGGTCGCTTCGGCTACAAATTCTTGGACGGTTTTCGGTGGGTTTCTCATCAGTCCCGCGAAGAGCTCCTGTTTGACCCCTCGCATGAGGAAACGAACTTTTTTCTCCCCAGGCATGTCTGGGTCAGCGCGACGGAATAGTCGAGTCATTTCTTCTGAGAAAATGGTGACATTTTCATTTGGTAGCTGAACGCGGGTCTCTAATAAAGCAGCGGCCCTCTCTTTGCGAGCGGCGCTCGCGAACGTTTGCAGGAATGCGCCGCAGAAAACATCCCACTTTTGGAGCGTGGACTCCCGATTTTCGAGCCAGGTCCTTGCGGTGTCTTTCAAATAGAAGAACACACGACGCAGCTTTTCGTCATGGTCCCAGTGGTTGAGGGCAGCCACACGGTCGTATGTTTCTAGCCAGGACTCCGGGTCTTCGAACGATGACCCATGGAAAATTGGTGGTTCCCTGGGTTGTTGCATGACCATCGTGGGCTGGGATGCGGCGGTTGTCATTGTCGCTGCAGTCGCGGTCATGGCCTTGGTCTTCCGCGCCTTGTCTTGTAGAAGCCCGTACTCCGGTGGTAGCCCTTGCTGTCGGCGGCTTGTTCGCTGCTCCCGGTTGGCGTCGGTGTCTTCTCCGCGACGTGGGCTGGGTTCACGACTTGACGGGGGCGTCCGGTACATGAAAGAAGCAGCACTTCCACCAGATGTCACGGGGTCGTGACTTGGCCGAAGACAGGAGACTTCGTGTTGGGATTTAACTGTTTATTTGGGCGAACCTGTGCCCGGTAAACGGAAAGTCCAATTACAGCAGCAGTCTCGCACAGATAGCAGTCTCGGACTGATAGCGGCGAATTGAGCGTCGGCCTTCGATCAACAACTGACAAGCGGCGAAGCGCGTCGGCATTTATACTCTTGCTGTCGAATGTTCTAGTGTTATCGCTGGTGGTGGCATAGGTTCCAGAACAATCTGTACTGTTCGCACAGTGGGCGTGATCTTATCGAAATGATCTACTACAGTCTGGAACCTTCTCGAAAACTGCAGGTGCGGTTTGCGCTGAGAATCGTGTGGTGTTTTGGGACGATAACAAAAACTTGGGAAATGGAACGTGGCAATATTATACGTATGCGGGAACCTCGGCTACCGTGGGGGCGTTTGCACTTATCTAGGCTGCACCGAATTCAGAGGCTGCGAGGCGCGGAATTGCTAACCCAACCTTATCTCCAGTGTATGGTTCCCAATGCAAGCTGTACGGAGGCTTTCACAAGGCGGTGGACAAGGTGTACTCCAAGCAATATTTCATCCCATATGAGTTGCGTGCACAACGACAACAAGCCCGACTGGAGCATCAAGGTCAGGCACTGCTGGACGAAGATGATTGACCGACAGAACGAGGCCGATCTATATCGAAGACGTTGACACTCAGCCACTCCCCCTCCTGATCTCGGTGCCGCACGTCTGCGAGGACATCAACCACTAGCAGGAGTCGCTCAGGATCACCGGCTTGATTCGCGGGACAGAACAATGGAGGCGACCGAATGTGGGTGGTCAGAAGCACCAGGACAACTACGCCGAAGGAAAAACGTGAGTTTTGCAACACTGATAAAGAATTGATAGCTGTGTTAAAACAGAAGTTAGGAGAGCTGAAAGCCGCTTATGCCAAGCTAATCCCCGAGTTATCTGAAGCACATGAAGCAAACAGCAGTACGGCAACGCGCACTCCCGAACTACCAACCGATATTGAAACTTCCCTACCTCTCGACATTGCGAGACAGGGAGAACAACGTGTAGAATATCTGGCTCGTAGGAAGCCAGCTGTAACACGACCGCGAATGTCCGCGCAATGAGGACGCCAAGCATGTCGACAGCGAGAATATGAGGCTAATGAACGAGAACATGATGCGAATGAACGAGAAAGTGGACACGTTTAGTATGCGAGTAGAGAAAATGGAAATGTACATGAAAAATACAGTAGTACCATACATGGAGAAGATGAAGTCATAGCACGAATCATAACACTTGGGCCTAAATTCACAAAGCTGTCCGTGCGCAGGCCTTCGTAACAGCGTTTTATAACTCACCTTTACTTTGTTTTCTGCATATGTTTCCTGGATTTTATCCCACTGCACGCTGACCTGTCCCACTCTGAAAAATACTAGTTTTACAGAGTGGGACTAGTTTTAAGCTCTTCAAGGGTGTTCTCAAGTTTCCTAAAAACACGCTTGCTGTTCTAAGATACTGAAGTGTTATTCTGTTACTATAGGGAGACGTGCGGCGTTTGGTTTTCCACGTTTGTTATTTATCCCTGCTCTTGAATGGACGTCCACAGACGCTGTCGTTCTTGCTGGCGTCTTCTTCTCTCGCCTTGATCGAACACGTGCAGCAGCAGCGGCACAATTTCTTCATCTTCTCTGAGACGCTGACGACTTGCCATAGGGCACCCCCCCCCCCCCCCCCCCCACCGCTCCTTTAGCGAGGTAGCCAGTCTGCGAAGGAGCGACCCCTCGGAGCAGGTTGTAGGTTCTGCTGTTGCGAAGCGCGTTCGTCTTGTTTGCGTGGATGGCTTGTAGTCTACGAGGACGGCGTCAGTGTCCAAGAAAGCCGGCCTTATGCGTTCAATGGAGACACTACCTTCACGTCCATTAAGCAGCAGAACGAAGTTCTTCGGGCAACGCTTGACAACCTTAAAGGGGCCGCCGTAAGGAGGTTGCAGTGGTGGTATGATTGCGTAATGTTGTACGAAGACGTGGGTGCAGTCGCGGAGTGCATGACTTGCGAAACTTGGGCGCGAGTGTTGACATGCGCTATAGGTGGCAGTGTTCCTAATCTTTGTATTTCCATCACGTTGACCAAGTATGCTATGTGGGCTGGAATGACAGCACATCTTCAACAAATGTCTTTGTGGTACATGTAGAAGAGAGTACAAAATAAATAGGCAGACATTCTATCCAAGCGCTTACTTCAAATAATTCATTTTTTTTTGGAAACCATAGTAAACTTATTCCAATTGGCCCGACAGAGCAGTAACCTGTTCGGCTGCGAACAAACAAGACTTCCAAATATTAAAAGCTTGACACACGGTTCCGCTCGAATATACGTGTATTGGCAAGCTATCTGTGACACTGTCAGAAAACGAATTGGAATATCTCTGCATGCCTTAAGATATATTGTTTCGTTCACAGACCTCGTGGCTGTGACTCGTCAACCAAGTGAATAAGTGCACCCAAGTTTCCTATTTTTAAAGCATTGTCTGAAGGTAGCACTGTTTGTGTTTATTGTGTCTAAAGCTTTGTCCAAACGTTTACGTCAGCTACTAAAAATTTTACTGAATATCATCAAGTAGCCTCTGGAAAAGGTTGCTTTCAAGACTCCTTTGCATGCTTGGCTTGCACCTACAGGTATCGCACATTTCATGACGCAGCAGCGTATGACAGAACAGTAAAATCGAGAGTAACTATGTGACGAGCTAAATAAATATTTTAACCTGAACGGACGGTTTTTGTTATTTGCCACTTAGAATGCCCACTGGTGAATAGGCTCATGAAAATGTCACACAGCTATGTATAGGAAACTAGTTAACTGCTACGCTGCTACACAGCTTTAACTGCTACGACTATATTCCTTCTTGAAGTGCTGCACATTTTCTGCAAAATCAGCTATCTTGGCAACAGACATCATGTAAAGAGCGTCCACCACACCAGCATTTATATGGCTTGTCAACTAAATTGGGCCGAACCTAACTTTTTTTTTTACTTTTCGTTTTGCAGTGGACTTCCTAGAATGGAAACGCTGCTGCGGTGTGGTTCTCATTCTTATCAACTGATGCTGGCATGTTAAACCTCATACTTCTATTTCTTCTTGCAGCAATTAGATGCTTCACATATGCCTGCGGTGACATGCCGCTGTGCTAGCTTGATGGAAACAACAGTCCTGCACAACTCGAGTCCTTCACAATTGCAGAAGTTGCCCTTCTCCCTGCAATTATATCACAGACTGCCCTATACTGGGAATTCAAGATTGCTTTTTCATGGAAGACGCACAGAACATTTGATTTATTATACCGCTCGTTTAGTGTTGGCTGTGGTGTGGCGAAGTCTACTTCTGCGTGTGTTCACACGTCGCTTCAAAGAAAAAAGAAAAAAACATAAAGCACTTCTTTTCCTTTCCATTTCATCCACTTTTTAGGTTACAAGCACCCAAGCAGCGCTCTGCGGAACTCTCGCCATGTGCTAACCATCTCACAAGCGTTCTTGAGAGAAATAATTATTTCCACTAAGAGTAACAGGAAGCCTGTGCAGTTGGTCCTCGGGCAGTAACTGCAAACATGCGGGAGTAACGGTGAAGACTAGCCGTTGGTCTTAGGGGAGCACTGGTGGGACTGGAGAGCAACGGCTCCTCCCTCTGCCGTTACTCCTTTTAGGGGAGTAATGGGAGTGACAATGAAATTGCTCCCTTAAAAGAGCAAACCATATATCCTTATTGCTCCCTTTTGGCTTAGAGTGTACCTTGCATGTGCCTTGTCGGTATGGCACAAAGAGAATAGTTGATCTGGAAGACGCTTGTTTTTGATCAACGTCAGCTTTATCGTCATCGAGAAATATTGCGGACATCGCTCGACAGTTAAATGTTTCCCCGCTAAAAACTGGCTTGATATACCTCGACATGGGTAGACAGCACTCCTCAGCTTACCACTTAATGGCATCTTCAAGACCATGGCAGCACATTCATAACCCAAAACAGCGTTGACCATATAAAACCGCTAGCTGTGACAGTGAAAAACCACCCATCAACATTTCACTCACCCTTTACATGTGGTATGCGGCGCTACTACTGCTAAAACTTAAGCTGTTGCTAGTCCTATGCTAATGTTACTGATGGCAGTATGACTACTCGATTGATTCTGTCTCTCCAATGCAACATATTCAACAGTTAACCTGCTATGGTGCCCTTTTACTGTGCACTGCAACGCCCTAGTGCAAAGAAAAATAAACGTGTTTTAAAACAGTCAATCAGGAATTATTGCACGTGATTGCCTTAATGTTTTCGTTTATGTGACAAAGCGTTTTAGTTTTTAAGGTGAGAATTCGTGGATTGTTAAGCCTTGAAGTTGTTGGCAGTATGACTTTGCCCTAAAGTTCACTCACACTGACCATGTAAGAGATCCCTTTCAAGGTCGTCCTCACCGAGGTCCTGGGCCTGGAATGCTGCATAATAGATGCATAACAAATAAATATGTTAGCAATGAAAGCAACGCATGTCATAATTCTTATGAAATTACAGGCAAGGTACTCAAAGATTACAACGGCAATTCAACATGTATAACTTTATCCAGTCCACTAAAAGCAAGAGACCATTTTCGTGCACCAAGTATTTAATGTGTAATGTTTTAAAAAATATTCAGCTCACGTGCTAAACACTATTGACATTTATAGCACGCAAATAAAAGAGTTGGAGGGCACGAAGTAGACAAAAAACATTGTCAGATCCTACGTACAGTGGAAATCGATGCTATACGAACACAAACTAGGAAGGTTGATATGTCACTTTAAATCAGCACAACGTTATAAGGTGGACGTACGTTATGTCGTACATCACTTCCATGTAATGATTATTATGTTTGCGCCTGACATTCGTGTTTGTTGTCCATTCACAACACGTAATACCAAATTTGGTATATGTGGAACTAGCGAAACGGTCACAAGCACGCTTTGAGCGTAGGATGTTGTCAAGTTTTACATGACAAGCAAGTCACGATTATCATGTTTACACGTGTCATTTACCTTCGCCGCCTATTCACGTCATGTGATACCAAATTTGGTATAAATGGAGCTAGCTAAATGGCCGACACTGCACTATGAGCGTAGCATGTAGTCATGTGTTACATTACATGCATGTTATGATTACCATGCTTGAACGTGAGATATACCTTTGTCGTTTAGTGACGTCACGAGATACGAAGTTTGGAATATGTGAAGTTAGCGAAACAGCCGCGAGGGCATTAGGAGCGTGGTATGTTGCAAAGTTCTTACGTCACACGCATGTTATGATTATCATGTTCGAACGTGTCATGTACTTTTGGCGTTCGTTCACGTCACGTAATACCGAATTTGTTATATGTGGAGCTAGCGAAATGGCCGTGAGCGTATCATGAGCGTAGCATGTAAGTCATGTTGTTACAGGACACTTATCTTTTGATTATCTTGTTTGCACCATCACATACCTTCGGCATTCATTCATGTCCCGTAATTCGAAATTCAATATCTTTGAAGCTAGCGAAGCGACCGTGAGTGTATCGTGAGCGTGGCATGTAGCATGTTATTACATGACACGCATCTCATGATTATCATCTTTGCACTAGTCACATACCTCCGTCATTTTCATTGGAGTAAGATGGCTGGGGAAAGAAGCGGGTTCATTGTATATAGAGAGGCGCGTGAGTTTTATATGGTGACAACTGCGAATGGGACACGGAAGCTTTTTCGAGAGTCGAAGGCGACGGACGGAATAGAGATGGCGGTGACAGAGGGTACGCCATCGAAGAAGAGTGGAATAGAGTAGGGATTTGAGTGTCCGCAGCGACGATGACTGAGAAGGTAATGACTGCAAAGAAGGTCTGTCAGACGTCAGCACACTTCACATATCGTCGATAACTCTAACTTAGCACGTACACTGTGAGCGATGGCATGATGAGTGAAAGGAAGTGCCAGCTGAAGATGATGTCGTGTGAACATTGGGAAAGCACAACTAATTTGACTACATACGAAATATACTGGATGACGAGACGAGCTGTGCACACCACGACGGTTGGATGTGCGGCACAGTCGCCGTGAGGAAAGAAACGTCTGAAAACGGAAGCTTAAGCGTCTTTAACTTGCGGCACAGTCGACCACTGAGCACAGACACGGCAGCTCAAGTATTATTGAGTACTTGCGCAGGTACACCATGAATATGCATGGTTATTTCGTTAGCAAGTAAAAACGGAGGCCTAAATTTGTCGATATGTGCGTAGCTCTCTCCCTCAGAAAATGCGATGGTCAGTATTCCGCTTAGAGAGGTGGGGATCAAGGAAGCATCGGAGAGCAAGAACAGTGCCTTGGTGAGGGCGACTGCTTTGTATTGTATTTGCTATTTTCTGCTCTCCTCTCTCTTTTTTTTAGTTTACCTGCGCAAGTACACCATACGACACCAACCGGTATATTATCAAGTTGCCCATGCTTACATACTGGCCCGAACTAAGGTGCCACTGCTCCGAAACTCAAGAAAATGTTGGCCAGCCATCCGCAGTGTGAAGCCAAAAAGAAAATTGATACACACTTTTGAAATAAACTGACAGTGGCAACTCAACGTTGATACGACGCTCGCCTACACGTATAATTTCGTGTTTTCGCGTTCTTCGAAGCTTCCGACCCTGCTTCGACGAACTGAGGTCCCCAGCTAGATGACGACGTCAACCCGTTCTTTCCGAAGTGTTAGCAAGACCACCTCAAAGACCTACGTTTGCAATTTAACGACCGCTTTGTGTCGTCGTCTAGCATTCGACAGACCCCAGTCATGAACCATCGCATCGTAACATGAGAGAGTGCCCGATGAATCCGTCAAAGCCGGCACCGAGTTTTAACGCGTAAAGATGTCGCGGAAAGGAAACACGTCGACGAATGCTTTGCGGTGACATCACTAAGCCATCTAAGGTTCGATGGCATCTCACGTGGTGTTAATGATGAAGAAAGGTGGGACCCCTGCTTGTATCGGTCAATTATTGTCACCTGGAAAAAATTAGAAAGGACACGCACCGTCTTGCACGTCGCAAATAGATGGCGTTGTGTTTCGACTGCACGATGTGAAGTACATTCAGTCAATGAACTTGAAGACCGGCTTTTGGCAAATGAAACAGCATTGACACAATGGTCAAAGATGCTGATTCTAGGCTTACAGGCGCACGGCTCGGCTTACTTAGCCTCACCCTGACTCCGACAGAGTATTGAGTGTGAGTATGAGTCAGTCCGAGTGAGTGACATTTTGGTGAGTTTCAGTCCGAGTAGCTCCACTTGAGAAAAGCTTTAGTGAGCCTGGGTTGGAGTCAGTACATTTGAAGAAAATTTTGCTGTTTAAAAGTCTAACTGAGCCATAAGCACGAATTATATACATCATGACTGAGTTCAAGTGTGCTCCGAATTTTTCGCCGACATATGCTCCAAGCTTTATCTATGTGCATGCAATTTATGACAAGCAAAGCACCCGTCAAGTTTATTGTAACGTCAATGGAGTGATATGTGGGTTTTAACATCCAAAATCACCATATATATAAACCTGAAGACCATCTATTGGCCAATTGAAGAGCATTGACTGAGAGACGCCGTAGTGAAGGGCTCCGAAAATTTCGACCACTTGGGGTTTTCAAGCGTGCGCCCAAACCTGAGCACATGGGCCTAGATCCTTTTCGCCTCCATGGGAAATTCAGCCGCCGCAGCCGGGATTCGCCACGCCGAAATCAGCGCACGCTCATCTAAAGCTATGCCACTGTAGAAACGTGTGTACTGAAACCAGCGCCAACTAGACATTAAAAATGTGTAAAAGTTTTAGTCTATTATGAAAAAATTATTCTGTCCCAATCTTTTTTGGCATATTCTAAGCTTATCAGTACAGTATAGATGTATAAAATATGACATCTTTTATTAAATACTTCATGGCGTGGTGTTTCTTTTTTTTTTTGCATAAGCCTGCCAACGTGAGCAAATTACAAAGCTCAGTAGTTCCGGTAGAAGAATACTAGAAAACACAGGCTGTAGTCCATATATGTACTTTTTTTTTTTGGAGAATGCAATGGCGTTTATGCCTCTTGCGCATGTCAAAAAAAAAAGAACTTGTCAACCTTACATAACGCAGTGTTTCAAACCAACCATGTAATCTCACTGAAGTTTCTGATAAAGCAATATTGAATGTCCTTTCGCTACACTTTAGAGATTTTTTCAACAAACGAGTGTGTGAAGTGCCGCAAAACCACTGTGCCCTTCGAAAGATCGCATAATCAGGCTTGGCGTGTGTGATCCCAACGTACTGATTTTCTTTCTTTCCTTCTTTCAATCGCAATGCACAATACTTTCTTCATTTCTCTTCATTCATTCAACTGGAACGTCCGCCACGTGCTCAATTGCGCAACACTTCAGTTTTCGTTGGCAAGAATCGCTGACGTACATACATATGCAGTCAACAACAAAATGTAGAAACTTGATATTAAGGTAGCGTGCGACCAGTGCTGCTCTGAGGGCCGCTTTGTCATGAAGTTGTTGGTTTTGGTTTTCATTAGCGGTCCCACCTGCAACGTCAACAACAAAACAGTATTGACCAAAAGTAGCTGGTTCATACCTAGTATACTCGCATGAGTGGCACAACTTGATAAACAGACAGAACAACTTTATTGGCAAGTGTGTTTGGACCCCCTCAGGGTCCCTGGGCCACCGCCCGGTCCCACACCACGTCTACACGGCGAGGCCTCCCACCGCCATCATATCAATCAAACTGATTTATCAATCAAACTGATTGATAAACTGATCATCAGCCCGAGTCACCGCAGCAAGGTGCCACACCGGTTACTCAGACCAGAGCAGGACATCCCAGTCCTCTCAGCTTGAGTTGGCAGGCTGTACCTGCAGGGGAGGATCAGCAGGGAAGCCGAATGGGACATGGGAAAGCGTGGCGTAAGGTTCGCCGCAGAAGGAACATTTTGGAGAAATGCCACAGTCGTGGGATAGCAGCTCAGAGGGAAAGATAGGGTGCGGGTCTGTAGACGCCTTCCTATGATTTGTTGGGAGTGCAAAAGAGAGGGATTTGAACAGACTCACACGTCCAGGTCTGTCTTGTCTGTGTTCCTTCTACCAAGTTCCTGGGCTCAAACCAATGTGAACAACGCTTTTTACCTAGCACAAGCTCCGCTTGAAAAGTTGCTGCACGCGACACTACTCTTTGCAACTCACACGCCGGAGCTTTCACGTCGCGTTCGTAGGCCCTAGTGCATTCCTTGAATCCAGTCGTGTTTCGCCGTGCTGGTTAAATGGATCTCAGAATCCCCTTAGCAAGGAACGCACGGTTCAGATCTGTTCCACCCTGTGCTTCACCGACCGCGCTACTTCTTTAGCTACTCACTAGAAAACCGTCTGTTCTTTCAATTTATATTGTTAAATCCTAATAAGGTATTTCTGACAGTCAATTTTCTCTTTCCTTTTGTAAACTCGTGCATCGTAATCATTCGCTTCCCAAACAAATATTACCTTGAAGCAGATTATTTGATTTCCCAAAAGCTTTATTTAATAAGACATTTCTTACTGTTCCTGATATTTTTTTACAATAACCTGCACCAAGTACTGGGCCCGAAGGAAAAATATACAAAAGTTACTCAGTGGTCTTCAATCTGAAAAGTGGAGGAAAATTTTTTCATAACTAAATAGAAATCGTAGTTTACCGCAAAGGCGCAGTGATTCATTCCACAACAACTATTCAGAATTTTACCCGAAAAACGATTGGCAGGGTACTCTTTTGGGGCTGTTCTCACGTAACTCCATTGAGCGGTAGATTGAACGAATAAGGTACGACGTTATTTTCGTGCTGCTCTGTCATCTCACCTAGAAAGAAACGAGGCAGAGCATTCACGTCTGTCCATACCACATGTGCTCGCATGCGAGGTAAGCTCGTACTTCCTTGTTAAGTGACACAGTTTATCCCTCTGCCCGGACCGGCTTCTGTTCCTGCTTTTTCGCCCGATGAAGAAAGCAAATTTCATTACCATGATGTGTTACCACTATCATAAATAAAGATCCGAAATCCATCGCGCGTCGTTTCATACAAGCACTTGCCCGCAAAGAACTTATTGTGTTTCACGATGTCGACCATGCTTCACCACAATTCAATAATTTTTATATATTTTTTAAACACTAAAACTTCACAAGCTCCCAGTAGGAGTATTATGTGAGGGGGACTACATAATAACTTTTCATCAAGAAACAGAGAGCAAAGAAAAGTAATATTGAAAAGCCAAGTATAGAATTGATAAATGTGGGAAATAACATGCACCATGAATATGAAAATTATTTGAGTTATGCCAAATGGAACGGGTTGAAATGTAAACGTACATTAAATAACACCAATAAAAATATATGTTCAGGAAGCGTTTTCGTAAATAGTTAGTATTTTATTCCTAAACGTCACGTGATAACGAATGCAGACAACATCACCAAGAAAGTCATTCCTTTGAGCAATGACGCGCTAGCGGGGATGCATAAAGGCTTGAGTGCGGCTGAAAAGATGAGCAAAACTATGCTCAATATGAAGCCTTCGATATGTGCGATGTGGCTTTAATGGTGGCATGGTGTTGACGGGCGTGTTGTAAATGGCTTTATGAAATAAGCGCAGAGTGCTTATCTTCCTGCGCTGTGCCAAGGATGGTAAGGATAACGAAGCCTTGATTATATATACATTGAAACCGCGATTGTAGTTACGCGCGATGAAACGTGAAGCGTGGTTTTGCACAGATTCCAGTAAGTTGGTGAGATAGACTCAGTGAGGGGACCAGATAACCGATAGATATTGTAGTTGTGGGCGAACAAATGAACTACAAGCGCGTGTTCCTAATCTGCGTGTTCGCTGTAGTGGTTGATTAATTTGGCGGACTTCTTTTTTTCTCCATATTTAATGCATCATTCCACCTTGCGCACTCAGCGTGCAGGGTAGTCAAGCGATTTCTTGCCTGATCAACCTACTTGCTTTTACATCAACCTTCCGGCCTCTCTCTCCTTTAATACACATAAAGTATTTCAAAGCGTTTTCAAGCCACACTATTTTAACAAAGTTCCATGGGACGAAAACGCTACGCCCAGAAGCGTTTTGCATATGGCGGAACCAAGCACTCTGGTAAATTATAGGCAGAAAGATGTACATTCACAGGCGCGTTCATGATCATACATGGCGGAAAGAGAGGATATTTTTTGTGAGAACTGTACACGGACGGCACACTGAATGTCAACCGAAGATTTATTGGAGCACCAAAAACTCCTATACAAAACTTTCCAAGACGGCTCGTGCCTATACGGTATGCATGCATAGGAGGAACTCATATCCAAAGTAAAGATTAAGCAGTCCCTGCCTACATTTCCTAGCGACCAAGGAACTTGTATTTCTTCGAATGTAATGCAAAATAGTTATGAATAGTCAAGATAGACTTCCATGAAGCAGCACGATTTCTCGTACTATTTGGTTTACTTATATTACCTAAACTTGCCTATCCCTAACTCCGCTAAAAATTTATATAAGAACCCATTTCTTGACCAATCGTCCGCAGTGGGTGCAAGCGAAAATTTATAGGTAAACAAACGCACCTCATCCCCTCGTGTTCTGACCATTGTTGCCTTCAATAATGCGTAGTGCTACATATCCTTCCGTTTATACAGTATGCTACTCTCGTGTAAAAGATGCACAGATTCACATAAGTCACATCGCGCAGAAAATAGGAAGTTCGCGTAGCACGTAAAAAAATGAAGTGCTCTCTCATTCGGACCATTACATTCTTCCAGAAAGAACAACCTGAGTGCGAACGCATGAAAGTGGAATCCTATACACAAAGCATTTCTTCGTGAATCATCCTTATTGGCGTAGTTTATCTCACAGTGACTAAATACTCTTTTTGTTTTCATCGCTTGTGCCAGTAACAATTACTACATTCTCTTTCATGTTTATTGCGTGGAGAGAGTGCCGTGATATAAGCTGTAAGTGCTTGGCAAGGAATTGAAAATTAGCTGGGGAAGGAAATAAATATATTAGTTATAGAAACTTTCCACATAATAGTCTGTATATATATTTCGATAACTGTGGTTCGTTATTTCGTCCTCCAAAACATCTTTCCTGCGTACCTTCCAGCAGTTCCATTTCGTGAGATCCAGAGACGAAGAAAAAAGATGTGTACTGCGACCGCCTGCATCTATCTCTGTCGAGGGCAACAACAGAAAATTATCGCCGCTCACCATTATTCGCTGTTTGAGCCCCTAACCGAGAAGGCGCGGGGTCAATTATGAAGTGTGTCTCATATCTCTATTAGAACAATTGTTTATATACTATGTCTGTTTTTACTAACCTGTGTCAGACGTTCCGGCAGACTAGTGGGTTCATTGCTGTTGGACTTTCGTAAACTTCGTCGCAGGACGAATACGTTAGTAAGAAAACACGAAAAACACTAAGTGCGCAGATTGCCAACTGTGTGTGTTTTTTTTTTGCGTGGCAAGCAAACAACAAATGTTTCAGTCAGGAAGTTGGACACAGGAGCAACCTTGGTATCTCTGTTCTGTTCTGTTATAACTGTTTTGCTGTGATTAGATAGATGTACGTATTACCTCCGCTACTCCATATCGATAAGCTATGCTGCGAAAAAATAAATAACGAACGGTACCCAACATGAACAACGAGATCTCGCACGTGCCGACGAAACATGAACTAACCACTGTGAATAAAAGTTCAACCCACGATAGCGGCTAAAGAACCGTAAGAAAGCTGGCATTTTGGCATTAATCTTGATGAGCATAGCGCTTGTGAACGTAGAAAAATAAGAAGGCCAGTTAAAAAGGCATGTTGTCTCTTAACAAATAACTTGAACACATGTGAAAGAAAGGGTTTGTATAATCACTTGAAAAAAAAAACATCACAGATTCATCGTTCAACAAGTGAATGTCATAAAACTACATGAGTAATGAAATATGGCGCCATGTAAAAACGTCACCTAACCTAAGTAAGCTTTAAGGCGGCGGAATTAAAAGTGGTGAATAATATATCTGACCCCTTGTGGAAATAAATTGGTGTCACTTGCAGTTGTTGTTTTTTTCTTAAAACCTAATGAACTAACTACGCAATGCAACACACACAGGCAAATATTGCTTTCACAAGGAATTCTCCAGGAAAGCAAGCTCTTCGGGCAATAACAAAATGGTCGGTGTGGTATCACCAGTCACTTATCACCAGTTTTTATGGCATGACAAGCTTCGGCAATCTGCCTTTCAGTCCAATCGCTCCATTGGTGCTTCAAATCAGTGTTTTGCAGGGTTTGTTTCATACGCGCTCATCTTCTCGGCATCTGTAACAACGTTGAGCCAAAGTGCCTTCTTCGCTATTTGTTAAGTGTTATGGGCGTTACAGCAGTCTTTCACTGAATCGCTTTCCGTCCAATACACAAGCTGCCACACGTCCTAAAAAAGAAACGGACCACCCCACAAACACACTCCGCATAATCATTTCGATGAGTTGCAGAGCACTGGATAGTGCTGTAACTCTTCCCTGTAACTATGGAGCACACTCTGTTAAGTTTAAAGGAAGACAGCAGGACAAGTTTAGCCCCGTATTCATTTCCTACTTTCTTTTTTGTGCAATATTCTGTGAATGTGCGACATTATTGGCGGTTTATCGTTTTGAAAACTATCTTTTAGTAGCGCTTTACCTTTCAATTTGTGTAAGAGACTTTCACAAGGACCTGAAAATAAACTATGAGGACAGCTAGCTGAAAGGAAGGGCCTTATTTTAGCACTGAAGCTGATTTCTTCTTTATGTTCACACGATTTATAGAGCGCAAACTTGTAGGCAACGTTCACATCGACCCTCTTCACAACCTCCGCATGCGGTCTTTCAAGCATATTTGCAGCTTTTCTTTACCCTGGCTTTTATATTTATATTCAAATAAAAATCTAAGTTGCATGAACTCAAGGCAATAATGTTTAGTTGATTTGTGCGTGAAAGTGGGTTGTCCGGCAACTGCTCGGAACACCTTCAGTGCACGATTTACTGCGCGATCAAGCTATTCGTAGGAGGACGCCTAAAGTATTGCTAGATAATTGTCAACATAACGTCTATTTTTATGACATCTTGCCGCGAGATTAGTTGCTCACCCCTCTGGCCTCTACGCCCGTGTGCTTATCTGCATATTTTCTAAACTATGTGCTCGCCACCATGATATTCTGCAAGATATTGGGACAAATATTCTCCTGCATGCTCTGAACTGGACGAAGATTTGCTACTGTTACAAGGGCTTTGCTCACTAATGTAGGTCGGACCTAAGTTAAAACTACTCTTCGGCCGAAACACTATCTTGATATTGTCTTCCGATAGAGATATAGGCATCCGGCAATGCAGTTTACGAGATCTCATGGTAGCCAGATCACAAGCCTAGCGAGGAGACGCAGCCAAACTCGACTTGCACGTGCGTATTATTTTCTTTTTAAGTTGAGAGCAGGGGGTCACGGCTGATTATGTAAGCGCCCAAGAAGCGTTCTTTGAAAACGTACCAAAAAGGGCACTGACACTTGATCGTGTCACTGTGTTCAGCGAGAGTTTCATTTTCTTGGTATTCCTGGCGGTCGGTACCAACAATGCTGAGGTGGCCCAAAAAGCTTCGTCGCGCCCTCTGGTCCACCATCGGGTGCCCATAGCATGCGTGAGGCTCTGAGCACTCGATTCATGATGTTAGGAGGCGTCCGAGAGGAGCTCACTTGTCCGTTGCTGCTATGGGTTTCATGCTGTGAAAGGGGCGCAGTTGTTTCGGCCCGTTCCTTCGCTTTCTGGGCTGGTCACCACTTTCCGCTTCGAAACTCGCGTCTTCGTATGCTGCGTCCTCTTGTTCATCATATAGTATACTGTGTTTTCACGTTACACATTGCCGATTTCACGTCCTCCCAGAAGATTTCAACTAGCGCATTATCGTGGCTGGATGTAGGTGCGTGAGCCTGCACCACCTTCATATTGTATATTTTATTGAGTTTAACTGCAATACCTACCACCCTTTCAATAATGCTATAGCATTCCTATGTGTTACCAGCTATATGTGCGTGAATAAGGAACCCTACGCCGAGTTCTCTTCTGACAGCCAAGCCACGATACCAAAGAACGTGCCCATTCTCTGGCACTGTATAGGTACCATTAGTCCTCCTAATCTCACTGAACTCTATTGCAGTCCATTTAACACCCTCTAGCTCCTGGAATAGTACAGCTAGACTTCCCTCACTGGATAAGATTCTAGCGTTAAACGTCGCCAAGTTCATGTTCCAATGGGGGCCTGTCCAGACCCAGAGATTCTTAGCATCCTCTGCTGCGTTGCGGATCTGACCGCTGCCGTCGCCAGTTGCTTCGCAGCTGCTGGGAACTGAGGGCCAATTTACTAAATTTCACCTAGGCGTGGAGGTACTGACCAGATACTGCACCAGATTGGCCAGTCTTTCTCTGCTGAGGGAGTGTTTTACCGGTGGTGGTCACCGTGGAGGCCACACACTAGGCCTCTTAATGTAGTTTCATCATCAAGCAGATTTTTTTAATGCGGTTGAGAACTGCGTGGAACCGGGATACGAACCACTGACCTCTTTCACGTGAGGCTGCCACTCTAACCTTTAAAAGCTTTAAAGAACGGAGGAAGCGTCAAAGCAGTGAAGAGGAAACTTGGGATAGGCCAAAAACGAGATGTATGCACTAAGGGACAAGAAAGACAAAGTAACTACCAATATGGGTAAAGAAGTTAAATAGCAGAGGAGCTTTACAGAGCTCTTAACAGTAGTCTGGACAACCACGACCATAATGTAAGGGCTCGCAGTAACCAAGATGACATCTCACCAGTAATAACAGGAGGAGTCAGTAAAGCCTTAAAGGGAATGCAAAGAGGCAAAGCTGCTGGTGAGGATCGGGTAACAGCAAATCTGCTGAAAAACGGAGGACACATTATGTTAGAAAAACAAGCCACACTTTTCACGAAGTGTCACCAGGCAAGGAAGAACCCAGAATCAAGGAAGAAGGCTAACATCATCTTAATACATAAGAAAGGAGATGACAAGAACCTGAAGAATTACATGCCGATCAGCTTGCTCTCCCTCGTATACAAGCTATTTAGAAAGGTGATTCCTAACAGAATTAGGACAACATTAGAATTCAATCAGCCAAAGGAACAAGCAGAATTTCGAACAGGCTACTCAACAATAAACCACTTTCATACTATCAATCAGGTAATAAAGAAATGCTCAGAATACAGCCAACCACTATGGATAGCTTTCGTAGATTACGAGAAGGCGTTTGATTCAGTAGAAATATCAGCCGTCATGCAGACACTGCGGAATCAGGGCGTTGATGAAGTATATATAAACATCCTGGAAGATATCTACAGGGAAACAACTGCTACCTAAGGGCTTCATAAAGAAAGCAACAGAATACCAATCAAGAAGGGTGTAAGGCAGGGGGACACAATCTCCCCAATGCTGTTTACCGCGTGCTTACACGAGGTTTTCAGAAGCCTAGAATGGGAACAGTTAGAGATAAGAGTTAATGGAGAGTACCTTAGTACCTGCGCTTCACCGATGACACTGCATTGCTGAGTAACTCAGGGGACGCATTGCAACTCATGATTACGGAGTTACACAAGGAGAACAGAAAGGTGGGTCTTAAAATTAATCTGCAGAAAACGAAAGTAATGTACAACAACCTCGGAAGAGAGCATCGCTTCGAGATAGGTAATAGTGCACTACAAATTGTAAAAGACTATGTCTACATAGGGCAGGTAATAATCGCGGAGCCGAACCACGAGATCGAAGTAAATAAAAAAAATGAGAATGGGGTGGCAGCAGCAAGCACAGGACCGAGTTGTCTGGTTGATCACGGGAGAAGACTTTGTCCTGCAGTGGACGCTGGTGGTGGTGGTGGTGGTGGTGGTGATGATGTGATGATGATGATGTGATGATGACGATGATGATGATGCGAAATAAAGTGCTATGAGAGGCAACTTAGAACGATGTGCTGCGAATAAGCTACCAGTTTTTTTTTTTTATTCAGAAAATTCAGTTTGTATTCCTCTCCTAGCCAAATCAATAGTGAAACGGTGTTACTAACTTTCAAGTTTTTTTTCTTCACTGAAACAACAATTTGGTTAAACTTTTTGTCAACAAAGGTGCAATGATTTACAATCGTTTGTGTTTTTCTGCTATTTGTTTTTCTTCAAACACCTCATGGTGCTACAGAAGTCTCAAGATTGGTCGAAGTGGCGTTTTTGCAAATTCAGGATTTCACAGGTTGTGCGCCCCACCCATACAAAATTAAGGATGAGGATTTATCATGTTTTATGGAGAGTTTTATATAGGTATTTTGAGCATTTTATCAGTATTCACCTTTCGTAGAAAAGTTCCCGAAACACTACAATTTACTAAATTTCACCTATGCACGCAGAGCAAAAATTCTAAAGCTACGATAAAGAACATTTCTATGAGAAAATCAGAATGCTTGAAATCGAAAAAAAGCAAAAAAAAAGTGTATAAAATTTTTTTCTTTCGGTGTAGTTGTCACCGTTGGGGGCTGTTAAATTGCTGGTGACATGCGCAAGATATTTTGGTGCCCTAAATATTTCGGAAAAATACTGTAGAACAAATTTTTGCGCGCCTTTATTGTTATATATTCTTCATTAAAAATTCATCTTTGGGGCGATTCACCACTTTGAGAATTGTCTTGAAATTACTCTCGTACAATGCGAAGATTCTTGCGAGACTGTTCAACCTAATTGTACTTCTACCAACTTACGTAGCTCATTGTCAATGAAATTGCGCAGCGCAGCTCCATCTCAGGGTTTACATGACGACTGCGGTATTCAAAAACATTAGAAGGCTTTTATGTAATTTCAATTGCTTACGAGTAAAAAAATCAACAAGAATGGCCTCTTTTTTTGCAGCAATGATAAGCGAAGTTAAGTTTCCACTGTGACTTACAGGCAGCTTGGTCTCACTGCCTACAGAAGTCAACGACAATAGTTCACTACGCTGTCTATCTGTTGCGAATTAAAAAGAAGGATACCTATGGAACATAATAGTTACTCAAATTAGAAAGTACATTCGAACAAAAGACATCGGTGCCACCCGGCAGGCCATGATGTTCCAGACCTCTATAAAGTACACTTATGATACGTTAATAAAATGAGCGATGGTGTATGGTACACAAGTACAGGAAATCACACAGTCCTGTTGTAGAGCCTTGATTCACTGTAACATCAACTCGGTTGAAAGCGAAGTATGTCCGTACACTTGTAATATGTTCGGCGAAATAATTTTAATAGCACGAATCTCTGACAAGCATTTTGGTGCTCGGCCTGCTCCAGATATGGCACACTAATTTTTGCTATGGCACGAGCTTGACGGTTTTACTCACCCATCAAAAGGGCAAGGAGCAGGATACAGATCAACATCGTTTTCATGCTTAGAGTTGTAATAGGCGTTACCGACGATCTCCAAAACCACAGTTTCCTTCGACTTTGTAGAAATGCCAATCTAAGTACCAGGTGTGATGCCTAATGAAAGCTCAAAGACTTCGGGAGTAACTGTGTCGAAGTGGTGGTGAAGATTGAAGCTTTTTATTCGTGGAGGGGATTAAATAATTACGGTAAGCCCTCAGCGTAGCTTGTTGTACAGCAGCTGTCGTATGAATTCTTCCGCGATAAGCACTTCTGTGCGGCATTTCCGCATCACGCGGTTGTAGTGTGGGCCAACGTCTAGTTGCATTGCATACGCTCGCAATTTAGGTCTTTTAAAATGCAGCTGACAAGCGGTCGCTGCAAACGCTGCACGTTGAAAGACAGATGCAATACTTCATGGCAGGAAAAACTATCTCCACCAAAAACGATAACCTACGCTATAGCTCGACTGTGAAAAGTGCTCATGCAAAACCGGCTCAAAAATTTCACTCTAATACTACACTTCGACTCTCGACCATTATGCAAGTCCGCCTAAAGAATAGACAGAAAACGACAGTTATTGTCATAAAAAGCTGTTTCGCCTTCAAAGTAGGAAGCGACATGCAGCCGGATTCAAAAAAAAAAAAAAAGAAACCCCACAGCGGGAAGGCTTTGTACGATCAGGCTCTTGATTTTTTTTTCCTGGTTTTCAAGGCCTTGTTTTTATCCTGCTTGTAGAATTCATGAGTGTGCTGTACTTATTGCACTGTAAAAAGCCCAAGCCTTCCTTTCAAAAAATGTCGTAATGATGTCACTTATGTGAAGCTTGCTTTCACCTGTCTAGCTATAAATTTTAACTAGTACATATGCATTGTCAGCACGAATTTCTATTTTTTGACTATTAGAATTCTTTTTTAGAGAAACTAATCACGTTGAAGGGGCATCGTCGTGTGTACTTGAATAACTCTTCCACCGTTTTCGTCCATGGGATGGCGAAAGACGTTGCTGGTGAAGGCTCAGAAAGCTGCAACTACTAAATTACAAAATAATGTACACTAAATTTTCCAAGAAATACGAATATTATTTTGCATCAGCATTGCTTGAAATGTTTGTGGTTTTTAATTGGATTTTTTAAATAATGGGGGAATTTATATTTTCAACATTCAATTATGTAATTTCATATTATTACGCACTCAACATTCAGCTTCTTGGACTATGACTGCAATCTCCAGTCATAAACAAAGGCAGTGAGTGCTTAAGCTGGCCATGTGTTATCAGACTCGGCGTTGAAAACAACAACACGTCTTTAAAGAAGCTTGGACCATGTTGTGCTAAATGTGCATACAGTGGTTTCTTATTTAAATGCAGAATCATTTGATGCCAAGTTCACCACAGATTATCGAAACTGAATAAACACTTTCTATATAGTTCATCATATCAATTGGTATAACCGTTGATCCCGACCTTTTTTTGCAAGAAATATCTGGCATTAGCTTTGTACACTCGAAGGTAGTTATACACCTAATTTAAGCATTGTATTAGATGTTTACTTTAAGTAAACCGACATAAGTGTGTGTGCACTGGAAAAAAATATATTAGGAGAACTATTCCACCTTCTGTACAATGTAGCTGTGAATCGTATTACCCTAGTTATTTATTCCTATGTGGACATTCATCCTTTGTAAGTATCGTTGCTTTGAGCTTTTTTCATGGTACCACTTTTACTTGCTATAGCCTTGATAACAACAATAATATAATGTATAATATCACAGACCTCGCACTTTCGAGTGAATTCCCGTCTCGCCGAATAACCGAAATAAACTTTTATTTCCGCCATTCGCGCATGTGTTCTGACTTTCTGTGATGTAACTACAAGGCGTCATGTGGTCGGTATAAGTTGCAGGCTTCGTTCCTTGGGGCGCCATCTGAATAATGAATTCAAACTTTCCAAATAATCCAAATCACAGCATGGTTTGTAAACAATCTGCCTAGTTTATCTTGTTTAAAATGATGGCACTTGATCGTAAACATTACCATAAGAGCACTTATTCTTACCCTGGAATATTCAGCCTATGCTGTTTTAGTACATTATTATGTCACTCATTTCAGACTAAGGGGAATCGTCGCCCTCACGAACGTGCGATCAGAGCAATTTGCCTCACCCTCTTGCGAGTTCCCCTCCACTTTCTCTGCTTCTACGTAAAATATACAGTTATTTCTGTGATTTCAATCCTTCGTTATATCGTTGCCATGTCAACCCTCATTGACGTTTCCCGAAAGACAACTTGTTCATTTAAGGCGTCGATATTGAATTATGACTGTTATTATTGTATGTGGACTACGAATATAGGACTGCCTGCCGCAGCTAACGATTGCTTCTACTTGATTCAAAGTCTATTTCTCCTTTAACGTTGGAACCGCTCATGACTTTCCTTTGCAAGTTGGTACCTATAGTAAGGGGGGAATATTTATTCGCTGACAGCGGCTCTAGCTAACACCGAGCAGAGCACGCAGTATTGCAGTTTAAACCAGAACACGGTTGTCATCTTCCTTCTTTTGGGTGTCATTTTAGTGCTTGTGATGGAGCGACACTTCCATTCACGTGTCATTACCTCGGCCGGTAAGGCACTGTCTTGGTGCCTGTCAAATGGACGAGCCGCCATAGTAGGGTTTAAGACGAAAAACATGGACTGCTTCAGTTCTCGGTGTAGCAGCCTATGAGTTTGTTGTCCCGGAAATCGACAAAGGATTCTGTAGGGACCAACGTAGCGTGATAAGAATTTCTAGCAGCGGCCAACGCGTCGAGACGGCGGGACAGGAGCCTTAGTAGAACAAGAGAGCCCACAAAAAAATATTCTTATGTCGATGATCCTAAAGGAACTTTTGTGCTCTCCGCAATGACAATAGCTGAGCGTGGGCTACTGTGCGTGCCTTGAGAGCACGGGGGACGGCATATTTATCAATTCTTTTTCATAAGCCTATCTTTGAGAGGTTTCCCTTGTCCTTTAGGTGCTCTCTTCTTTGCATGTTTCGAACAGCTACCTTGTTTGTTTCTTCAATAGAGGCAATCTAGAAATCTTCAGTGATCTAGGGTCGAATTCCATAACGTCAGACTCCCGAGCTTCATTATTTATATTATTCCTTTGGTTCTGGTTGCCACCTACAGGAGGCCCTGCAGGGTCAGAATTGAAGAGCCTCTGCGAACTTCTACAATGATTCCTACGGAGTCATGTTAACGTCAACGCCTCACACAAGCCCTTTCACACATGCTAAAAGAGGCAGGATGAATGCGTTCACTGGACTCACCGTGAACATAGAACACTTCAGAAAGTCTTCAACACAAAGCTGGCCTGACGAATGGCAGACTATACCACCCCTGCCGAACTGGCAGACCTCTGAGATGAGGTGGATCGCAGGCAGCTCCGCTTGTATGACTTTCGAATTTTTCCTCCGTATAGTACCATCAATGTTTGGGACCAAGGACACAGAAGCCTAAAAGATGTCGTTTCTCAAAAGCAATGTTGCTGGTGTATTCTGCGGTGAAAAAGAATCGTACCAGAGGAAAGCCCTTGGTCCAGGTGTGGAATGCGGCATGTCTGATCTTACGAGTACAAACAGCACTCGCTGGTCAGCGTGAACACTATGAAAGTATTGAGCAAGAAGGAAACTTAGCTTCAACTACAGAAACTTTGGTTACGACCCCTTGAGCTAAAGCGCCACAGCAGTTACGCCCAGGACCCAGTGAGTCGGCGATCCACACTCAATCCCTTCACCCGCCAACAGCGTCCTCTTTTGTGCAACAGACGGGTACGTTGCATGGTATCACTGTCGTGTTCACACTACCACGTTTACACCACCCACCACACCACAACACCACACAAGGCATTCCGCACCATCGCACTGATATCGCGCTTGTACCTACAATGGTGACTGAGTGCAACAGGGCAAGTAGAGAGCTGCTCGGCGAATTAATACAAATGTTCATAGACAACGCCTATAAGGTAAGGGCAAACAGATGCAAGTTTCACCGCCCTTCAGTCCCGTAAATTGTAAATTGCATAGACGGGGGAGGACAGCTCTCCATTGAGAACAATGTAGGCCGCCACGTTACTAAAACGTCATAGAGTTGCGTTCATTCCTGGCCATGCTGTACATGATACACGATTCTTACCAAGTATGCCCTCAGTGTTTTCATTATTGTGTGCCATTGTAAGAAAAAAAGTGTTGGCAGTCGCTTTGGCAGCGTTCCTCGACTTTAAAAAACGTCCATAAAATCTTGAAGAACATGCAGAAATTGATTCATCTAATCTTCAAACACTTATTATAATATAGTAATCAATGATACTATGCTTTCATTACAGCTTAGAACTGACGTGCGCCCACCAACTACTCTGGAGAAAGTAGGTCATGATACTGTCCACGGCACAAGAGATGATGCTTCAACTGCAACGTGAAATATGCCTGGACTTTTATCAATAAAATTCGGGGTGAGGACCTTGTTTTGGTGGCAGGATCTGGATAGGGACAAGAACTACTTGTAAGTCTCTCGTAAAAACGTTGTGAAAAACCTGCGACAGCACAGCCAGCGAATTGGCCGTAAATATTTGAAAGGCAATTTTGACCCAGCATTGTTTTTACGGGGCTGATAGCGAGCCGAAGAATAACAGGTGACGGTAGGCGTGCGCATGAAACGGGTCAAAGTAGTGGCCCACAGGCCCGCCAACAGGCTTTCAACTAATCGTTGTTTGCAAGGTATAACGAAAGAAGGGTCGAAACTGCCACCGCAACACCGGTATCAATAGCGCTTGACACAACGAGCGGCATCGCGGAACAAGCGGAAGCGTTGAAGAGCTCGTCTCGAAGAAATTTTTGCATGCCTTTAACCATGGAGCTACAAGTGCCAGAGGAAACCGAGACAGACCCACTATGACTTACTCTGAGCGTTGGGAAAAAAATTGCCCGCATGAAAACAAAAGCAGAGTAAGTGATACCCATCCAATCTGTATTAGAAACAAATGACACGTCCTAAACACATCCTTTGTCTCTGGTATGTAGAATCTATCACTCGTGAAGTGATGTAAGATGAAAACCAACAGTGAAGATGAAGAAGAAGACCATTACGGGGCTAGCTGTACCGTTTCTGGCTCAGCATTATTCGTGAGTAATGGGTGAGTTACTTTCCTTTTTTTGGTAATATAAAAGAGTATTTTCCATCTGATTCGGTGATATCGCACCAGCTTCAGTGCTTTAGTAGTATACCGAGGCACAGCAACTTCACGCTAGTTGAAGCTGCGGCCATGGTGACACTAGACGATTAGGAATGTTATGTTTTCCTCGATTTCTGAACTGCTAGGTGACTTAGACCCACCTTAATAAACAACACTGCTCTTCACTGAACTGTATATTAGTACCGATGAGGTTTATCTGACCGTTTATTTCTTATACGTGCGTAATGCTGTGCATTAGAAGCTGTTTTCGTAGGCCTGCACAACGGCATTTCCCAATATCGTGGTTTTGGCATGTTAAATTTCGAGAACTTTCCTCAAGCGTGGCGGTAAGGAGCACATCCATTAGAGAAATCTGCGTGCTAGCGAAACAAACATTCAGCGCGGGCAACTCAGTTTTTTTCCGTGCAGTCTTTATTATTATTATTATTATTATTATTATTATTATTATTATTATTATTATTATTATTATTATTATTATTATTATTATTATTATTCATACTGTAAACCGGAACAGGCTCTTACAGAAGTGGGTCTAAACGAGTACAGATTGATTACTACATAAGTACATATCTACTGAAGAACCATATTAAGGCTTAACGAGCCTAAGCCTTGACGAAAGAGCTAGCAGAGCTGCAAGTAATTTATTGTAATGCAAAAAAACACACCACTCAGCAAAGCAGGGACGTTTAAGGACGTTTAGTATACGTTTATGCGGTCATTAGGACGTGCTTAAACAGTAGTGAACTACTACAAAGTGCTTGTTCGTATGTGCAGCGCGTTTATTTAAAATTTAGTAGTTTAGTCACTCTTAAATACTAGTGTTTCTCGAAACATTAACCAGTCTGTTCATATGTGCGGCGCGTTAGATGAGCATCATCTACCATTGTTTCTCACAACTATAATACGTTTTTGATCTGACACAGCTGGTGCATGTTGCTTTATGGTCAGAACAAGGCTGTCATGTGCTTAGCTCTTCGCTGGGTAAGTGAGTGGGTGAAATTTCAAGAACAATGTTAGATAAAATATTGGACTGTCACAAGTGGATATTTTAGGCATTTCTAAAGACACGCAGTGTTCAGCGGTGATTGAATAATTTATTTCAATACAGGTGACATTG
Source organism: Rhipicephalus microplus (assembly GCF_013339725.1). Taxonomy (NCBI): domain Eukaryota; kingdom Metazoa; phylum Arthropoda; class Arachnida; order Ixodida; family Ixodidae; genus Rhipicephalus; species Rhipicephalus microplus. Next base: position 142,694,137 of record NC_051167.1, read on the forward strand.
CTTTCTCAACCACGGACATTAGTAAGTGTTGCAGCTGCTTCTGTCTTTCAGTGCCACTCACCACTGTAAACGCACATTTTAACAAAAGGACTTGGCATCATGGATGGAGAGTTATATTTATTACATGCAAGGCAAAACTTCACGCACTATTTATTATTTAAAGCAAAATACAAAAATGAGCCAAAGTAGCGTTTAGACGGCCTATTCAAAGACATGTGAATAGAACTTTTTGAGCTGCCATAGTTAGGCAATATCTCGCAGGCGTTCACCTGATTCGATCATTGCAAGATACCATGCAAAGCTCCATTGAGAGCCTGATACTGCTTGTATACTGAGAAGCGAATGTGTACAGTTTTTATGCAGTGACGGCGGAACGTAACTACGCATCAGCTTAAGAAGGTATGGAAGCGCTCGAGCACGCGTTCTAGATGTGAAGCATTATATGGTCGAGTTCTGTCCGGTTTGCAGCGTGACCACCCATACAGCGCATGCGCGTTCCCTCCCCTTCTCCTACGCTCCCCCTCTCTCGCCCCGCAATGCCGACGCAGGCAGCGCCTGCTTGCGTGTATGCTCGCTCACCCTCATCTGCGCATTCCTCCTCGCGGTGTTTACACCCCCGTTGCGCATTCGCATCACCTCCCCTCCTCTCCTACACTCCCCCTTCGTCTCGGAACGCCGACACAGGCAGCGTCGGCTAGCGAGTTTCTTGACTGAAAAAATCAACTGCTCGTGCTGCACAACCATTCTGTAGTCCACTGCCCACCCCGTATATATAGGCACTCGATCTTGACCTCCAAGGTAATGCCGGTGGGAGAATTCTTCTGTGCGTTGTTGAACAATTAAAATTCTCATCGTGCGCGTTAACTAAAAGCGGGCTGAGGGTTTCTGTGTCCAACTGGAGTCATCTTTCTCTCATTCCCTATTAGCAGCGATGTTCATGTTCCAGTAGAAAGCAACGGATCGTCACTGCGTGCTTTGCACCTCCCCAGGTTTCTCTTCTGCGCAACGCCGCGATGAACGCCAGCGTCAACGCAGCCTCCAGCGCAAGCGTTAGCACCCGCTACTTCGCATCTACACACGGTCCCCTTTAGCGTTATAATTTTTTTTATTCAACGGTAATGGCTCGAGTAGTACCGTGCTAGCGCGCGTCTGTTTTACACTTCGTGCATTGCGAGCATTTTGTTTTCTTTCTCGGAAAAATTAAGCAACCAGGCAGATTTGCTTGATTCGGGGATCATTTCAGGTGATGTAAAACATAAAATCGATATTTCACTGACTTGAGTAAGAATAAAAAGTGTTAGCTAATTAGTTAATGAGTTAGTTGATTATTTAGCGCTGAGTCATGAACTATACATGTATGAAAACGCTACTACCACTAATATACAATACGTAGGACGCTCCTAGAACTCATTTTTTTAACTGGCCGTATGCCGATTCGGGGGTTAGATGTAGTTTTAAAAGTGAGTGGCATAGTCGTTAGCTGCATATGTTTAACAGTTCGTGTATTTGTGTCGTCTTGACCCTAACAACAGCCTTCTAGAGAACCATTATAGTTGTTAAAAATATTGGTCCTAGTCATAACACCTGAACACCTTGATAGTCTACGAATAATTTTCATTCTACCCATCTCTCACCAGGCAGCACGACAGGGCTGTAAGTACGCACACCATATACATCGCCTAGTTGTCGCCTTTAAACACATTTTTTTTTCTTCCAGTACATCGGAACGTTTATAGCTTCTTCAAAAACAGGATTTATTTTATCATTCACGTATCTACAGTAACGATTTCCTATTTTACGGTATGGGATTTCCTGTGAAACAATTAACTCAGTCATTCAAAAATGATGCTACTGACAGGTAGAACACAATCAGTGTACAAAATTGTATTAATAAAGGAGCAATCATCAAGCAGGCCAAAACTATACCTCTCGTGCGCATTGGCCGCTTTTTTTTCTCTTACTTGTTTTGAGGGCATGTGCTTTATGGGCATGTGCCCCTCCTCACGCTTTTGGAAAGTTAATTATGTTAAAAGGTAAAGGTATACAGACGAAAACGGTCGATTTGGCACGATAGTTGAATATTTGGTCTACTGTACTCCCCGCTTCCCTGCTGTACAAAGCAAGTAACTTGATAAGCATTTTTGTTCTGCTAGTTGGTACATGCTTACTGAATTGCAAAAGGACACCCAGGTAGGGCATCCTTTCTTGCTGAACAGAACAGACACCCTTTCTGTTTTTTCTTTAATTTTGTTTCCTTCGTGGTGAGTGTTTTTCTTTTAATTCAGTGTGCAAGGCATGCTGTTGTCAGCTGACTATTATTAACTTCAACTTAGCAACGCGTTGTTGAGCAGAAGAACATGTGTCTCTCAGGCGGAGCGTTTGAACATGTTCACAACGTTGTTGCGTTTTCTCCGAAAGCAGCAAGTTGACGATGGCGGCAACGATAAGTAAAGTAAATGCATGACGCGCTGACGCATGGCTGCTGCCTTAGCCACGAATTGGTGTAGTTTGGTGCCGTGCATGTGGGCAACAACATTAACATTGGTCCTTTATACACTGTTATCACCCTTATACACCTTTATCAGGCCACATGCGTAGCATGATACACCAATAAATGTACTACGTCAGTGGCACAACGTGAATCATGATACATCAATTCAAAAACTTGTATTACGCGTGCATTAGGTGAAACACATGTAGGTACATAACGATTACCGCCTTAACGCCGAATGCGCTTAAAGACAAGGACCCGAACAAATAAATTTGCGGCGGATCTTTTCTATCAAAAAAATGATTCAGATAGCGCCGCAGCAATGCTCTTTCATGAAGTTTGTTGACATCTGTCTGAAAAACAGTTAGTTATTAATGTTCTAAAAACCTTCGTGGATCAATATAAATTGTTTTCATTCTAGCCTGGCTTAAATATAAGGCACTTTCTGTGGAGAAACGAAATGTGCGCAGCAAGTAACTAATTCTAACGCCAGACAGGCGTAGGAAGAAAAGGAGGTGCTTGAACAAAGGTTTTCTCTGGGAACATATACGCTGCAGCTTTGAACAGTCAAGATCACTTGTTGAAACCTGGCTTCATCAAAAACCTTTTCAATAGCGTTTTCATCTCTTCCAGCAACTCCTTAACTTCAGACGGCTTATTTGTGTTACAGCAAGTGCAGTGTTACACGTCAGTGTGCGTTACTCAGCTCACACTATTCCAATGATTGGGCTGTGCTGACAGCACAATGAAAAAAGGAGCTTCTGTTAAGTTGCGTAGAGGGCGTATTCTTTATGATGAGCGCTTATCGTGTTCGTTGCACCAAGTGAAATTGTTATGCGAGTGTCGCTCAGTCGTCAGCGCTGTATTGCATGGTATCTAATCTTAAACTACTATACATTGAAGTTCACCGTGAATTGATGGCATGGGCAGCCTAATCGTCGCTTTGCGAAGCGGAGAATTAGGAGGGCTTTATTCTTTCAAGATCGGAGTGTTAGAACTCTGGCAGTTGATCAAATCGGTAGCTTTCATGCCCCTGTGACGGCTAAGAAACTTCTGGTGCTTAGTGCGAACGTGTTTGGGTTGTTGCTGCTGATTCTTTTTTTTTCCTAAATCTACCTAGTTTATAAGCATGCTTCTTATCACGCATACATGGCACGGTATAACAGCACCACATTCACACGCGTCGTGTACACTTGTCTTTCCATGCTCTAGGGGCGAAAGGAACAACGAACAAGACGAACGATTTCCTGTGTTCGTTTGTTCGATATGTATCATCGGATCCGTCGCCTGCTGCCTCATCGTTTCCTTTGCCCTTGTGCTGTGTAAGTTCCTGCTGCTTTGGTGTTTCCTGCTTCTCGAAATAGAGTTGAACCTTGCTGATACATTCCTCAGTGCTGGGTTTCCCGAAATATAACGTCATTTTTCACTGGTGTCGGTGTAGCTTCCACGGAGCCTAATGTGTGGGGAACCCCGACGTTAGTTCGCAAGTGGCTAATTTCAACAAAGATACTTCTTTTACCCTTGCTGAATCTTAATGAAACACGGACACAGGGGCGATCATCCGAATCACGTCATTCCGTGTTATTAAAAATGTTTACGCCTGCCATAGTTTTCCAGCGCCCCTCTCTAGAGGGAGATTAGACGGATAATACAAATTTATATCCCTTCTAATAGCTAACAAGTGGAATAGACCTTTCATTTTATTTTCATTCATTGTGATAAATATATTCACGGGCACGATGTCTGCCGATATAGTGGAACTACTTGCATGATTTATCACCATACATGCAATGCTTAGAAATGCATCTCGCTCGGGCTTGAAGTAAAAGTAGCTTATTCTTACCACGTTTACGCACATTCTAATCTACATTTGTAATAATTAGCACCATGAATTGTCTCTACATATTACTTCGCTGAATTTATTTCACTCCGAAACCTAGCCGCTTTCTCATCACACTGTACATACAACTTTCTGCTGGCGAATCTTGTCACGAGGAAAATAATAATCAATCCTGTCATTTCAAATCCGCTACCACTCCCACAAAGGTATGCATTCCCACAAAATATTCCTCAAAATCTCTACCTAAACCATTAATATGATGAAGTGTAGCGTTGCGCTACCTATTAATTGGATGTAATGTTTGCATTTTGTGCCGCTGTACGAAGACATACCAGTATTTTGCTTTACATGCCCAAAGAATAAACTGCTAACTCAGATATCAGTCTAATTTAATTACAAGTGCTTGTAGTCAGAACTACCATAGTTCTGAAACTGCCCTCACTCACAATCACCAAATTTCTGCTAAGCCGGGCTCGTTCGCACTCAAACGTGCATGTCGGGCTGAGCCTGACCGAGTACTTTCTTGTCGACGTACGCATTAGCTTGATCTTGAACCACGCACATAACCAACTTCCTCGCAGTCTCACCGGGGGACATTCCCGACTCGTCAGAAGACCGCGACGGCTCAGCTTCCAGCCAAGATGGAGGGGGTGGTAGCGCGCGCGCAGTTCCTCAGGTGACTCCAATGCCCGCGACCCACAAACAGAAAAGCTTCGCTTCCAAAGCACCAGGTCTCACTGGTACACCTACGACCGCAAGTACGTTTTTTTTTTTGCAAACGTGTCGTCGCTAGTAACATTGCTTTTTGAATAATTTGCATTTGCAGCCGTATTAGGCTTCCAAACTATCTATAATAATCTAATCGAAATTACTATTTTTTGGGAAACATTGGTTTACTGAACACAAGTGAATAGAACGAGAAAGAAAAATTCGTTAAAGAAATAGGTAACTTAATTTTGACGTACGCAGCTTGAAATACAAATGAGTTAGCCTCAAATGAAAACGCAGTGCCCATAGGAGACAAAAAAAAACAGCGTATCCATGAAGTGAATGATTATGAGTGGGTGAAGCAGTGGTATCGTTCGGTGTTACCATAAATCACCCGGGGCATTGATCACTCACGCATGTAAATGAGTGACAAATTTTTGTACAGTTATATACAAGGTTCATTGGTCATGAATGGTATGTTATGTGCAGTTGTGAATTTTATTTTGTCATCATATTACTACTTTGCGGCATCGGATCTAGCCTGTGCTTGACAAACTAAGGTGCATGCACGTTCTCCTGGTAGTTGATGGTTGTTTCCAGTCATACGAAATGCATCGTAGAGCATATGGAGACGTCTTATGCTGCGCAAGGCAGTGGTCCATGATCATGAACGTCGCCGTCATTATTGTCATCGTCATCGCGGCTACGGCGCACGACAGCAGACAAGGCAAGACATTGAGGAGCTTCACTCATAAAACATGCATCCAAGCGAAGCCATTGTGTCCCAGACAAGAACTGCGTAATGGAAATCCAGGAATGACGTAGGCGGAAAAAGCCACAGTTTAGGCACAATTCCCAAGCAATGAATGCGATAGCAACACATCGGTCTGTCAAAGCAAAGATCTTCAGAAACTATACAAAATTTAGTGAAACTTTTATCCTTAAAAGATGCATTCAAGCAAAGCCATTGTGTCCCAGACAAGAACTACGTAATGAAAAACCACAAATGGCGCACAGTCAGAAAAGTCACACTTTCGGCACAAGGTAGAAGCAATGAATGCGATAGCAACGCATCGGACTGTTATACGAAACAAGGCAACGATCTTTAGGGCCCATACAAAATGTAGGGAGCATGGTAGAATCTGTGTTGAGCTGCAGCGTTTCTTGCACGAGCAGCAGCACGTTCTTCCTGTGCCTAGACCACGGTGTAATGATCTGGGCACATATGCGAGCCCGCCTTGCTTCAGTGCAACTAGCCTTCCGTCGGAGCTGTTCTGCAGGTCTTCGTACAACAGGCAGTGGAATCACGAAGGCAAAACTGTATACAGCGTTTTCGCCGGTGTTCATCCGGCGTTTCCTTCCGTCGCGGCAGTCGACGTCGAGTATACCAGTGACGGTAGCGAAAAGTGCAGTTTTAATGCACTTCATCAAAACGTCTACTTTATATTGTTTAAGACATTGCAGTGCTGGTGTTGAAGCCGGAAGCAGCTCGGTTGCCTGTTCCCTAATATATGGATCTCACCCACCACGGGAAATCGGCCATGAAAGCGGTAATTAAGGTATACAAATTGTAATTTTGAAGAGGAATGACCCAGAAATGAATCGCCACAAGAATAACAAAAATTAAATAACACGTGGCTACATGTCCACTGACAGTAAGCCATTGACAGTAAGTAAATGGTGTCTATATAGCTCGCCTTTAGTGAGATGTAGAGCATGAGTGGCGTGGCCTTGTTGCTTAACGCAACGCGCTCAGAAGCGAGTGGTCACTGGCTCGAATTCTCGGTAGGTTGGGTTGCCTAGGAATTTCTTCCGTTTTACCTTTCCTTATATATATATATATATATATATATATATATATATATATATTGTAACAGCGAGCTGTGATAAGATGGTTTTATTTACAGGAGGTGAACGATGGTCGTTTGCGGCAGCACACTGCGATCGTGCCAAGACTCTTCGTCTTCCTCTGCTTCTCCTCTCTACCCTTTTCTAGTCTGTTACATTCCCCGGCAAGCAGACGAAGCCCGTAGGGCGAGTTATGATGCACAAGGAGGGTGGAAAGGTTTCAGGCGAGCCACGTGAGTGAGCTGCGTTCTGCTCGATCGTCGACCATTGGACAAAAGACGAGGTATTACGTAAGTGAGCTGGCTTAGACGCTCCAAAACTACAAATGGGCCCGAATATCGTGACAGAAGCTTTTGACACAATCCACGCTTGCGTTGCGGTGTCCAAAGTAACACCAAGTCACCTTTTTCGAATAAAACCGGTTCGTGACGGTAGTCATATCGTTCCTTCGAACGACGTTGAGAGGCCAGAGTACGAAGACAAGCGATTCGACGGGCTTCTTCCGCGAGGCACAGGGTTTTTGATACAGAGTCGTCATTGTGTAGAATGAAGGGTAAGAAAGTGTCTAGAGGGCTTAGTGGCAACCTTGCTTACAACAGATAAAATGGGCTGAAGTTCGTTGTTTCATGTTTTGCCGTGTTGTACGCGTACGTGATAAAAGGCAGCACTTCATCCCAATTCTTATGATTGGAAGAAACGTACATGGCAAGCATGTTGGTCAGCGTTCTGTTTGTCCGTTCAACGAGACCATTCGTCTGTGGGTGATACGGTGTGGAATGACGGAACTGTGTCGTGCACATGCGTAGTAATTCTTCAACGGCATCGGCAGTGAACTGGCGGCCACGGTCGCTGATAATAACACGCGGTGGGCCATGGCGAAGGACCACGGAGTGAAGCAAGAAGTCCGCCACGGATTCCGCGGTAGAAGAGGGAATAGCTGCGGTTTCGGCATACCGCGTAAGATGATCGACGCAGACGATTATCCAACGCTTCTTATTGTTAGATAACGGAAATGGACCCATAATGTCAATTCCTACTTGTTCAAAAGGTGTGCTGGGTGGTGTTAATGGCTGAAGGGGACCTGGTGTAGCGGTGGCCGGGCGCTTGTGACGTTGGCACGTCTCGCAGCTAGCGACGTAACGCTTCGTTGTTTCGTACATCTTGGGCCAGTAAAAGCGTTCCTGCGTGCGGTTCAGCGTTCTAATGAAGCCGAAGTGACCGGACGTCGCATCGTCATGCATGGCACGTAGAACTTCGGAGCGAAGGCTCTCGGGGACAACTAGAAGAAAACGTGCTCCAGGTCTAGAGTAGTTAGTTTTATAGAGCAACTTGTCTCGGACCGTAAAGCGACCGCTGTGTTGGGAGGCACGTGCGGTGGCAAAAAGAGGATCCAAGTTGAGATCGTTGCGTTGTTCTCTCTGGAAATCAGCCGCGTTGGGGAACGTGCTTGTAACAGCAGCAAGGCAGTCGTCAAAATTGTCAGCATCGCAGTCAGTAGTCGCAAGAGGAATCCGGGAGAGGCAGTCTGCGTCAGCGTGACGACGGCCACTCTTGTACGACACCGTAAAGTCGTATTCCTGAAGTCGCAGCGCCCAACGTGCGAGGCGGCCAGAGGGGTCACGCAAACCGACCAGCCAGCATAACGAATGGTGATCGGTAATTATCTTAAATGGCCTCCCGTAAAGATAACAACGAAACTTCTGTACAGCGAAAACAGCTGCCAGACATTCCTGTTCCGTGACTGTGTAATTGCGTTCTGATTTGCTCAGGCAACGGCTGGCATATGCCACGACATGCTCTGCGCCATTGTGACGTTGTACAAGCACCGCGCCTACACCGATACCACTAGCGTCCGTGTGGACCTCAGTCGGGCAAGATGGATCGAAGTGACGCAACAGTGGTGCTGACGTTAGTACAAACTTAAGTTGTGAGAATGCGGCGTCACACTCTGGTGTCCAGTTGAAGGTTGCATCCTGTCGCAAGACGTTTGTCAGCGGATACACGATCTCCGCAAATCGTGGAACAAAACGACGAAAATATGAGCATAGGCCGACAATTGAGCGAAGTTCTCGTGCGGACTGCGGTGATTTAAAAGAGCTCACTGCTTCTATCTTGCGAGGATCAGGTCTGACGCCATCCTTGTCGACCAAGTGCCCCAGCACGATAGTTTGACGTTCGCCAAAGCGACATTTTTTAGAATTCAGAACCAGCCCGGCTTTTTTGATGCAGTCGAGAACAAGACTGAGACGGTTGTTATGTTCCTCAAACGTACGGCTAAAGATCACTACATCGTCAAGGTAGCACATGCATATCTCCCATTTTAGACCACGTAATACTGTGTCCATAAATCTTTCAAAGGTGGCTGGAGCATTACAAAGGCCAAAAGGCATGACATTAAATTCAAATAAGCCATCCGGAGTTATGAAAGCAGTCTTTTCTTTGTCGCCGGGTTCCATAGGTATTTGCCAATAACCTGACCGCAAATTAAGCGTTGAAAAATAGGAAGCGGCATGCAAGCAATCTATGACGTCATCAATCCGTGGTAAGGGATATACACCTTTCTTCGTCACAGTGTTTAGACGCCTGTAATCTACGCAGAATCTCCAGGAACCATCTTTTTTCCTGGCAAGAATTACCGGGGCTGCCCACGGGCTGGACGACTCTTGCACGACCCATTTGTTCATCATGTCCTTTACTTCTTCGGCGATAACTTTGCGCTCAGAGGATGACACTCGGTAGGGCTTTTGGCGGATGGGGTGTGCAGAGCCAGTGTCTATTCTGTGACGAGTGCGGAACGAGGGTAACTGAAGGGGTGCATCTCTATGTTTGAAGTCGAAAGCAGCAACATGCCGGGAAAGGACCTGCACCAGCGCTTGCCGTTTCGTCGTACTGAGAGTCTTGCTGATCATAGCGAGCATTAGATCTTCATTATGGCGAATATCACAAGCAGAGGAAGAGGTGGGGAGGTTCGTAGCTATTGCTGCTATCGAGTTGCATGAGGCTTCATCAAAGAGAGCTATCTTCATCCCGCGAGGAAGCACAACCGGCGTGGCAGAACAGTTCAGCGCCCACAATGTTGCTACTCCTTTCGTCATGCGCACAACAGAACAAGGCACAAGTATGTCCTTCTTCAAACAATTCTTGCACAGAGGCCCCACTACGAGGTCAACACAAGCATCATCAACCGCTGTGGAAGAGACTTGAATGGGTGTCAGGCACCAAGATGGTGCTATCACTTCATCAATCACACTAAGTGTGTTCCTGTCTTCGCCACGGTAGTCTTCTTCGGAAAGCGACGGTGGAAACAAATTGTTTAGTGATATTTCCCCACTACCACAGTCAACGGAAGCACCGCATTGTTCCAGGAAATCGATACCAAGAATGACATCGTGCGAACAACGAGATAAAACCATAAATTCCGATACAAATACTTTTCCAGCCAATGAAACACTGACAGCACATACACCAAGAGGATTAAGCCACTCGCCACCTACACCACGAAAGGTGATTGTATCGTCCCATGAAAACATAACTTTGCGACCTAAGCGGTTTCTGAAGGCGAGGCTCATCACAGACACAGTCGCCCCAGTGTCAACTAACGCCATCGTCGGTATTCCATCAATCAACACATTCACTTTGTTTTTGATCATAACAATAGGCAGAGGTATATCTTGAAAAGACCGTCCGGCGACCTCACCTCCATTGGCCGCGGATGCTAGTTTCCCGGCGGCGGAGAAGAACGACGCAGAGGAGACGGCGAGCGACGAGAACGGTTGGATGGTGGTGTCAAACTCCGCTCGGATGCTGGCGAATCATTGCGTCTGGTCTCGCGCAAAAAACGGTCCCTTGGAAACAAGTCCGTTGTCCGCTGGTCATATGAAGAACCGCGTCTTGGTGGCGAAGACATGGCTGGTGTCCTTCGTGATTGGCGCCGTTGTTGGCGGCAATACCGAGCAATATGCCCAGTGAAACCACAGTTGTAGCACACGGGATGGTCACGGTTCATGCTATCTTGAATGGAACGAATCCTGGGCCGCTGCTGTCGGTGAGGAAGTTCGTTATCACGCAAAGAACGGGTTTCTGCCACTCTCTGGAATTCATTGTATTCGTCGTAAGTCACATCTTGGTAGTAGGGTTGGTACTGTGCTTGCCGCAGCGGGACGTAGTCCGGCTGAGAACCCTGAGTATAAGAATGTGGCTGTGCTCGTCGTGATCGTGCGTCATAGGCAGGGCTTCTATCGTATAGACGTGGCTGATACTTAGGTGTGGCATCAGAATCCTCAAAGCCCTCCGCCACTCGGTGCGAGGAGAATGAAGCAACGTTTCGCTCGAACTCTGGTGGGTTATAGGGAGGATGAGTGCTTGGGCGGTTTGCCACTTGCGCGTACAGGCCGAGTTCTTCACGTACGATCTGCCGGATTGTTGTTGCAAGATCAAGTGCCTGGTTGCTGTCTATGCTCGCGATGGTCGTCACATTGGGCAGCCTGCCGAACTTTGGCGTGATGCGCCTCGTCTTTAGTTGTTCAAAATTGCGGCAATGACGAATGACATCGGTGACAGATGTCAAGGTGTCTTTCGCAATGAGGAAACTGTAAACATCCTCGGCGATTCCTTTTAGAATGTGCTCGACTTTGTCTTCCTCAGACATTCCGGAGTCAATGGTCCTACATAGCTTTATGACTTCTTCAATGTAGGTCGTGCAAGTTTCACCTGGCACTTGAGCGCGTTGCATTAGCGTCTGTTCTGCTCTTTTTTTATCGTTGTTGGGTCGCCGAAACGCTCTTTGATTTCAAAAACAAATCTGTCCCACGTCGTTAGCGTTTCCTCCCGATTCTAGTACCACATTAATGCAGTATCGGTCAGAAAGAACACGACGTACAAAAGCTGAGAAGCGGCATCTTATTTGTTAGCGGCACTCACCCGTTTGTAATGGATGAGCCAAGCCTCGACGTCTCCATCTGGTCTGCCGGCAAAGGGACGAGCATCTCTCAGTTGTGGAGCTGAACTGGTCGGCACAGGAGTCGAGAGGGGTCGGTGTTCATTTGCGTTGTGGGACATGTCCAGCCCAGATGGATTCGGTGGAAGTCCAGCAATGCGACGGCTCCGTCGAAAAACTTGCGGTTCACCTTCCGTCTTCGGGTGTCGATTACCCAGCACGTCCACCACAACTGTAACAGCGAGCTGTGATAAGATGGTTTTATTTACAGGAGGTGAACGATGGTCGTTTGCGGCAGCACACTGCGATCGTGCCAAGACTCTTCGTTTTCCTCTGCTTCTCCTCTCTACCCTTTTCTAGTCTGTTACAATATATATATATATATATATATATATATATGTGTGTGTGTGTGTGTGTGTGTGTGTGTGTGTGTGTGTGTGTGTGTGTGTGTGTGTGTGTGTGTGTGTGTGTGTGTGTGTGTGTGTGTGTGTGTGTGTGTGTGCGTGTGGGACACACAGGTGATGGTGACGGCAAAGATCAGCCCAGAGTGTCTATATAATTGCTATCGCAGTGATACAATGATATATGAACAGATATTAGGAATGCTTCATTACACCAGCCGTCTTACAGAGTAGCCTTCCTGCTAGAGCCCAATGTCACCACCGCAATGTCGTAGCACAGAGAGAACGTCAGCCTAGAGAGCAATACTTTATGCTTTGAAATGTCATCCAGCCAGACTTGTGTAGATGTATTTTGCAGAGAGCCGTGAGCCCGTGCGGTTCCTGTGCACCGTGGGTCCCACGTTCACCGACGGAATGCCTTTGCCCAAGGACGGCCTGTGCACGCTGGTGTTCTTCGATTCGGTGCACGCTGGTGGCAGCAATGGTTTGAACCCTACCAGGCTTCCTACGAATGCCATGACCTTCCTCCAGTGGGCCAAGAACAGCGTAGGACAAACCACGCAGTTTGGTGTCTCCTTTGCTATAGAGTGAGCTGCTCTGTTTTTGTTTTTCTTTACCTGTAACCCTCAATGCCGGAAACTGTGCAAGTATATTACAGAGTCAAATAACCACCTCCTGTTGCAGCAACAGTTGCATCCGACTTCTTGCGGCAGTCATCACGAACAGGGAACGCACAAACTATTACGCTGCGTTTTTCTGCCACACACGTTTCTTTTTTTCTTTTTGCGCAGTTGCGAAGAACACTTGCACCAGCGAAAACTCAACTGTAACTGAAACATTCACTGTCGCGAGTACCTACCAGAAGAAACTAAACGCCGCACGACAGCTCAACAGCATTTTTCGTGACATCGGACTGTGTAAAAGTAAAATACAGGTAGACACACGCACACACTATCCTTGCACTGTGTCTGTGTATGTGTGGGTGTGTGGGCAGGGGGCGCGGGGGGGCGGGGGGGGGGCGGGGAGGCCATATGCCGTTTCGCTATTCCTGCTGTGAATGTGATACACGTGGAATTGGGGGGGGGGGGGGGGGGATCGTGTGTCGCCCTCCTATTCCTGCTTTGGATGTGATAACCAATGAATGTGACACAACGTACTTCCCCTCACCTGTGGAGATCAATATTTAGTGATAGACAGATATCGTCTTAATTCGGGAAAGCTGCAAGACACCTCATGAATGCGGCAAGTCGGCGCACTGCAGTTTCGCAGTAAACAAAAAAAAGGGGGAAGCGTAGCGGTACAAACCAAAATGAGCTTCTTGAAACACATTGCGTGGTATGTGCAGGAAAGTGGTCAGACATCACTGCTGACTTACGTGCCCAGCATTTTTGTGTCCACAAGTTACCAACACCAGCACGGGAACTACATTTTCTGGAAGATATGATGAATCCCTGATGTGTCACACTCCATTTTGGTTGCTACAAGAAGTACCGGGAGGCAGTGTTTGCCATGCCACCTCTATTCTGCCAGCTAACCAATAAACGACGCAACTTAAACAGGCACATGTGCACCTTTCAGAAGACGACGTCCATCAATCATATCATGTTGGAGGCTTACCAAACTGTCACGGCTATGAATAAAGGCATACTTAATTTATAGAGCTATGTTGTGAAATTGTTCATGGATCATAAATTTATAATATCATTTCATTGTGAACATAACAAGTTTGATTTATACACCGTGTTCTTAAAGTCTAGCTTGAGGTCCCCACAAATTTTGGTAACGTCACGTTGAACTGTACATTCGCTGTATGTTTTCAAGGGGTTAATGTGAAAAATTATTCACTTTTTGTAGGCTGATTTATTAGTTTGTCGTTTTCTTGTGTGTGCTACTGTTACAGTGACCAAAACGTCGAGCAGGAGATTAAGACGAAGCGCTTCGAAAGTGGCATCGATCGAATCATGGCGATGAACATCGTTCACTTCGGCTTCCTTAATAGCTATCTGAGCTATGCCTCCACGACGCATATATTCAAAGCCCTCAATGTACTCAAGGTGAGGATCTGGATCGTTAGTGATGTGCACGCACATTCATGACCTATGTAACGAATGATATTATGAATCGTCGGATGCAGTTATCATTACATCAGATCTCTTCTCAGCAGTAATATTGACTGTTGCTAGGGTTTCAGTGAAATAACATGATAGCCGACATATTACTTTCTGTTGCCCCGTTTAGCCAAGTGGCTAAAGCTTTAATACTACATGCGCTCAGTTAGGCCTCTTTCGGTTTTATTGGGGCAATCTTCAGCAGCAATGAGGGCAGTTAGCATACTGAATAAGATGGTCATGCTGTGAAACCTGTGAAACTTGCATTTTACTAAACCGTAAAGATAACACTGGTGAGACTTGCACGATGTGCTATTTTTTGTAAATGGCATATTCATACAGACCTTGGTAGGCCAGCAGTGTGGAAACATTTGTAAACATCGGTAGTCTACAGTCCTCTCTAATTAGCGAAGTTTTGACAGGAAATAGGTAAGGCTTCACAAAATCTTTGCTTGAGTGGCTACATCACTAACTAGCACAAATTCTTCATAAAATATTCATAGTCATAATTTGCTGTCTCTATTATTCTAGTTTTCGCAAGCATTTAGTTATTTATTTACTTCGTTGTTCAGTGAAATGATGACTCAGCGATCATGTTTACGCATGCACATAGACCTTTAGAAAGTACAAAAAATGTTGTAAATGCTGAGTTTTTACAATAGGCACGAGTAACTTAGTTCATCGTACGAGTCACTAGTTCATCCACTGCAGGGCCTCGATGACTACCTCAAGCTCAAGAATATCCGCACCAGTAGTACAGTGATGGCTTTGGGCGTGGCTCCAGTTTATCCAAGTGAATTCGATACATACGTCGAACTCATGAAGTGAGTACATCCGTCGGCCTAACAAGCACTCAAGAATAATCACGATTGCGCCTGTATATAGTGTCTTAATTAAATGAGTATGTGTGAGGTCTCTTCTTATACCATGAGTTATATCACAAAGCCTATGCGTCAAAGGCACCTTAATATTCGTTGTTTATGAAACGTGAAAACATTGCTATTGCATAAAAATCTTTTTAACTCGTAAAATGTAAACAAATAAGTAAATATTAAGTTCACAAGTCTCTCTAAGCAGAGATGTAGGAAGAGCAGCGAAAATCCGTTTTTGTTGCTACGACACACAGCAGTTTACTCGCGTGTGCCCTTGAGTACTTCGTTAGTTTTTATCAGCCGCTAAACATGTAAATAAAAATTTTAATTCATGAAGCAAAGACGCAAACAACAGTGTCTGCGTTAAAGTGATGTATATCTCCCAGGAAAGATACAGTTGCAGCAAGCCACCAAGCAACTATTCTGGAGTCGGCAAAACCGAAACATACCTAATGGTCAATCGGTAAACTATGCAATGGGACAAGCTGCCGTGACATCGTTGAAATGTATTTCACAAGCTTTTTTGAACACAAAAATATTTGACGTCTGTGTAATGCAGAAGTGACTCATGTGGTCTTCAGTCGTGGAAGTGACGTACGTTAAGTGGCACGCGAGTAGCTGACAAAGAAAATAATAAGCGGGGCTAAGCCGCACGGATAAAACCAGTATCTCCACAGCTCTCGACAAAAGCCTGGATCAGCTTACTCTTACTTCACAAACGTTCGGAGGTTTCCAGGATGTAAGTGTAAAGTAAGCTGCCTATCTGCTGCCACCACTCACCACCGTTGACATAGCTGGTGCCACCTTAAATGTTTTTTGCATGCGTGATGTGGTTTGCTTTACATGAGGCGTTATGTAGACGCTGATAACTCCAGGGTGCATGACCACTATAGGACATGGACGTTCTGATCCCTTCCACAAGACTGTGCATATAGAACGCCTGGAAGCACTTGGCAAAATTGTTAATATGACCATAGCTGCGCGGGCGTTCCGGGCACTAGGTAATAGCTCCGTCACGTCAATCATCACCACGTAGCGTGCAACCCTTGAAAGAATACCCATATATTCTTGATTGCTCCTTGTCTTCTCAGTGCAAGTTGTCTGAACAAACGAACATTCTAATTCTAAAAGACCATTCTGATTCTAAATTGCAACTATCTATCCCACCAGTGCTGTGTCGGCGGGATTGGTTTTGCAATAGGTACAGTGGATGGCTGCAGGCGCAGTACATGCAGTTATTAATTTATTGTTATTCGCGTCTCTTCCACGTAGGCAAGTGTTCATGCCAGACTTGTTTGTTGCTATCGGGCACATTTCATATTCGGACGATGGCAGGCAGGACTGCGTCATCTTGCCTCCGAGTGTCTACGCTTTTCCGACTTCCTTTACGGCGCCTTATGGTCACACGCTGGTGAGTATATCTTCATTTGTGGGTTACAATGGTTATCTTCTCTTGAATTGTTTCAAATAATGTAGGACGTTCAGCCTATGGCAGGCTTATGACTCTTGCATACATACAAACCGTGTTGCAACTACATAGTCACGTGACGCTTCTACATAAGATGACGAGGAAAGGTAACTTTTGAATATTTTGTTTCACATAGGGTTTTCAGTCATGCAGCAAGTGCTCGGCGCGAAATCATCCTCAGATTTCACCTAACTTAAGCGCACATCCTCAAAGGATCTCATTCACGTTTTACCAATTGTGCACCCTTGAGTCGACCTTCGTATTGAGAGCAGTGATTGCATGCAAGCCTTAACGAATCAATCAGGCTGTTCACAAGAGGATCAAGCGCTTTTATTCTGTACCGAATGTGGACAAATGTATGTATTTTTAGCGACACACGGTTCCTACGCTACTTGATTATAAAATGTGGCGTACATCACAACAGCCTAAAACTTTGCGTTGAGACCTAGTCTCTGAAGTTCGATGCTGCTCTTTGAAGCTATCGGGAAAGAATTCCGATGGCCGCCAGAAACGGTTATGAGGCACACTGTACACTGCTGGGCTCCGGAAATTTTTACGGTTTGGCGATATTTAACGCGCCCTTGTGCCGCACAGTATAGGTCAAGCTTCCTTTTCACATCCAACAAAAAGCGACTCCTGCTGCCGAGACTAAACTCGTGACCTATGGGCCAGCAGCCGAGTGCATCGCAACCACCGATTCACCGGGGTGGACAGTGTCATAGGATATTCACGTATTACAGCTATAGAATCATTTGAAAATGCATTCAAGACATCGCTACAACACAACAAATGGTTCTAGAATTCGCTTGTTCTTCACCCGAGGCGCTGCCCCTACAAAAATATCGCAGCATCTAAGGCGCTATGACTGATCCCCTCCACAATGAGTTTTCAAGCCTTGGAGCAAGTCTGTTTGAATTCATTAACTACCTCGGACTGATATCCTTTAATGAGACATTCTGGCATATACGATAGATCTCTGCCGTTATCGTAGGGAAAACACTCAAGGGGTGAATTTTCCCGTATCGGAGCGAAATTCTCTGTAAACCATTGTGTTTTTCCTCGGCGGACGTTAAATCACGACTTCCGGGAGAAATAAAGATCATGCTTCCAGAAAAGACTTCTTACCCTCCGTATGGTCGCAGACATCGGAGAAACTTCACGTGCGTGAACAAATACCGGCGTCTATCAATTCCAAACGGTCCAAGCGCGCTATGACGTATAATCAACTACATTACTTTTCAGAAAAACCCGGCATATTAGTGTTCGTCATGGCGCGCGCACTTAGTTAAGCGATGGTTTTCTTCCGGTCAAGCACTAGTAGTCTTGCCGTTATTAAGAAAATGTTCAAGAAAAAAAAAAGAATGCTACAATGGAAGCCATATTTCTAGCTCACGTTTGAAGTTGGATTCGATCCATATAATATCGCAGCATATGTCATTTTTTTAATTAAGACAATTCTTAGAATAAATATTGAAAATTATGTGAATGACTTATTTGGAAGACAAGATGGTTTACTCATAAACACATGAGGTCAATGCGGCACGCGCTTCCTTCTGCGTGGCCTTTGAGATCCACTGCTATGTTCAGCGACACACAAGGTCATCCCGAGCAATACAGCAGGGCACACAAATGTCAAGGCGCGAGTGGCCGGGCTACAAACATAGCCTCCAAGCTCGCTTCCCATCTGAAAGATGTGTTACTTATGAGCACTTAATGCTTCTTTTTTGTTCTCATGCGTAGCGCTTCTTTTTCTGTATCTGAAAAAACACTTTGTGTGAAAGCGACCAAAAAATGTATTTTAATCGACACACTACGCGCAGCTCGAATCTGTTGAGCTCTTGCGACACGTGGATAGCATACCAGACCATCCAGCGTTGGTGCTGTCTCTGAGTCTACATGGACGTATTTACGTTCCCACGCACCCGGACGATGACAACCCTGACAACGTCGGCACTTTCACCGTGTTCAACAGGTGCAACGACAGCGACATCGTCGCTCCCACTGAGGTAGGACGACTGTCCCCAACTGTCCACGCAGCCAAGTTTCACATCACGTGAAAATGAAAGCCTGTTCGATTGGTCAACACCTAAAAGCATTCTGGAGTGACGTAGATGTTGTTCGTACGCTTTAAAACTGATTCCGCTTGCCAGAATGTCACTGGAATGCTTGTGACCACATGCCAATCAACTGATGCGCTTGATATACTCACTGAACGATGCAACAGCAAATGATAGGCATAGACCACGTGCTGGATAATTTCTAGTGTTATAATGCACAAACTATTTCAGCAGTAGTAGGAAAGAATATTTGTACAAACTTTGCATGGGTATTTCAAGTAGGTAATTTATATTTGTAAAAAAACCATCTTAATACATACAAAAAAATATGCAGCGTTTTTTTTTTTGAAGCAGTGTATATAGCAGGCGTATCTTCAGCGTCTCGTATTATACATACTTTTCAATAGCTAGTGTGTAGGAAGTGTACAGAGAGCTCACGTAAATTCCGAACCTCCAGTTTGTCGAGGACCCATGAATGCTGTAGTGAACTTTGGTAGACCACGTGACCTGATAGGCTTGCAAACTAGGCATCGATACCTTTCAGTTAAAGAATAGATAGTTTAGGCAGCTTCTGAATTGCACCAATTTAATTTTTTCATGTCTGGCCAACGCACGTGTGATTCTCTGAGATGTGGGACACACATCAATTGATGGGCCCGTATGCGTTTAGCGCCACGGTTGTATAGGACCACTAATTTTTGTGTGTTGAGTGCTTGTGTTTCTGCTATATTATTGAATCTAGTTGTGCTAGGGTTCGCTGTTTACCGTGAGAAAAGCACGCATGTTTCTTTCAGAAGGGACATTGCGTATCCCAGTAATGCCTATGATCAGTTAAGCCTTCAGAAAAATTGCGAGAAAACACTGACTGTTTTTACTCTTTTTGTACAGTTCATCTAAGAAAAAATATGAATGAAATTTCGCTTAAAGCATAACCCAAGTAGTAATAATTGTAAATAATTATTGCTATCGTATCATAAGTAAGTCACTGTACCTGCTTCATGACATGTGAAATCTGAAACAGTTACTTATCGTGGCAACTATAGTAGCTTTATTGATTGGCTTTATCGCCAGTCGTTAGTGACGGGCGTTCTTGTATCCCTTGATAAGCCTCAACAATTGTGGCAGGCAGTTTTTAAAGACACATTTATGTTGCCGTTACTCGCATCGCACTAAGGTTGCCAAAATTAATAAACAACAATACTAGGGTCATATAGCCCTCAATAGTCGGGTCTTTTGAGTTTGCTGTTGACTGGAAAAGGACTGTGGTAGGTTTGTTAATGGCAAACTGATTTTTCATACTACTTACCATACTCGCTTTGCATCAAGATGCATGTTTTACAAAGAGCCGTGCATTTTTACAGTCACATTTTATATATACGTCAGATTTCAATAGAAAAAAAGGTTGCTTCAATTTTATGAGTCATAGGTGAAACATCAGGGGTGGAGTGGTATAGCGAAGGGTCTGAAACTAGTCGTCATAAATGTGCTCTTCCTACTCAACTTCCTGCAGATATGCAGCTCGCACTCCCCACCAGGACTCCGGTTTAATTACGTTTACAATCGCATCTTTTACGTGGCCCAGTCTTACGACAAAAAGGCACGAAGAACGTCGACATTCGAAAGCGAAGAGGCTCTCATCGCCAAGGTTTGTCACCACGCGTTGCCACTCTAGTCTGAAAAGCATGGACACCTTTAATGCTCGAATGCACGCTGGTGTAGTCGATAATGTAGATAGCGGCTGACCATGTGACATATACGTCGAAGCCTAACGCAACATGGGGTACATTCACCAACATCAGCACTCATATGGTGGCGTTCCAAAGTTTTACTGACTTTTTTGTTACTTCATCAATGAAACTCTGTTAGATCTGCCTCTGCTTAAAAAATTGTACACGGTCCTCATTTCTTTTTGATCTCATATTGTGCTATGTGACTTTTAATGGCACATTTGCGCGCTAATGGTTTCTTGCATGTGAAGAGGTGTTAGCATGTATATATAACACTTTCCGTACAATCTGCTTATGCGCATTGCAGTTGTCCATAGTATTTCACCTATTGTGAATTCGTTTAAGGGACTTGCTTCACAGTCCGCAGATGCGGTGACTCTAGTCGCGATAACTGAGACAAATGCATACATTATCAGCATCTGTGTTGCAGAAATGCTTATTTCAAGCCATGCTTTAGCATGAAATAGTATGAACCTAACCATACACCAAGCCTTTCCAGCTCCCCTTTTATAACAGTGGCTACCTTCACTTTTGTATTGGTCACGGTATTACGTTCTTTCTCAAAGAAGATGTCCTGAATTACGCTCGCCCAGGCACCAAGGTCTAGAGGACACTTCTTACGTCGGGAAAAAGAGCCCATAGCTCTCCGCACCCTCATGGGCCGGCCGGACAGCCCGAAGTTCGTCTCAAAGTGAAGCACTTTTGGGCGATTTGACCCAATGTTACTGGCTCTTGGCGTAAGCGTCATGCGATAGACAACAACACATTCTTTGGTTCCAGTCTGTACGTTCCCTCCAATATTTTCGCACGTGTTGTTCACCATAGCCTGGGTCGATGTTCTTCGTGCGCTTGGGTTGGGCTACGACTTCGTCTGGGGCAACCGTAAGTTGACAGACAGGCTGCACGTTGATTTCTTCTCTAGAACAGGGAGGTCTCGTCTGTCTAAAAGAAAGGAGCTTAGTTATTTAGTTGTGAGGGACGAATAATGCCTGTACTCAGTATCTGGGATAGCTTGGTAAACCGTAGTGACGTGGTCGATGACGGTTGTCGCACCGCATAGTGTGCGATTTTGTTGAGATTCCGCAGACCACCTCCTAAGCGTTCCGTATGTTTTGTGGACCACGTGCCCAGGTGCGTTGCCCTGGTGTGCCGCCCAGTGTGCCCGTGTGTACCGCGACTGCCACAGTAAGCGAATAACGAAATTACGCAGAGGTTTACGGGTTGTTTCTCGTTAACGTGACTCTGGGGTTATCAAAAAGTAAATTAACCATGCCTGGGTGACAACACCGAAGTTCGCCGTTATAAGCTGCTCCTTTGGTTGCCAGCGTTGCAGAGATGATGTCCCGAAAATGACGTTGTCGGTGTTCGCGTCGTAGTCCATGAGAAAAATTCCCGGAGAATACAAAAAAAAATTACAACTCTAGACGTTTCGTGTAGGATTACACCCAATCAGCTAAGCTCTTTAGAAATGCAACGCAAGTGACTACACACCTGATCTCGCTGCTGGCTTTTGCCCCACCACGGTGGTCTAGTGGCTAAGGTGCTCGGCAACTGACCCACATGTCGCGGGATAAATTCCGGCTGTGGCGGCTGCATTTCCAATGGAGGCGGAAATGTTGTAGGCCCGTGTGCTCAGATTTGAGTGCACGTGAAAGAAGCCCAGGTGGTCGAAATTTCTGGAGCCCTCCACTACGGCGTCTCTCATAATCATATGGTGGTTTGGGACGTTAAACCGCACAAATCAATCAATCAATCGCTGCTGGCTTTCGGGAGGCGGCGTATGGGGAGAGCGTTCCTTGTGCTGGGTAGCAAGAACGACTGAGCCAGTGAGTGCGCAGCGCGAGCCCTCTCTCGGGAGCGCGAACCTATTGCTTTGCTCGGAACGCTTGCTCGGCGCAGGGAACTTCGACGGTGACGCCGACAGCGGAGCGCAGGTCTAAGGAGCTTCCCTCCTAAAATAAATCTCAAGGTGTCCATTCTGGATACGTCTTGAATGACTCTAATGTGAAATCCGCGCGGTTTCTGTATTTAGCAGTGTCCGTCATATCGCAATAACGGGGCAGAGACGAAGTGAACGCAAGCTCGCATTCCCTGGTGACTTTTTTTTAAAGACGATAGTCTTTCTTGGGGACCTTCGACGCAAAGCTTTTGGTCTGTTAGTCCATTCGTTTACCTTTAACGACACCGGGCACTCTAAACGGCACATGCCAATACCCCAAGCGGCCAACCCCATTCGCAGCGCTCACCAATGTTTCTCAAGACTCAGCGTTCATAGTTGTGCCATTGTCAAGTAAAAAGCAAATATTGCGCATATCGGAGGCACCGCAACAACACGTATGTATTTTGTATGTGCGTCTTTTACTAGAAAAAGCATACATAAGTAATTCTAAGGACCGTAACGTTTATGCTGCTGCGCTGAACATGCAACGCTTGCACGAAAAGGCAAGTGTTTCCAACGCTTTGCTAAGACGACATGGTGGTGGCACCTACCCGTCGCCTTGCGTTCTCCACCTTATCATCTCTGAGACATGCGCGCTCGCCCGTCTCAGAGCCGCACGCTTTGCTTTTTTTTTAAAGATAACTGCCTGATAGCGCATGTCTCGCGTGTGACGTGACTTGATGCGCTTGTTCGGCTCCGCTGCACGCTTGAGGCACTCTAACGCAGCGCCTCCGGAATACCATTCACCGATTTTTTTGCGCAGAACATCGAATAAATGTTTTGTTCACTTTCCAAACGCAAGACTATCGTCTTTCGATGACATTTGCAGATTACATGCAGATACGGGGCCAATTTTTTTTTTCATTTCACTCATGTTGTCCTTTTGTTCAAGAAACATATAAGGCCATCGCCCTTAAAATTCAGGTGATCAGCCGTAACACAGCTCAAGCATTCTCTGCGCGGCTGCCAGACATTCTGCCACGCGGTCGTGCAACTGCTGGAAATTGATTTGAAAAAATCGCATGTTGGTGACGAGGTCAGATTAACAGATAGGAAAGGCGCCGATGGCCAGTTTTCTCGTTTGGTGAGGCCGTTGAGGCATCCACCGCAACAACAGAAATTACAAAACACGAGATCGCGTTAATAAGAGCGTAGAGTGTCTGGAAATAAATAAGCACTGCACACATTTTCTCATTCGCTGATCGTATTAAACTTGTTGACAGAAAGTTGCTTGACTCGCCGATTGATGCAACTTGCGGTGCAAAGCAGGCCCAGACTTCTGACGTATACTTGAGGTAACATGAAAGTGTAAGTTACTTTATTCTTCTTTATTTCAGGTCTGCGCCACCAAAGAGACTGCTCTTGCGCTCGACTTCACTATTGCGGCATACGATGTAGACAGGGACTCTTCCAAGGCTCTTTGCAGTGCGCTCACACTCCGAGGAAGCTACGAACGTGTTTCCGTGTTGAAGAGACTTAATAATTTTCTCGCCGTCAACTACAAGACGGCGAAGGACAAAGCAGAATGCTTAACATACGCTAATTCATAAAAAAATGAAGATGCGTAATACCATTACTTTCTTATTTTTTTAGTGTGCCTTATTTCGTGGTCGGTTGCCATTACTGAGATCGCTTCATAAAACATTTTTGTTATGAAAGTATTTTAGTATCGGAAGAGAAAATGGCTGTCACAATCACGGCCCATTAGTACATTCTCCTATTTAGAATTTTGTGAAGTCTGCCTCTATGCATGAGGTGCTAGGTTGCCCGGCTGCTGTACGGAAGGTCACGGGTTCGATCTCGGCCTTGGCGATCGCATTTTGATGGAGGCGGAATGGTAAAAGCCCGTGTACTGTGTGATGTAAGTGCTAGTTAACGGGATGGTCAAAATTTCCACTTCCACAAATCGACCACGTCCTTCACTGTCTTCGTGGCACACGATACTCGTCATTTGTAGAGCTGCACTGGGCTTACTGGCAACTTTTGTCGACAACTTAGACGAAAAATAAGATTACACAATCTGTCTCTGCAAAGAACCGTGTGTAGATCTGAAGCAGCGGGTGCTAACGCTTACACTGGTGGCGGCGTTGACGCTATAGTGCTCATCGCCGCGTTGTGCTAGAGAGAAACCTGGGGAGGCGCAAAGCGCTAGTCTGTGTTTCCTTCTGAAACATGCTGTGAACTGTTATTGCTGAACAACGCGCAGGAGAGTTCTCCCACCGGCACTGCCTTGGAGTTCAAGATTAGCCAGTGAGCGGGTGTGGAGCACGAGCAGTCATTTCCTTAATGCAAAGGTATTTCTTAGTCGGGCTGTGTCAGGCGACCGTCGGCATCCATCTACCGCCCTCTCCAATCGCAGCAGCTGTGGGTGCGCGTTTAAGATTGCGCGTGGTGGTGGTGGCGTCGTGAACATTTTTCGACACGTATGAGGCGTTCTGCTGTCGTAGTACTGTGTCTACACGTGCCTACCACGTGTATGCACGACGTGTCTTTATGCATAAGACATCCTATGAAATGCGGACGGGGATCGAAAGCAGACGAGAATGGTTTTGGCGATGGAGATAGGCCTCTCTAGGTCAACCTGCAGGACTGTTAGCCACGCACTTAGGCAGGCATAGCCACAAATCATGCGGAAAAAACAACATCCCCAACGCCACTGCGATGAGAAAGTAATAACGTAAAACCACGATATAAAAAATTCATGGCACTTATTTGTTTTATGCAAATGAAAACGCATGCGCAGCGTAAAACTCATACGAGCCACGAAAAAAAAAAGCTGTGTTCATTTGTTTATTTATCGGCTTCGTTTTTTTTACTTCATAGATTTGTAATTTGTCATGCTGCGCTACACACCACTTTTAGTAGGTGCAATTAGTGCCGTAATATTTTTCCCACGATGTTTTGTTGCCGCAAACGGCAGGGATGTTCTTTTCACAACTGAGAACTTTATCGGTATTATTAGGTAACATGTCCAATGTGTCAATTTCGCAATGTTCATTTCCTGAGAAAAAACAACAGCCGTCAGTTGTCGGAAAGTAAAGCAAAAAACATGTTACTACGTTGTGTGCATGTTATACTCAATGGGGTAGTATAAACAAATAAGCGTCACTTTTCAATATATTTGTGCCACATTCATGTTCTTGGCAAACAGAAAGGATACCATGAGATGAACCTCAGCAAATACAATGAAAGAAAGTTGGCTATCGTATTTTGTAGGACAATATTTAAAGACAAAGGCGGCATAAAGCTCGCTTATCAATGCAAACTCGTTTTCTCGCTTCGAGTAATGTTGACGTGAAAGACAAGACTGGCAGCGTTCACGAGATAAAGAAAACGGAAATCAGCTATATGTTATAAAGCTGCACATTCGCAAATGACCACCAGTATTGCAGTCGTGCCGTGCCGAAGTGACACTTCGAAGCACTGTGACATTGCACATACACAACCCACACAAACACACCTTTTGTCCGATGGTGATCCACTCATGTGTGGTAAATCTGGCAAGCCCCTTACACTGTTCCGTATTTTCATCCTGTGCCCTCAGCTAAATGCAACTAGACAAAAACATTTCCCTTTGGCACACCATGGACGTATTCCAATTCTTGCCATGTTACTCGGCAGAGAACCTGTGTTTACTACGAATCATTACAGCCATTTTCAAAACAGTTTTGATGTTTTAAAAATGATGATGATTCTAGTGACGAGCACTAGAATCATCTTGCGCATTAACGTGTGAGCTGGTGTGTCATGCTGTATTTTTTGTATTTCACGGGCACTTGTAATTAGAGGAAAAACACTAATGCTTAACAGATACAAAGTTCAATACTATCTACTTGGACGTTTTGCTTTCTCATCGGATATATATATATATATATATATATATATATATATATATATTCACAAGAATAAATTCAAGATTATAAGTACGAAAGTAAATGTACTGTTATTATTTAGCCGAAGTTGTGACGCAAGCTTCGTCTTTTTTAAGGCATAAGAATATTCACACAGTTTTCGTGTCTTTTTATACTTTGTTGAGACAAGAGAAAAAGGGACAGAGGGGAAAGATGATACAAAAAAGAAAAAGTAAAAAAGGGAGGGAAAAGAAAGAATAAAGAAACAAACGGAAAAAAGTAGAATAAGGAGAAAGAAAAAACACGACGGGATTAGGAAGGGATGACATCTCAAGAGAGTAAGGCGAACGTGAACATTGTCGCAGTAAACGCGCCATGCCATCATTCGGAGGCTCTATACAAGCAACGCAAATAGACCATCCCAACGTTACCTAAATTAGTTCTTTACCAAATGCATACACACACACACACACACACATATATATATATATATATATATATATATATATATATATAGTTATAGTTATATATATATTGTGAGCGCGACAAGCGAATGACTCTTTATTCTCTTTGTAATCATCATCACCTGTACATCTTCTTCATCTAAGAAGATGATCACCAGCGTGATTGAGCTCGAGCCTGGCCGAATAAACCGGTACCTCACAAGTGGTGGACTGTGCTTTTCGTTCCCTCAAGTCCTCTCGCCCGTTCTCGCTGGAGCTCCGCTCGGGTCGTCGCATACAACCCCATGCCATGGCGGCCCAAGAAAACCCTGGCCCATCCAACGTCACCATCCTACTGCAGCAACCGCCACCCGCTCCGCCCAACAACACTCGCCTGCGTGATCCACCTGTGTTTTCTGGTCTCCGAGGCGATGATGTCGAAGATTGGATCAAGAACTACGACCTCGTCAGCGATTTGAACAGGTGGGACAATCCACAGAAGTTGCGCAGCGTCCCATTTTACTTGTCCGATGTTGCGAAAACTTGGTTCTGGAACCGTGCACCACACGGATCTTCCCGACTGGGACACTTTCGAGCAGCAAATTCGTCAGATATTTGGTGCCCCTGCAGTTCACACTGAGGCAGCAAAGAAGAAACTCGCTCAACGCACGCAGCTGCCGGGTGAATCTTACACCTCTTATATTGAGGATGTCCTTGCACTGTGCAAGCGCGTTAACACCGGCATGTCTCAAAACGACCAAATACGCCAAATTATTAAAGGCATTAACACCGTCGCCTTTAATGCCCTCGCCACGCAAAATCCTGCCACCACCCAGGACGTGATAACCATCTGTCAGTGACTTGACGAGCTTCAGTCTCTTCGCCTTTGCTACGATGCCACCGACGTTCGTTTGCCTGCACCCCTCGACTTGCGTGCGCTTATTCGCGACATCGTTCGTGAAGAGCTGCACGGGCGCTGCTCTTCCTGTGCTGCGGAAGTTACTTTACCTTCTGAAAAAGATAGCTTGCGAGACCTGATTAAACAAGAGATCGCTTCCGCATCGCGTGCGACGTGTTCCAACAGTCCCTGCGTACGCCAGACGCACACGTACGCCGAAGTTGCTGCGCTCTCTGCCGCACCCACCGTTTCTGCGCCTACAACAGCAGACCATACGCCTGTGGCTTCGTTATCACCGCCAGTGCGTGCACCACCTTACTACGCACATCAGCGCCCACCTCGACCAATCTGTTACTACTGCGGCTATCGAGGACATATCGCTCGGTTTTGTCGAAGGCGCCAACAAGACGAGCAACGCGGCCACGCTCCCGAAGAACATCGAAGCTTCCGTCCGACCATGAACTATTTACGGCCACCCTCCCGATCGTCCTATTACCGTTCACCGTCACCTACTTACCATACGGACATGCCTGGGAATTCCCGTACGTCTCGCCGCAGGTCGCCTTCGCCACGTCGCCGTTCAGTGTCGCCTCTACGGCCCGCCTCCCATTCCACGAACGCCCACGCGGAAAACTCCCCAATGCAGTTTTAGGAGGGGAAACTGCATCACTTGGACAGCTAACAATTCCTCCAGAGCGGCCATTGAATTTGATAGTAGTGTTTGTAGAAGGTGTACGTGTTGAGGCTCTTGTAGACACTGGCACTGCCGTTTCGATTATTCGTGCTGATTTTTGTTCCCGCCTTCGAAAAGTCACCACACCTTATGGCGGCCCACCTCTACGTGCGGCGACCAACGCTCTCATTCGTCCACTTGCACAGTGTACCGTTCGTGTCTGCATAGAAGGCATTCGTCATCACATTGTTTTCGTGGTATTTCGTGAGTGCACCCACGCTCTCATTCTTGCGTGGGATTTCTTGTCTTCTGCGTCCGCTTTCATATCATGTCATCAGCGCCTCCTGCATTTAAATGCCACTGACTCTTCTCCGTTTGAACAAGATGGACGCATCCGCCTTGTCACAAAGTCAGATTATGTACTTCGGCCATACATCGAAGAAATTATAAGTGTTAATTGCACCGAGATTTTGGATGATGACGTACTAATTCTCCCTTACGGCCATACCCTACGTAGGGGCATTGTGATCACACCGGGGCTTATTCGCTTCTTCGATGGGTGTACGTACCTAACCGCCATAAATCAAACGGCCGAGTGTGTACTGCTCCCCTGTGGCTCAACAGTATCTTGCGCGGTCGACAGTGAGCCTGTTGCGATTGTTACTCTTCCGAACAACAACCACAACAATGTTCTGAAGTCGCAATCATTGCCATTCAGTGCCTCTGCCACACCTGTGTCGGCGACAATAAGCAATGACTTAACACCTGATCAAACTGAAGATTTGCTCGCCCTGTTAAATAGACACTGTTCTCTACTTTACGTGAACTCGCCCGCCCTCAGCATGACTACCACCGCTACTCACAGCATCCAGACTGACGGCTCTCGTATTGTACATCGGCGTCCATATCGCGTGTCTCAGGCAGAACGCAAGATCATCGAGGAAAACGTCTCAGACATGCTACGACGCAACATCATACGTCCTTCCTCGAGTCCCTTGTCATCCCCAGTTGTTCTCGTTCAAAATAAAGATGGGACAGTGCGTTTCTGCGTCGATTACCGTGCGCTAAACAAAATAACACGCAAGGATGTTTATCCCCTCTCTCGGATTGACGATGCACTGGATTCATTACAGGGCGCAGAGTATCTTTCCAGCCTCGACCTTAGGTCAGGCTACTGGCAGATACCAATGTCGGAGTCTGATGAAGTGAAGACCACCTTTTCAACGCCAGATGGGTTGTACGAGTTCAATGTGATGCCTTTTGGACTCTGTATGCGCCCGCCACCTTCGAACGCATGATATACGGCGTACTGCGTGGTTTGAAATGAAAAACATGTCTGTGCTATCTCGATGACATAGTAGTGTTTTCATCCACGTTCTCGCAGCATCTACAACGTCTTCACGAAGTCCTCACATGCCTTGCAAAAGCCGGTCTACAGCTTAACACCAAGAAATGTACCTTTGCTAGCAAGACAATCAAGGTTCTCGGCCACCTTGTCAGCAAAGAAGGAATTCGGCCCGACCCCGAGAAGCTTGCCGCTGTCCTCGATTTTCCTCGTCTACTACGTCAAAAGAACCTGCGCAGCTTTCTTGGGTTATCTTCTTACTTCCGGCGCTTCATACGTGGTTTCGCGGAACTTGCGTCTCCACTCCATCAACTCCTCGCAAAGAACGTCCTCTTTATTTGGTCCGAAGACTGCGAAAGTGCTTTCGCGGCACTGAAGCAAGCCCTCACGTCGGATCCGGTACTGCGCCACTTCGATTCTACCGCACCCCCCATCGTTCACACCGACGCAAGTAGTCATGGTCTTGGTGCGGTACTCTTGCAGCGTGACAAAAACTCACGCGAACGCGTCCGTTTCTTGCGCAAGTCGTGCACTTACCGCTCCAGAAAAGAACTACACTATCACCGAGCAGGAGTGCCTTGCTGTTGTTTGGGCAGTGCGAAGAATTCAACCATATCTTCACGGCCGTCATTTTACCGTCGTGACCAACCATAACGCCCTATGCTGGCTTTCATCGCTGAAAAACTTATAGGGTCGCCTTGGTCACTGGGCACTTCGCTTGCAGGAGTATGATTTCGATGTCGCCTACAGATCTAGGAAGAAGCATCAAGGTGCTGATGCTCTATCGCGCTGTCCTTTGCCCAGCGGAAGCAATTCACCATCGATACTCCAAAACGACAGCACCTTTCCAATCGCAGCGCTAACTTCATCACCTGCCACCCTATCCGTCCTTGTTTCACAACAACGTGTCGACCCATACTGCCGCACCATTGTTGACCGCTTGACCGGCTCTACTACTCCTCCAAACGCCAGACTCCGTCGACAACTTAAACAATTTAAGCTTGTCGGTGATGCTTTATGTCGCTACATTTACCACATCGATGGCAACAATTGGGTACCCGTCATCCCACGTTCTCTGCAACGTGAAGTTCTGGAAGCCTTTTATGATGATCCAACCGCTGTTCATCTAGGCTACCACAAGACTTACGACAAAATACGAAGTCGTTGTTTTTGGCCTGGCCTCTCTTCAGCCGTCGCTAAGTACGTCGCCTCCTGTGTCCATTGCCAACGGCGAAAACGACCGACAACTGCTCCGGCTGGCTTAATGCAACCTCTTCCTTGTCCCGCCTCACCTTTTGAAGTCGTTGGAATCGACTTGTATGGCCCTCTTCATATCATCCAATGGGAATCGCTGGATTGTCTCGGCAGTCGACCACCTTACCCGCTACGCAGAAACAGCTTCTATACCATCTGGGACTGCCACTGAGATCGCCGATTTCTTCTTTCGCCACATCTTTTTGCGTCATGGAGCTCCACGCATTCTCCTCAGTGATCGTGGCAAAGTCTTCCTATCTTCCATTGTCGAGCAAGTTTTGCGTGCCTCGAACACTGTTCACAAGACCACTTCTAGCTACCACCCGCAAACGGATTGACTGAACGATTTCATCGGACCCTATCGGACATGATCGCCATGTACATTCACCCCAACCACACGAACTGGGATGCAATTCTACCCTTCGTGACATTCGCCTATAATACGGCTGCTCAACACACTACCGGCTTTTCTTTATTTTTTCTCGTCCATGGTCGCTCGCCGAGTTTCGCTCTGGATGTCTCTTTCCTTTCGGCCCCTGCACCCTCGACGGCTCCTTTCTCTGAAGAATTCCTATCTCGTCTCGCACACTGCCGTCATTAGGCCCGTGTTAACACCGGCCTCTCTCAAGACACTCGAAAATCTCGCTACGACTCGTCTCGCCGTGTTGTGTGTTTTTCCCCTGGTGACGAAGTTCTTCTATGGACTCCACTACGCGTCCCCGGCCTATGCGACAAATTCATCAGTCGCTTCATTGGGCCATACACGGTGGTCGAACAGACATCTCCTGTCAATTACCGCGTTTCTCCTCTTAGCGCTAGTCCTGATCATCGTTGCCGAGGAACAGAGATAGTGCACGTATCTCGTTTAAAGCCTTATGCGCGACGCATTTCATAATACTGTCAAGCGACCAGGCGGCCGCTTTCACCGCGCGGGGGAATTAGTGTGAGCGCGACAAGCGAATGACTCTTTATTGTCTTTGATATCATCATCACCTGTACATCTTCTTCATCTAAGAAGATGATCACCAGCGTGATTGAGCTCGAGCCCGGTAGAATAAACCGGTACCCCACAATATATATATATATATATATATATATATATATATATATATATATATATATATATATATATATATATATATATATATATATATATATATATATATATTGGCATGCGCACACAAGAGAGAGAACTTGCGTCTTACCATCGACATTGAATTGAAGTATAAAGCATTTTTCTGTATTATTCCAGTACTTCAGTTTGTAGGTAATATTTTTTCTGTCTGTAAATAAGGCACCCCTGATGAGTTTCGGCATAATGAACTTCAACCATACGCAGGATTCACCTTAGTCTCTATCTATCTTACTAACAATTAGCGAAATATTGCTCTGTATTTTTGTTTTGTTTTTTAATATCGCCTCTTTCAAGAATTTTTTTTTTCATTTCACACAAGCTGTAAGAGTGGCAAGTTGGCACATGATGTTGCCATTTTAGCAGCATTGTTCTATCATTTAATTACAGCCACAGATCTTAAGCTCTAATAAGTATCGTTAAAAATTGGGACAAGCTTTGCCAATTACGGCGTCACCATGCTATGCAAAGAAACAAAACGCTCAATATTTCGCAAGCCTCGACTTCCAAAAGAAATATTTTTGAAGGTTGCAATTTTTAACGCGGGAAGCACAGAGAACAAAATTTGACGAAACTGCTTCAGTTCAGGCCCCATAACTCCAAATGATGAACGTTTCTAGATATTTGCATGCAGTGCATGTAGTAGCAGCAATTTCTTTCACTGGTATACTTTTCTACTGCGAAAGTGGTATGAGGTCACAACTCGGGTCACTCGCGGCACCGTAGTTGCCCACTGCCGCCGCCGGTGACCGTGGCCACATCGCACGAAATTAAAAAAAACCTATCACCAATGACACAGTACGGCTGGAACTCGGGTGCGCTGTGCGCCAGCCCAGTTCTCAACCACTAAGCCACGCCGGTGCTTGGTACATGTTCACAAAGTTGCCTTAGGCAGGCTTGTTGTCGAGAAATCAATCGCGTTAATACGACTTTTAAAGCGTTTTAAAACAGCGAAAGACCAAGCAGTCGTCGCACAATGCGAATAGCGTAACGAGTGGGTCGTGCAATGCTCCAACCATTACAAAAGCTTGTTCTTGTTCAGCTATTAACTGTGGTGCATACCCGCTTCTGGCATAATTTCACATCACCGTCAGCCACTGCATGAACAAGTGGCACAAAATTTCTTGCAAGTGTTTAGCGGACACCACGGTTCTCCGAAGAATGACGAAGGACAGCATAGTCAATGCCAGCATATTAACCATAAATTATTATTAATAATGCCGTAGTGAGCATCGAGTTAGTGTGCTTGAAGTAGTTACCCAATGAGCGTTTAGAAAGGTTTCTGAAAGGCCGCTCTTCTAGCTTTCGCTGTGACTGTGCTGCGCCTTCCACACAGGCCAGACCTTTTTTTTCTTCTTAACTACCTGGAGGTTATTTGGCTTGTTGCCATGCTAAAATCTACTTCCTTATTTATTTTATTAACCATCAACTAGACTTGGACATTGCGCGTGCATTTTGAGCACCGTTGAACACATATGACCTTTCTGGTTGATCTAAAAATGATCACACTCTTCATCAGAATCATCATGGGCGAAGCCTCTTAGGCCGTGGGTCGTTCCCTCCTCTGTCGTAGTAGTATGTTGCCACCTCTACTTTATAAGTTGCTCAACAGATGGCATCGTATGTATACTTCTTTGGGGATAATATAACTAAATGGTGGTAGTGAGTTCCACAATTCACAGAGTGAACGATGGTGAGCGTGGCCAAGTGTCCATCCGTTCGTCCATGTGTCCATTCGTTCGTGCGCCCATCCATTCGTCCATCCAATCATCCATCCGTGCTTCCGTCCGTCCGTGAGTCCGTACGTTCGCCCATCCGCCTGTTTGTCCGTTCATCTACGCGTCTTTCCATCCGTGATTCCGCCCATGCGTCCATGCTTCCGCCACTCGTCTGTCCATCCGCCCGTCCGTGCTTCCATCCATTGGTGTGTCTATCCCCGGACAGACAGACGGACGCTTCGCCCAACTCATTATCGTCCACTACGTTGATATGCTGAGATTTTTTGATCGTATGGCTGTGCTTGTATCAGCAGTTCCCTTGGTAAAATCTTCCC
This sequence comes from Rhipicephalus microplus, assembly GCF_013339725.1. Taxonomy (NCBI): domain Eukaryota; kingdom Metazoa; phylum Arthropoda; class Arachnida; order Ixodida; family Ixodidae; genus Rhipicephalus; species Rhipicephalus microplus. Next base: position 142,728,181 of record NC_051167.1, read on the forward strand.
TTTGTTTGGGGGCGAATCGGTAGCACATCCTTTATCAGGAGCATTCCAAGCAGTTTGTTCACCTTGTTCAAGTTAGCTTAACAGCTAAATTGTGAACCTAACTTTCTATTGCAGCGGGTTTTCCTGCGCAAGGTAAAAATAGATATATTTTTAAAGACAGCCAAACTCTGAAGAAACAAACAAAGCCTTATATGGAGGCTCTTAAGGATGACTAAAAGAAAATGCAGCCACATTAACTTCAGCAATGGCAATTTTTGCTTTGTTGTTGAGTGCTCTGCCATAGTAGAGCACCTAGTACTCTAAATCATTACCCCTTTACTCTAAGCACAAGAAACGCGTTAGGGGTCGGTTATATGCGACAGCCGTTCAGCTTAGGCCCCCGGAACGGCTTTATGCTCTCCCATAGTAGATTATCTAGAAGTCTGAACCGTTAACAACTTCTTCTAAACACACATTTTTGATGAGACACAGACGATGTTATCCGGTTCATTGCGCAGATGTGAGGACCACGGGACGGCTTTAAGCCCTCACATTGTAGAGTACCTACTACTCTAAATCGCTAGCCACTTTTTCTAAACACATATTTGGTGCCGTTTACGGCGGACTAACGTAGCCACGGGATGACTCTAAGTTCTCCCATTGTAGAGTAGCTAGTACTCTAAATCGTTACCCACTTTTTCTAAACACACATTCGCTATACCGGGTCGGCTTTCTGCTTTTACAAAGTAGAGTGCCAAGGACTCTGAATTGATAAACACTTTTAGGGGCGAAGCTTCTGAGGCTATGGGTCGTTCCCTCCTCCGTATGTAATATGTCGCCACCTCTAGTTTATGACTTGCTCAATAGATAGCGTTGTGTGTATATATCCTTGGGAATAATATATCTAGATGGCGTTAGTGGTTTCCACGGCATATCCACGGAGTGAATCGTAATTAGTCGGGCGAAGCGTCCGTGGTTCTATTCATGCGTCCATCCGTACGTGCTTCCGTCCATCTGTATGACGCCATTTCCAGTTTATGACTTGCTCAATAGATAGCGTTGTGTGTATATGTCCTTGGGAATTATATATCTAGATGGCGTTAGCGATTTTCACAGCATATCCACGGAGTGAATCGTGATGAGTCGGGCGAAGCGTCCGTGGTTCTATTCGTGCGTCCATCCGTACGTGCTTCCGCCCATCTGTATGTCCGTCCATCAGTCCGTCCATGCTTCAATACGTCCGTCCGTGTTTCCCTCCATATTCCCATCCGGACGGATGAATACACGTACAGAGGCAAAAACGGATGGTTAGATGTAAGCACGGACGGGGACATGGACGGACGGACAAAAGCATGTACGGACAGACGGACGGACGCTTCGCCTCACTCATGATCATTCACTCCGTGGATATGCTGTGATTTTTTTCATTTCTCTGTCACACGACAACACCTCTGCTAATGTAATTCCTCACCCATCGTGACCCCTGTATTGGGTGTTTCTGCAAATACTTTCCAAGCACCTGTATGGTTACGAAAATAATCTGTTTGAATCCCGCTCAACCATAAATTTTGTTTTAATTGTGCGCAATAGTGATTATAAATGCCAGCGGCCTCTGATAGTGCACTAGTTACTACGCCACCAAAATTAGCTGTTGTATGATTTTGCAACAGAATAACGCGTAACACACTGGATTCAATGAATTACCGAATGGACTTAACCTGAAAAATTCTATATATAAATATATATATAGACGCAAGCCTCTTTTTCATTCCCTCTCCAGCCTGAGCCCCAGGAACAATGCACACATGGGTCACTTTAACGCGTGCACATTAAAAAAGAAACCTGACATCGGCAGCGTTGACCCAACAAATGCAAAAAAAAAATTATGTCAGAGTACCATCAGGAATTCAACCGAAGTATTCTGCGTGGCGTTCAAGCATTTTACCACAGAGCCAAATCAGTCCCCGGAACTGCTTTTAAACAGACCCTAATGCTCGTGAAATGTCAGTTGTCGTTACTAGTGTCGCTATCTGAATTTATAAAGCTTACACATGTACGCTTGACTGAGCCCTCACGGCGGGTTAACGTCAATTGCAGTTGCGTGCCATGCGCTGGAATAGGTGACCAGTAAAAGAGCGAGGGATTGTGGGATGCACCGTCTGCTGCTGTCTTCTGATTCCAGAAGAGTAGACGACGGTGAACCGCTTTGCCGCAGGCCTCAGATTATTCGGTGTTCGCGCACGCGGTCGCTCGCTTATCTTCGTCCTGATAAACCACGGTTGGTTTTTCAGCCGTCGACTACTCCAACTCTAGCGTGAAAGGCAAAAGCAGGTATCGATTCCCATGAAACGAAGAAAGAAAAATGGGGTGGGCTGCGGCTGTGAAAAGAACCATAGCGACAGGTATAGCCTTTACGGAACGTTGAAGCCAGAGTGTGTGAAAACCATTTTATCACAGGTACGTGTGTAGTTCATTGATTGATATGCGGGGTTTAACGTCCCAAAACCACGGTAATAATTATGAGAGACGCCGTATAGTGGAGGGCTCCGGAAATTTCGACCACCTGGGGTTCTTTAACGTGCACCAAAATCTGAGCACACGCGCCTACAACATTTCCGCCACCATCGGAAATGCAGCCGCCGCAGCGGGGATTCGATCCCGCGACCTGCGGGTCAGCAACCGACTACCTTAGCCACTAGACCACCGCGGCGGGGCTACGTGTGTAGTTCACACGAATATAAGAGCTTACGCATGAATTTATTGCGAGTGATAAATTGAGAAAAAAAATTATCACGCAGGTGCGCCCGGCAAAGATAATATGAGAATGAATGGGCGAAATCTACCTGCCATACGAAATAAGTGCCGACTATTGCACCTATTTATATGACAAAACACGCATAAGGCTCACTCGTGAGTAAGTTTACACAAAGTGCCGGACGAGTTTATTTGCGTTTATCTTGGTCAAACTGTGCGATAGGACGGCACACAAAGGAAGAAGTGTGTTAAACAAGGGCAGGGTTTCAATTATTCAGCTCCGTCTATGTCTGGCTGTATTGTCATGTGCCGCCATGCCGCGGAGCGTCATCAAAATCAGCGTTCAAATAATCATCTGGCTTCGACTAAGTAATGTATCTTATAGCGCGCTGAAGGCTAGAAAAAAAATAAAAATATATCTCAACTTGCTCCATAAGTGCTGCGCTTCATGCTGATCAACCGACGTCGGCCGAAGCAGCAATCCCAAAATGACCTCTTAGAACACTGCTACAGTCAATCCCATCCCCTGAGACATTTAAAATGGTGATTTTTTATCTGCAAAACATGCCATACCATGAAAACTGTCTTCTGTATCCATTGATCTGCTAGCCAATTGACAGTACACCTGAGCAGCATAAAAGCATTGCAGATCATTTTAGTGCAATAAAAAAGTTTCCTTACCGTTCATGGCTTTCGTAGCTTTTCATCGTCGCAGTCACGGTTAGCAAAAACAAAAAACAAACTTTTAAAGCACTGACAATGCACGAAGAGGTGCTTTTTTCAACGGAGCGGTGCGAAAATGCGCGCGTGCCGCTGCTAACCCGCGTGGTGCGTCAAACCGGAAGCCCTCATATCCCACAGTTCCCTGCGATTAATGCATAGTACCAGCCGAATATTGCGTTATGTAGCATTGCCCAGGGCTACCATCCTCGTGAGCACTAGTGCATTATATCAGCTTATCGCTTCTTGTGTTGATGTTCCTGTTGGCATCATTGCGCAAGTGGAAACAACTGGTTATATAAACATCTGCAATTCTTCAACATGTGTCTGTGCGCACAACACTTATACATAAGTTTATCTTCGTTTTGTGATTTCTCGCTCAATAAAAAGTTACAACATGGTCACCTTTCCTTCGCATGCTTCGCATAACGTCAATTCTCGAGATACGTTGGATCGACCTTTTTTCCCCCTCCAATGTTTTATTATTCTCTTATATTTTCGCTGGCATTCATAATAAGACAAATATTGAAACAATATCGAGTCACTCACCCCACAATCTGGTCATGTTCATGGTGAAATTTGCGTCACGTATTTCCAGCACATGTGTATACCAGTGACAAATGTCTACTTTTGTGTCCGTATCACTTCTGTAAATGTACAGATAGAACCAGTCTCAATACTTTTTGTGAGGACCCCCAGCTGTGACGATATCATAAAATGAAACCACGAAACAAGGATGACATTTCCGTACTTCATAATTGACGTCTACATAATAATCATTCGGCAGACCGGCATCGATGTGTTGATCAGTCTCCATATTGAGTGACCCATATGTGAGTGAGAAGGCGTATACTTGCAAACGGCCACATTATCTGACGGGTTCGAGCTCTCTTTTTCTGCCACTTTTTTTTTGCTTTCTTCGCGCTCTCGGCCCTTGTGGCAATAAATGTTGTGTCTACGTACGCCTAGCTTAGGTTAGTTAACAGTCGAATAAATCAGTAATCGAAGCCTCTACATATTTTAAATAGACGGCGTTTACAAGCCTGCTTCGCTGAAATTTCTGCGTCGGTGTTGGCATTAATGTCGTTGGTTATAAACGAAACATCGTCATCTTTTTGGGGCCAAAAAGGCAAAAAAAAAGAATACGGAAATAAAGTAACCAATGAAAGTAATCGGGTCCGAGTGAGAATCGAACCCAGGCCGTCTGTGGGCCAATCAGGTGGGCTAAAATAGAACCTCGAGGTTTTTTGTGTGTTGTTGTTGTTGTTGTTGTTGTTGTTGTTGTTGTTGTTGTTGTTGTTGTTGTTGTTGTTGTTGTTGTTGTTGTTGTTGTTGTTGTTGTTGTTGTTGTTGTTGTTGTTGTTGTTGTTGTTGTAAAAAAGAAAAACAGCTATGATTGATGCTCTGAAAATTACTAATTTAGGGATACCTAAACGCAAGTAAAACAGAGAAAACTAGCCTAAAACATCGCTAGACGACGTTTATACTCGTGGTATTCGAATTATTTAGTCATGTAAGATGCTTTTCGTTGATCGCGAATGTTTAGTATGTCGGTCAATCAGCCTAGCCCTCAAAAAAGCATGCATACCAATAAAGAAAAATTATGGTATATGGTAAGGTTCTATCTTTTGTCAAATCAAGATGCCCATTGTTTGAAGGATTCAAATCAAAGTTCTTTTTTTTCAATTTCGCTGCAGAACATCCTAAAAGAGCACTACATCATGACAGTCAAGAAAACAATAATCATGAGTGTCTGGCTTTCAACAGTATCTATTATTTATGTTTCAAGAAACAAGAAATCTTTTAGTCATTTGTCATGTCTTCTAAACGAGAATACCTGCGTGCATCTTGAAAAAAAAATTTTTCTCTGAAAGACTGCGAAGAAGAAAACGTCTAGTCGGCAAGCAGCATTACAAACGCTGCGTTTTTTTTTTCACAGGACATATTTCTTTTTTGAATTAACAGTCTATTTCCAAACGTAGCTTGATAAAGCAGGATCGAAAAGCAAATGTTATTAATATTCTTTCCCAACTCCTTCGGATTTGCGCTAAATAAATGTGTTACTGAAAATATTGTTTGGAGAAACTGGTCGGCATCAATAATTCTTTTGTAAACCTAAAAATCGGATAACTTTCTGCAAATGATAACTCAATAGGGCGTTGTAAATGAAGTGAGAGACGGCGTTGAATCACCTTTCGCAGAAACGGATGTGCTACACCACGAAAATAATAATAATAATAATAATAATAATAATAATAATAATAATAATAATAATAATAATAATAATAATAATAATAATAAACAACAGCGACTATGTGCTATACTAGCAAATGCGCAATGTCAATAGCCCCTCCAAAAAGCTGAAAAAATAAGTTATCTTATCTAATTGGTTCCGAAGTATAACGCAAGACGATACTCAGAGTACGACTGCAGGTTGCAGCTATGGACCATCATTCGTAAGTCATCGCTTATGCCAATGGCGTTGCTTTTATGTGTTGACATAGGACAAATGTAAAAAAAGTAAGTTTGTTTTCTTACAATTGCCACATATGCCTTGGAATGAACCATCGATCCAGTCAAGCTGTTTGACAACAACTTTTAGCCGATGGTATGCGCCAGAATCTTTGTGTTTCTGGAAATAAAAATCTATTCTATTCTATGTTAAATAGTATTGTTACTAGCGCAATCATTTTGTTCTGTTACTAGCGTATTCATTATTTTGATAGGACCCCGGAGATTTCGGTTTGCTCAGTGGGCAGTCACCCCATAACAGCATTCCGGCATTCGTAGGGACACGGCCCCCTCACGTTATCTTGGCGTTCCCTTTTATCAACTCTGCGGCAGTAACGGACGTTGTTCGAACTGTGGCATGAAACTTTACCATGCATCTGAGGCTTCAGGTGGAGGAGAACGCTCCGTCTTCTCAAAAGCAATAGTCACAATACTTTTTGTAGCTGCCTTGCTGATTTATGTACTTCAAGTCTTTCATTGTGCCAGAGAAAGTATTCAGTTGTGCCGCAAGACATTCTAGCCATGATGTTTCTAAAAACTGGTTTGGAAAAAATCCCTACATGAATACCATGTAGTGGAAGGAGCCTCCTTAATGCATTAATTATGACGTAGCAGAAGCGTAGAATGACGTCAGACGTCAAAAATATGAATCGAGCTAGACATCGGTGTTTTAAAGAGCCACGCATTGCGAATAGCTTAGACTTGATTAATTCGCATTAGCAAAAGAACCATCAACAATGAATAGCTGCGTAGGTGTGCGTGTTGCCCTACGGACGCCTAATGAGCCCTTAGCTGATTCTCAACGGGAATGATTACAGCGTACTGGTCACTTAACTGTGCTTGCAGTAGGCATCCAATGATACTTTGAAACAGCCGATAGTACGCGTGTAGCCATTCGTTTTCACACTGCACAGTTGGAGGCATGCACCGAGAACCCAAGCAGACTCGCAGTTCAGAAGGTGATGCGCACAAGGCCTGCTCTTGAAGGCGAAGCTTCTTATGGCATGGCTTGTGCGTCCCTCGTTGTCGTGCATAAGTCCCGGTGGGACATACCCGAAAGAGCGATCCTTAAAATCTCCGCTGGATGGCGGTACTTGTATAAGATGAATACATTATGAAAAGATGCGATATGGCTGTATTCGGAGTGTTCACTAGATAGACGGACGGACGGATGGACATACCGATGGACGGACGTACTGCTGGACAAACAGACAGACAGACAGACAGACAGACAGACAGACAGACAGACAGACAGACAGAGAGGTGAATGCACGGACGGACGGATGGATGGACGGACAGACGCACCGACGGTCACACGGATGGATGGACACACGGATGGACGCATGGACGGACGGAAGCAAGAACGAATGGACGGACGGGTGCATGGACAGACGGGCGAATGCTTCGCCCCACCAATAATCATTCACTCCGTGGACATGCTGTGATTGTTTTTTCTATTAAACACTTCTGACAAATAAATCGGCATAAATACTTTATAAGCACTCCACAAGGGGTGAAAAATTTGAGTAAAGTACTCACATGTTCTTTAGAACTTCGTATTTTTGGCCGAGTAGGAATTTCGTCATTCCGTATCCCTCGAGAATTCCGTATTGAAAGCATTTTGTATACTGTGAAAGTGTGTGCGTTGTCTGGTGTACCCAATATGATGAACTGCTTGCAAGGGCCTGAAGTGAGCATGTGAACATACCGACAGATTATTTTTTTAAATACAAGGTTAAAAACAAAGCAAAAAAGTTGCTACTGACAAATCATCGAGCCTGCGAGATATACTTGTCATTGTATATGATGTTGTGAAAGCATCTCAAGTCTGCATACAGTCGTCATGCGAATAAACTAATACATCTGATCTTTTTTGGCAGTAACGTAGTCACTGTTGTTGGAATAAAATTTCATGAAAGTATAACCCAGTCTGAATGGCATTCGGATGCAAAAAGTATTGCGTGTGTGTTTCACCTGAACACATACTATTCATTTCATGCTGAGAACAACTTCACCAAACTAAGCGACGGGGTTGAGCTGAACCTTTATGGGTTTGTTGTGTATAGCAAACTCGGAGAATCTTGCCTGCAGCCTGAGCTCGTTGATTGTCAATAGCGAGGGGGCTCCAGCAAAGTATTTCGACGAAGACAAAAATACAAATCAAAAAGCCCTCTGCTGACAATATGATGCTGCCTCCTGGCACTTGTCCTTGGTTCTGCACAAACTCACGCTTCCCGACGCCACTGCCAGATGGTGTCCATATCTACCGTAGCGTACGCTGCATAGGCTGCTTCACGCAGCGTCATATTTGACACGAATGAGACCAGGACTCATGTAGTAAGGCCGACTATCAACTTTCCCCGACGTTTTCAGCGAAGAATGCAGATACGTGGCCAATTGTTTTTTTTTCACCCCCTTGACTACTGTGTACTGTAAGTATATGTTAATAGCATGTGAACGTCAGCCATTTAGTATGTTTAAGTGGGTTTTATTGCAATGAAAACGCATGAGCAGCTAATAATTCTGTAAAAGTCATTTACACCATATATCAGCCACCACCTCGTTCAGATGGCACAGACATGTGTTAGTTTCTCAAAAACAGCTTGCTAAGGTTCCTTCATTTCTTTATTATATTTAGGTGACGCATAAAACATGTGTTCCGAAACGATGATTTGAAAGTTAGTTCAGCAGGAATGTTGTTTCAGGAATCACACCAATGGCAGCTACGCAGCACCCCAATTTATGGTCCTTCTTTTTTCGTCCCGAAGCCATAGAAGGAATAGGGAAGGATACTACGCAGCCGTAGATGCAACGTCAAATGAATACATCACCACTGTGTTACCTCGGGTTCAGGTTATTATTGCGATACCATTACGAATATTAAGCTACACGAAAATATAGAAGAAAAGTTATAAATTTTTCGGAGTCGTGAAGCAGGCGTTGCAATGCATGAATTTCATTGCCTCCGTTTGGACGAATAGTTCCACAAAAATGGAGAATAATGTTCCTCGTAAAATAAGCTAAGGAGATAAACCTTCCTGTGTTGTTGCATGTAAGGAAGTGTCAATTGCACCAAGCAGGGTAGGTCGTCGATTGCTGATCGGCACGTTGCAATGAACGGATCTCAGCCGTGGCGGCCGCCTTTTCGATGGAAGCGGTAATGCTTGAAGCCCGTGTACTTAGACTTATGTGTACGTCGAAATACCCCAGGTGGTCATTATTTTACGGATTCCTACAGTACGGCGGCTCTTTTTGTCATATCGAGGTTTTATGATGCTAAACCTCAACAGATCCTATTCTTAAAAAGGGTTTTAGGGGCGAAGCTCCTCTTAGTGTAACTTTGTAATGTGTCACGCCTTACCGACAGAATAATAAAACGAGAAAAATAACAATATAATATACGGCACTGTCTCAGTGAAGCAAATACAAACTGCAGTTGAGTGAGAATATTGTAGATGGCGCTGTGCACTCTCCGATTGGCTGCAGCGCGGGCGTCGCCTGGATACGCGCAAAACGAGAACATCTCCCAGTCTTCTGGATCGTCGCCGTACGTGGCGGATCGTTGGTGGTGAGGCATTGACGAAGCAGTTTGGTGGGTGTGAAGACGCGGCTACTTGTGCTCATCGCCGGACAGAGAAACATACAGACACAGAGAGAAAGGCAGACCGAAGAACGGACACACGAACGGACACACGAACGGACGCATGCACAGATAAACGGGTGCGTCGACGCACGCACGGATGACGGACGGACGCCTCGACCCACTCATCATCATTCATTCCGTGCATATTCTGTCATTTTTTGTTCTGTAAGTGCATAAACATGAGGCTTGACGTGCTCGTGATTTGAGCTAGTACATATTTGTATATGTTCTCTAATAAACATATTTTAAAGTTAAGTGTTTGTTCTGTCCACTTTTTTCTTTTCCGTCTTTTGCGTGTGTGTGTGTGTGTGTGTGTGTGTGTGTGTGTGTGTGTGTGTGTGTGTGTGTGTGTGTGTGTGTGTGTGTGTGTGTGTGTGTGTGTGTGTTTGCGCGCGTGCGTGTGTGCGTGCGATACTCATTTCACGTCATGTTGCAAGAAGTGCATGCGAATAAATTGGTTTATTGTTCTCTTAAATGTAAGCTAAAGGGCAGCTGGCCTCTTCAAGCATTTTTTTCTTCGAATATTTTTTTTTATTTTCAGTCAAAACACGTTAATTCTTTAGAAAAAGAATTATATTGAAAGTAAATACATACTGCATGCATTTAGTTGGTCTTTTGCAGATATCAACGAGCTTTGTAACCACCGATGAAGAATAATGTAATCTTCTTGAAATCGTGAATCGAGTTAAGTGCGCAAGCAAATACCTGTACTGGACGCCAAAGTACTTGCGTCAAGTTTACAGAAGTGATAACGCTCTCACCGATATAGTTTGACTATAACACATCAAATGTTCGCAAATTCATCATCATGAGCTCATATAGATGACTCTGTGTGGGGAGATGACTCAGCGTTGAACGAGACAGCATTCATGAAGCAGTCGTACCATCTTTTCTTCCTTTCATGACATTCAGTACTAAAATGTCATTATTGTCAGCAGTTGCAACATTTGTATTTTGCATGAGTATAAATTTTAAAAGTCATAGGAGGAATTTAGAAGGATACTACGCAGCCGTAGATGCAATGTCAAATAAATACATCACAGCTGTGCGCCTGGGGTTCAGGTTATTATTGTGATACCTCTGTTCGCAGCAAGTTACAAAAAAGAAAAAGAATTGGGGGACCCTTAAAGGCCGACTTCGGTGATTTTTCGACCATGTCAGGGTAATGGTGCTTTTATGTTTCTGAGGCACGTTTGCCATGAGCCCGACGGCTGAAATGCTCAGCAAATTCGGAAATAATATTTATTAAGCAAAAAGGTGCAGTACCGATACCGAAACCTAACCAAGTGCATTATCTACGTATGGCGTACTATTTGGTAAGAAGCGGTTGTCGTATACTTGTCCAGCGGGCGAGGAATGTCAAAACCGTGAAAGCAGGGACGAGCAGGCACTGGTAGCCAAAGCGAGCTTGCCCAGCGGAACCGGCCAAACGCCACGGAGAAAGGAAAGAAGCTTTTCCGTGCCAAACACCGCCACCATCGCCTTGTAAACACACAGTAAACGCTGTAGCGGCCAAAGTCAGTGATGCCATCAGCTGCGTCACTTCCGTGGACCTATCAAACGTGACGTCACACCGACAGCGTTGCCAATAATTCTGGCAAGTCTGATGATCTTGATGCAATTTTTAAAATTCATTTGCAAACAAGAAGTGCATCACTCAAGCATGGAATTTAGCATAAATAACGGGAATGTGCAAAGAGACGTGCACACATAATTTCATTTAAATCCACTGACCTAAAAAAATCACCAGAGTTGGCCTTTAGAGGGGCCCTGAAACACTTTTTCAAGTAACCATGGAATTAATTCACTGGAATAGCTTATTTCCTCACGAATTCAACGCTGCAAAAATTGTAAGAATCCGTACAGTGCGAGTGGAGTTACAAAGGTTTCTCGCATGCTGCAATTGCATTCTCTCTTCTGTCGTTCCGACGAAAGCACTGGAAGCTAATGGCGAATTCCACTCGTCGAGCGGGAGCAAGTTTTCTTGCTCCAAAGCTGACAATCCGCGTTTAGCTGGTAGATTCGGAACAAGCTCGCATGTTCCGCTGGCAGATTCGGAGCAATCCACTCCGCGATGGAGCGTTCCACGTGGTCCGTGTTGCGGAGACGGATTTCGCCGGAACTCCGAGAATGCGCTGCCGTAATTTCCGGTACAGTCAGGCAGCTAATTTGCCCTCAGCATTTTTTGAGACGGTCTAGTAACCCTGTGCGCTTGTTTACATTTCTAAAATTGGAAAGCGGTAGCCCTGCTTTCCTCGAGACTGAGTGGTCGAAATGCATGCTTTGCAGTCGCGACATAGTTGTCATTGAAACGTCGAGAGCAGAAAAGAAAATCATTTCCGGTACCAGTTTAGTGGCGCATGCGTAAAAAGCTTCCCGAGAGACCTCACGCGGGGCATACATGTTCCACTCGCAGATCTCATTTGCAAACTCCTATTGCTCGCTCCGAGATTTTGGCGGCCACTCCGGATCTACCAGTAAAATTCGCCATAAGCAGGGAGGGATGGCAGGGGCAAAGAGAATACGTCACGTGCACCTTGTGGCCTTGAGCATTTTGTTTTTCTTTTTTTGTGTGTGCGGCTTTTTCAGTGTGATTGCACGCGCACGCGTGGACAAGTCGCGGCATCCCGCGGCAATCTCTGTAACGACTGAGCACGCCATGTTCAAATCAGAAATTGGCTAATATATGGTTGTTCTATGAGTGATTTTTGAGCGTCTTCTGCCATTTGTCGAGAGAAGAGCAAGCAATTTTTCAGCTGACTTTCATAATTTATTGTGAATTCCCGGCCACGTGCTGCGCTACAATATTTGATTCGAGTGTAGTCGGGAGACTTTACTATATACCGATCGGCAGCGTTTTCTGACGATGCTCAAAAAGTCTGGCAGGGCCCCATTAAGCTTCGCCTTTAAGAATTTAACACGGTAGCGATATATCCTGTCCCTAGAGCAAAATTTTATATGCAAAGCAGCTCTATGACGAGCCTGTGTAACGTTGTCCCTCCGTCCGCACCGCTCCCCTTGCCGCAAGTGTTAGCGCGGTGCCACGTAGCTCACGCCCTTCCAGCAGTGCGCGGTGACGTCTCTTTCCCTTGCCTGGCGCGTGCTTGCCGCGTGTCAGCTGTCTCGCTTCACCGTCTCCATAGAGTTTCCCAATATTAACTAGAGGGCACTCTGACGCTGCGACCGTTCAGCGACCATGGGAATGATGGGTAGTACACACATTTGCCTAGTCTTCGTACTTGCGGATGGCGAATCGTACTTGCGGCTTCGTTTATTGCTGTGTTTCGGTTTTGTATTGAGAGAAAGAACGAACTCTTTTAAACTTAGTGACTTGATTTCAAATGGTAAGCCCAAAAGAATAAGGTTGTGAAGCGCAAACGGTGAACATTTGCTAATTTATGTTTTCGTGAAAAAACAGCTCCAAGCCACATGAACACACACGGAGGCAGAAGCAAGCCAGAAGTACGAAAATTAGACAAATTTGTGTACTACCCATCATTCCCATGCTCGCTGAAGCGCCGCGTGTTGCAGCTGCCATAGGATGGATGGATGGATGCTATGAGCGTCCCCTTTATAACGGGGTGGTGACAAGTATGCCACCAGGCTCGACAAAAAAAAAACCTTTTTTCCCTTTTTTTTATGTTGGCCTAATGCCTCTACTTCGATAAATTCTATCTTAATGGAAAAAAGGTAAATTTTCAGTTTAAGTTCTCTGCCATTTACGGCACACTGTCCATATTTTATTTTTCCAATATTTATTTTTGTCCTTTCTCTCTAGTTTTCTGCCACCAATACTCTAACCGTCTCTTACTTATTTCAATCGCGGGTGTGTTCAGCTTTCCATTGTTGTCCATAAAACCCAAGGCTTCCTGTAGGCTCGTGCCCAAACGTACACCTGGGTGGATATCTCCACATTCAATCAGAACATGCTCCGCCGTTTCCTTATCTTTCCCGCAGCATGTGCATTGTTCTTCTTCCTTACTGAATCTTGCTTTATAACTACGCGTTCTAAGGCAACCCGATCTCGCTTCAAACAGTAAAGCGCTTCACCTTGAATTATCGTAAAATGCCTCCCTCCTTATTTCATTTTTGCCCTTTCGGTAGTTACTCAAAGCCGGTTTTTTCTCCATAGCTACCATCCAGTAAATCCTCTCCGCCTCCCTGACTTTTCCCTTAACGCTCTTTGTTGACAAATGGCTCACAATACCAGCCGTATATTTACTAGTGAGTCTTCTAGTTCTTTTTCTCCACTGTGTGTCCACGCTCTTCCTATACAAATAACGGAACACCTTCTCTGCCCATCTACTCTCCTTCATATTTCTTAGCCTTTCTTCGAACCTTATTTTGCTCTGCGCTTCCCTCGCCTCAAAACCTGCCCACCCCATATCGCCCTTTACAGCCTCGTTTGTCGTCTTCCCGTGAGCACCCAACGCGAGGCGTCCCACAGTCCTTTGATTTACATCCATTCCCGATTGCACCTCTGCCCTCATGCACACCACTGAGTTCCCAAAAGTAAGCCCTGGAACCATTACACCCTTCCACAGACCTCGAAGCACCTCATACCTATTGTATCCCCACAACGCTCTGTGCTTCATTATTGCCGCATTCCTCTTTCCTTTTGCTGCCGAGGCTTTTTCCTGTACCTCCATGTATCTATCACTCTCATTTACCCATACTCCAAGGTACTTGTATTCACTTACCCTCGGTATTTCTTGGCCTTGTATGGACACCGTCTGATCACAGGGATCATTGAATACCATCAAACCACACTTCGTTACACTGAATCCTAGTCCAAGAGCTTCACCTTCCCTTCCGCATATATTCGCCAGCTGCTGTATATCATCTCGACTGTCCGCAAATAAGACGATATCGTCCGCATAAAATAAACCTGGAAGCTTCTGCTCAATCATCATGCCGCCCTGTTTGTGTGACAGATTAAAACCAATGTTGCTACCTTCTAGCGCTTTTTCCATACTCACCATGTAAAGCATGAATAACAGTGGGGACAAAGGACATCCCTGTCTCAGACCCCTGCTAACCTCAACGTTCTCTTTGCTACGCATTCCTTCCCACTCTATGCAAACTGTATTTTCTCGGTATATCTCCCTCAAAAGCTGTATACAGTCGTCGCCCATGCCCATTCCTTTCAATATATCCCACAAAATTTCCTGATTAACGTTGTCGTATGCCCCAGTGATGTCTAGAAAAGCCACGTACAAGGGCCTATTCTCTATTTTAGATATTTCTATACACTGAGTGAGAACAAACAGGTTATCGTCTAACCGCCTGTCGACTCGAAATCCGTTCTGAAGTTCTCCCAAAATATCGTTATGTTCGGCCCATGTTTCTATTTTCATTTTTACTGCTTGCATCGCCAACCTGTATAGTACCGATGTAATGGTTAGTGGTCTATACGAGCGAATCTTGTCCTTTTCTCCCTTGCCTTTATAGATTAAGTTCATTCTACTTTGTCGCCAACTGTCCGGTATTTGTCCATCCTTTAAGCTTTTTTCTACTGCTTTTAACAATGCTTCTTTAGTGTTATGTCCTAGTTCGTTAATGAGGCTAACGGGAATCCCATCTAAACCCGCGGCAGTGCGCTTTGGAATTTTTCCTTCGGCCTTTTTCCAGTTGAAATTATCTAGTACTAGCTCTTCCTCTGTTGCTTTCTCCGCCACACTTTTACTCACCGGGGAGATCCCCTGGACGCTCTTTTGAAACGAATCGGCTGTTACCTTTTGGATGTAACCTAGCGCTTCGTACCCTTCCAATTGATTTCCTCCTTCATCTAGAATATGTTGTTGCGTTGTGACAGACTTCCTACCTAGCGCCTTTATGTGGCTCCAAAAAATCTTAGGCGCGGCCTCCTTTTTTTCGTGTATCTCTGTCATCCAGCGTTCACTTTCACCTTTAATTTTTGCCTCTACCAATTTCTGTACAAGGGATTTTTTCTCCAAATATATTTCCCATATTTTTTTTACTTCGTCCTGCGGCCGCTTCTCCTTTTTTGCCTTTCTATGCTCCCGTGATGCTTCGCGTCGCTTCTCGATCGCCTCCCGGATTTCCTTGTTCCACCAACTTTTTGGCTTCCTTTTTCCTTTCCAGCAAACGGTTTTCTTCTCTTTCCCTATCTCCTTCGTCATTAGATGTAACAGCTCCCTATACTCCCAGTCCTTGCCTGGTATTTCGCCTACTTCTTCCTCGACTCTTGCGGCTATATTTATTATTTGTTTGTCATTTAAATACGAGCTGCCAGACTTTGATTCCATGCTCATATTTTTAGTTTCGTATCCCATTTGTAATGTTATTCGTTTATGATCACTACCCAAGCTGTTAATGCCTTCCTCGTCTATCCTCATTTCTGTCAGTTTGTGGTAAATTCCTTCAGTCATGAGACAATAATCAATACTTGATTGCTTGTTTCCGACTTCCCATGTGATCTGGCCGTCACATTTAGGCCCCGTGTTAACTATCTCCAGACTATGTTGCTCGCAAAGATCTAGTAATAACTTCCCATTGGTGTCTGAATATCCGTCAAGGCCATGTATGTGGGCATTCATGTCCCCTAGAAGGATGATTTCGGCCCCATTACCAAATTCCTTAATATCCGCACTCATGCAATCCACTATCTCCTGATTCTTTTCTCTGCAGTTATTCCCCGTCCACAAGTAGGCTACCCCTAGCCACGTTTCCTTTCCACCTACTGTGCCCAGAACCCAGAGGTGCTCTGAACACGTCTGTTTCACTCTAACCCATTTGGCTCCGCGGTGAATTAGCATTCCTACACCCCCACCTTTCCTTTCCGATATGGTCCTGTTACACCCTTCCCAAACATAATTTTTAATATGTGGTGGCTCTTCCAAGTCTCTAAGGTGTGTTTCTGTAACCGCATACACGCCTATCTGTTCTTTGTTTAACTGCTCCTCAATCTCTAACCATTTTGCCTTCTTTCTGCCACCCTGCATGTTTATGTAACTAATTGCAACACGCGCCTTTTTCCTTTTTCTTTTACCTTTTTTCTGTTTTTTCGCAATTCTACCTGTCAAAGCGTCCTCCTGGTTGTTTTCCCTGTTACGAGCTACCCCGGACTCTGAAGGGCCCGTGAGCCCCCCAAAAAAGCTACTGCGCGTCCTGCCAGTCGCCAGCCCACCTCGTGTCCAAGCCTCTTATCGAAATGAATCTTGTCTCTTTGGAATCCACCCCACCTGTGCACTTCCCTGTTTAAATCCACTACCTCGAAACCCTTCTCTCGACTAATTCGCCATATCTCTTTGTTTGCGTCGACTACCGCTCTTTGCAGGTTGACGTTGCGTACTGGTACTTCCGGTACTGTGCATACTACAATTTGCACCGGGGGGGGACACGGTGCGCATGTCATCCACCCCTTTCGCCAAGGTCGTCGCTAGTCCTGACGATTCTTTTTTCAGGACGTCATTTAACCCTCCCGCAATTACAACGAGGTTACGATTGTTAGCTTTAGCTGCGAGTTGTTCACCCGCTTGACTCATTACTGTCCCCAGCGTTTGTCCTGGGAACGTCCCTATCGCAACTCTCTTGTCGCCTTTCACCCTTTCTTTGATTGCCGCTGCGCATCGGACTAAATTTGAGTCACCGGCGATGATGACCTGTTCAGACATTCCTTCTGAAACCTGCACCTGGCTGCTGACTAGGTGACTAGCGTGAGTCACGGCTGCTGGTTTGCTCCCTCCCTCCCTCAAAACTACTTCCCGGTAGCTGGGCCCTGTGGCCAATGTATCTGCCTTTGTCATGCCTGTTTGCCTCATCTCTCCCGCACGGGGGGTCGTCGCCATAATGCTTCCGCCGTCACCTGCGTCTTCCTTCCCCTTCACGACCTTCGATAGGCCCTTCTCGGCTGCCCGGAGCCTTTCCTCCATGGCTGACGTTTTCTCTCGCTCCTTCGCCAATGCATTCTCCAGCTCTGCGATTTTCTCCATGAGCCCACTCTGGACCGCCATCATATTTTTCATTTTCTCCTCGAACTCGCACTGTCTACACTTGGCGTCATCTTCTGCTTTCTCTTCCGCACTAATTTCCACCTTCCACCCTATCCCGCACTCTGAACACTTTACGGTCTTTTTGACCATGGCTAGCTCAGTTTACCGATGCCCACGTGTTAGAAAACTGTACTAAAATACACTGGTCTAAGCCAAAAAGAACCACAATAATAAATAAATACGCTACACTTCACAGCACCTGCGCATGCACGTGGTCGGTCTACGCGCAGGCCTCAGCCACGTGGTGGCTGGAGAAAAAAAAGACACAGTACAGAATACTAAAAAAAAACGTACACCGTACTAGACCTAATCAAGCTTTACGCTAGCGCCTTACGTTCTCATAACGCTACATACAGAGGCAAGCTGGAAACATGCAAAAACACTTATCTGTAGCTGTCATTCCGGAGCTCTCCAAAAACACGTCCGACCTCGACGAAGGCGCCTCCATCATCCGGAGGCGCCTCCGACACTAGCGCCAGAGTTCCCTCTAGTGTATATGACCGTCTCAACCACTCGCCGCGCTCGAGCCCACTCCTCACGAGGGCATATTTAGTGGACATCATCTCACCTGCGCCACCTCTCTCCATCGGTCGACTAGAAGAAGCTGCGAACCGGCGAGTGCACGCGCTGCGCACGTTTCTAGAATCTCGCAGCACTGACAATGCGGACAGCGCGCCACTGCGCCGACGGACGGGATGCCGTCGCAGCATGCATGCGGCTAGTGTGCGCGTACCTTTCCCGGCTGTCGGCGGCATTGCGAGGGTTAGCGAAGCTGATCACGTCCGCGAATGGTGACGTCAACACCGACGAGGCGCGAGCCAGAGAAGCCTAACGCAAGCGTCGGCAATGAAAGACTAGCGACACCGACGAGGGTAAGAACACTGATTGCTTTCGCGAGTACAGACGGCGCGAGGATAACATCGACGAGACGCGAGCGAAAGAAGGTGAGCGCAAGAGTCTTGAGTGAGTCCCACCTTCCGTGTCTTTGCGTTTCAAAGAAACGTTTACTCGAGTAAACGCTACACCGAGTTTCGAGAGTTTCGCTTCAAACCGTTCTTCCAGCACCCGCGTCGACGCCCGTTTCAACTGGGTCAACGCCGTGCACAGCGCTGCTGCTTTGAATCCCATCAGTTTTCCCTTCGGAGAGATAGTCCATAGTTTCTCATTGTATTATGTTACTCAAGAAGTTTGCATTGAATATTACTAAAATGTAATGGATAAAGTTGAAAGTGGCTTGTGTCACAGATTCTTTCGCATAACGCTGACTTCTGTGTAATGGGTAGCATGCTGTAAACAACAAGCACTTATGCGTGTGAAACGCTTTCGCACTTCCTATGCACCCACGAGGTGGTCGTAGGAAAATACGCACGTTAACTTGTGATATTGATTGATATGTGAGGTTCAACGTCCCAAAACCACCATATCATTATGAGAGACCCCGTAGTGAAGGGCTCCGGAAATTTCGACAACCTGGGGTTCATTAACGTGCACCCAAATCTGAGCACACGGGCCTACATGATTTCCGCCTCCATCAAAAATGCCGCCGCCACATCCGGAATTCGTTCCCGCGACGTGCGGGTCAGCAGCCGAGTACCTTAGCCACTGGACCTCCACGGCGGGGCGCCCATTAACTTGTGTGCCTTTTGGAATGGGCGGTTCGCCTTAAACGATAAACTATGGTAATCTCGTTTTGTGACGCCCGATGGCTATGTATGCTTGTACCACGCAATAGTACTGTGATATTACTTGTTGGGTTGTGAAGCTTGTGCACAGGACCCGTGCGTTTGTAAATCACGGAAGTCATTTTTATTGCATTTTTATTGCACAGCAAGTTATTTTTACAGTTGCCAAGCTGACACGTGGCTGGGGCGTAAAACACTTTCTTTCCCCGCAAACGGCATGGCTTTGATCCTGACCCAAAAATTTTTGTCATTTATTTTACTTCCGTGTTAATTTTTTTTTACCACGCGGTGTGTGATGGTTTTTTACTCACAACCAACGATTCCAGCGCTAACGCCGGATTTTCTAAGAAACGAGCTCTTTCATGCTATCGCATTAAAACACATCAAGCGAACACATAACATCCATGTAGAGGTAAACAAATTTCGCGGGACAGCCATTAGAGCCACTGTGAAGGGACTCTGCCCTGATTAGACTGAAAAAAATACGCTCATGTTTTGGATTTCCGCAATGATTAACATAAGAGGTCGACAGACAGGTGGTGTGGATACTATGGGACAACCAAGCATTCGATTCACTGTTAGTGATCAATCGATCGTCAATATTCAAACAAGAACTGTTCGTACGTTACCCAGAAATAGCTGCTTTACTTTAATCAAACAGATGGTAATTGATATAATCTCACAATAGCATACCTACGTAACTGAATAATTATCCACTCAAGCTTATACTCATAATATTGTCTTCTCACCAATATTGGTTACGAATAAGCAACCCTCTCGCAAATGCGTACTACAACTTTTCCTAAGACGATGGAGTGTTAAAACTAAAAATGAATTAGTTTTAAACGTGAACACAATTAATAGTGTGGAAGCTTGGGCTAGTTGGTATGACATGACGATAGTTATAGCGTGAGAACAGAACGACGATTTCTTGTCTCTTTGTCGTCGTTCTGTTCTCACGCTATAACTATCGTCAGAACACAGGCTATTGTAAATGAAGACAGCAAGAGCACAGCTTGCTTCCTAGCTTGATCCTTACTTTTGTGGCTCTCACCCACTAAGGGTGATCGGCCAAGAAGCCGGTGGTTAATGCAAGTCAAAACCTTTAGGTTTTCCAGACTAGGGGAATAGGACTGCTTTGTTCTGACTGTGAAATTAATTTGGCACATTGTAGAAAAAGGGGGGAGGAGAGAATAAGTAGAATTTGTAGAATATCTGAGGTTTAATTGTTATATGAAATTCCTCTGAAGGTTAAATCATTGCAGTGTAACAGCTGAATATTAAATGGTAGATTGGCTAGTAAAAACCAAGAGCACAGCCTTAGCTTGTCATCATTCATCATCTACTATCATACATGATCATCTATCACCACCATCATCATCGTCAGCAGCCTACAATTCTTCTGTACAGGATGAATGTCTCTACTTGTTATATTCATTTTACTTTGCTGTACGCTTTTAAAAAAGCTAGTAAAAAGGTAGCAACTTCAAGCAAATGCAGTAACTGCAGCGGTTACTACCTTTCTTCGACCATTACTACCCTTTTGCTACTTGTTTACTACCTACGTTAGCAAACGGTTACTAGCTGCAACCGTTACTAACATTTTGCTACCTGTTCACTACGTACGTTAGTAAAGAATTAGTAACTGAAATAAAAGAGGTAGTAACTGCTGCCTTTACTACCTTTCGGGCCGCTTTACTACCTTTTTGCTACCCGATTGTTGGCTATCTAATCCAAAATAGTGTGATTCCAATTATGATAATTTATGAGAGCAATCGTCTCGACGTAATATCATTAAATGAAAAAATGACGCAGAAGATATCCATAAATCAAAAAAATACATTTTGTTTTAAATTACACAAATGAGAAATGTAAACGTCGTTTTGATAGTGTTGAAACGGAGAAGCACAAGTTAACGAACCATAAGCAAGTGCTACAAGCGTTGTAATAGACAATTACAACACACCTAATAAATTACAGCATATATTAACAAGGTGGATCAAAATAACCAGACGGTCACAATAAGCCCCGAGGATGGTCACGATTATACCGCTGTGGCCTACCTCTAAATATTATTGTCGTTTTGGCGCATCAAATCCCAAAAACGATTATTACCTTTTAAACGCTGATATATTCGTCGTGTGAAGCATTCAAATGCACTGAAAAGGAGTTCGGTACCTTTTTTTGGCTATCGTACATACTGCCTTTTTGTGGGCCTTTTTATAATGAATAAATATGGCGTATATATTTTTATAAGTAAATCTTATTAAAAGTCTTGTGCTACGTCCCCAAACACACGTAATTGGGTAGTATAATGTAGTGCTATAGGTTTACGTTTGTTATAGCTTATCCTGAAATACAAGTGCTCCCTTGTGCCAGACGTTCCCCTGCAAAGTATGGGCTATATATACCCCACGTTTATATGTACTTCATGTATACGTAAAAAATAGGGAATTTGTTAGGTCTGTGTGTTGTTCGAGCTCATGGCAGAGCACGCTTTATTACCCAAAGTTGTCTCTGTGATGAAACATGGTCGACCAACATCAGCAGTGGAGAAATAATAAGCCAAAATGATGGAACTAGGTAGTGTTGGTTACTCCTTCTTTTTTCTTGAAAACCTTTGAAAGTTACTACCCATAGGTAGTAACTGCTACGGTAGTAGCAGTTACTACATGCTGGTAGTAACAGCAAAGATAGTAACTGTTGCCAACCTCACCATTACTAACTGCGCTTACTACCGGCGTTGTAACATATGTGACAAATCATTACTACCCCAAAGTTAGCAAGTACTACCACCTTTATTCTAAGAGTGTGGACGAGTTCATTGATATTAATATCTGCACATTCATCATCCCTTCAATATTCTGCTGCGTTCGGTTGCACTTGCCCACTTGCAGTTTACGCCACACACGGTGCATCCGTAATCTGTGCGGAAGTTTTCCAACTTTTCAGGTTCAAAATGTGGTTAGAGGGACCACGTGATGTACATTAAAAAAAAAGCTCGGGTTTAAGAAGTATTCACGTTCGCAGACATGTAAATATTCATGTTCACAGACATAGTTAAAGCGATGTAACTTGAATGTGTTTTAAAAAACTGGTTTTCGGCAAAAAAGTCGAATGCAGAAGCATGAAATATCTAAAGACACTTGATGATTCGTAATTAGAAAATGAATGTAATATATTCACCGTTAAAAATGTATTCGTATTTTGGCAGTAGGACCTAATAAAGATTGCGAGAAGTAAAAGTATTCTGAAGACTTTCATTGCGCTTTCAATGCACCGCTTTCAAAAAGCCAGGAATCTGCGGACAAAAGATGCACGCCACTGTATCGGAATAACCTGTTTCTTTTATAGTCGACAGAAATTCCCACTCACAATACTGACCTCTCAAAGCTTGAGCCTGAAAGGTTATACATGCAAGGTTTTTAACTGTCTCGGCTATTGGCACAAAAGTTCAATGACTGAGCAGCAGTGATTGAAATTCTTTTTAAGCAAGTTTACAGCGTGCATAGGACGCTGGAGTGCTTTGTAATCAACCTAAAACGAATTATCAGTGCACAAGGCAAGAGTGGATTAGGGTTCTTATCACGTGTAATTAACGTGCCTAAAGTTTCAAGAAATCTAAAGTATGCTTGCTCTCTGATCGAGATGTTTCAAACAAGGTGAGCGAAAAATAAGATAATTTTGATATGTCAATGCCTGTGTATAGAGTACCCTACAGTAACCTTAAAGATCACAAACGTTCAATCACCTCTTCAAAAGCATGCACCGCACAGAAATCATGGTTTCGTGGAATCGTTTGGTGTAAAGGAATTGTGTCTAAATCAACCTGTGTGTCATTTACACGGGTGATAACGCCACCTAAACCATGATTTCATGACCAATTCCCTTTTATTAAAGCAGGCAGTTTACCCCTAATTAGGCAGCACACAAAAGCAAACACACAAAATAAGAAAACAGGACAAGCACTTGTCTAGCAACTGAAAGTTAAATTTTGAAAAAAGTGTATATATATATATATATATATATATATATATATATAGAAAAAGGAGTAATTCACACACAACGAACGTTTCAGCACAGTTTAGTCCGACGTTTCGACCGTGGGACCGGCCTTCGTCTGGGAATACAGGGCATAAAAATCGCGCGCTTATATATGTCAATATTCGAGACCCCCCAAAAAACACACATGCTCTTGTGTAACGAACAAGGCTCATCTGTATCAGCACAAAAACGGTTTTCAGTGATCAAAAATATATATCTATACAGCACTGTGTGATGTCACCATTTGTAAGTCATTGGCAGCTGATACGGTTTTGCGGGATACACGTGTGCATCGCGACATTACGGATGTCAAAGCTCTTTTCTTACAATAATGGTTCGCGTGTAAAATATACGCGTTGCCGATGATAAATAATTCTATTATATATATATAAGAATCGCTGTTTCTGTATACATTATCAGCACAGCGCACTCTCTGATAAAGAAGCAGACTAGCGTACGCTTGTTATATTGTTGACCAATAAGCTTACGTGGAAGGAAGACACGTCAATGTGCCTGCATCTTCATTGATACCATCTGCTACAGTATTGAACTTGAATATCAGGTATGATTCCCGGAGTTCGCGATCATGGTTTGAGCGGAAACCAGATTCAAGAATGGTCGCTTTCATTTGATCGAAAGAGTGGCCCGGCATGCGAACGTGTCGTGATAGCGGTAGATGAGGGAATATATTTACATGGGATTTGTGGTTATTAAAGCGTATTCTGAATGGAGTTTCAGTATGACCAATATATTGTTTCAAACAGGCACTACATTCCAACATGTATACGGCATTATAAGTGTCGCAGTCGAAGCTACCACGAATCTTTAATTTAAAGTCCGAAGACGTGCTCGCGGCGTTTTGCGTGGTTTGCATGTGCACACACACTTTGCACCGTGGTTTGTTACAAGGTGCACAGCCACTCTCTTTACGGGTACCAATTTTAGATGACGTTAACATGTCGTGAAGGTTTTTTGACCGTCGGTAAACAACACGAGGCGGAACAGAAAAAGGGACTCCCGCTTTCATCTCTCAAGTGGGTGCGCATATCTCCGACGTGCGGTCTTTACTTCACTTTGTGCCAGAATCCGCAACCGCCCTCGTTCTCCACATTGGTACCAACGACATCGCTTCAACAAGTGCTGCTGTAGCATTCGGAAGATACCGATCCCTGCTGGAGCACGTTATGAACGCCAAGCCTCACATTTCAAGGATTTACGCAACACTCGTTCTTCCACGCTGCCCTAACCGCCGTAATGGCAACGGCAACCTTTCATTTGTTTACCGGTGCAATATGGAAGCCACGTACTTCAACCGACTGCTGCACAACTACTGTAGGCGCTCCAAGAAAGTTTTTTTCGTCGATCATGGTCTCCACTGGCTGCCCCTGACACGTGTGTTGGCAGCTGATGGTCTTCATCTAAGCTTCGAAGGTGTTGCCATCATCGCCAGCCACATTCGCGAACTCTGCTGCAAACGTTTCCTAGGAACTACATCATCATGGCGTGACTGCCCACCTTGCGAACCCCCAGAACGATCTACGCCGACGTCCCCCAGGAGGCGCCAACAAACGTCCCCTGCGGGTGCTACACACAACTCCGGTTCTTCAAGCCAAGACACAACTCGGCAAAACCGAACTGAGGCTCCCGCCACCACGGGTCATCGCTACCCTACCCGCCGGAACGCCGGTCGAGGGAGTGCCACCGACTGACGGCAGGCGCCTACGCTTAAAGGCAATGTTTCAAGTCTTCCTTCGCGAGAGTTTTTAGAAGCTAGGAAAATTATTGAGAAAAGAGTTCGTTCCGAGCTACACGTATCCTCACTTACGAGCTACTTGAATGCTTCGGTGGTCCCGAAAGGTTTACAGATAAGATTTAAACCAGCTACTTCTGAACTTTCGGCCTCTAACAAAACCAAATGGCAAGAAGTGTTAAGTAAAGCGTCCTTAGATCTCATACCCATAATTATTGACCATTATAAATCTTGCACGCAAGACCTTCAGCATACAGAAGCTCGCCTGTTAAAGAAGCTAGCAGTGCATGAGTCTGAATGTTTAATTGCCTATGAAGAACGTAAGAGGAACAAGTTAAACACAACTAAACAGAAGAAGTTTCTACGTGATGGTTTATGTACGCACGAACGCGAATTTGAGGTGACCAAACGCGCCGCAACACGTTCGAATGATTCGAAAGACCAGTCTTCTCAAATAGATAGCAGCGTTGTAAACCTTTCAAACATAGTTCTTTCCAACGAACAAATGGGTGCTCTGTCAAAGGGCCTCAACTTTTGCCCCGCTTCAGGTGGCTTCAACGAGTTTCAACTTCTGAAGGATCTACACAACTTTTCCCGTAATTTGCGTCTGAGAGAATACTATCATGACCGCCGAAGCCCGAATGAAACCAGACCTGCACTACCGACATATAAACAATGGACACCCCCACCACATCGCGACAGATGTCTTGACATTTACATAAACGCTGTACAACGCGACATTTTCGCTGCCTATAAGAAAACTGCGCCTTACCGCCACAATTTGTCCAAAAAAGAGAAGGTTGCTCTCGAACAGTTGTCGACAAACCATGACATCGTCATCAAACCAGCCGATAAAGGGGGGGCCATTGTAATTCTCAACGCGGTTGATTATATAAGCGAGGCCGAGAGGCAACTTTCAGATGCCACTTTTTACAAAGCTTTGCCCTCCGATCCTACCAGCGAATTTAAATCTAAGCTTAAGGACGCACTTACGTCTTTACTAGAACATGGTAAATTAGATGAAAAGACAGTCCGCTCTTTGGTACCACTCAGTCCCGTAGCGGGAAGATTTTATATGCTTCCTAAAATTCACAAGCAGAATAATCCCGGCCGCCCCATCATTTCCGGAATCGGCACCGTTACCGAAAATTTATCTCGTTACGTTGACTCCCTCATAAACAAGATTCCAGCCACATTTCCGTCATTCATCAAAGACACCAACCATTTCCTTCAAGAAATTGTAGATCTTCATGTTCCATCTGGTTCAATGTTAGTAACGCTGGACGTAGCATCACTATACACCAACATACCGCATAAAGATGGTATTTCTGCAGTAATAAAGGCCTATGAAAATTCCCCTTTAGATAAAACTATTGATAAAGAAGCGCTTGGTACTCTTTTGAAACTTATCCTTGAATTAAACAATTTTGAGTTTAACAATATTCACTATGTACAAGCCAACGGCACCTCAATGGGTACGAAAGTAGGCCCTAACTACGCCAACATTTTTATGGGCATTCTGGAATGCGAATTTTTAGGTAAAAACATGCTTCAACCTCTCTACTATAGGCGCTTCATTGACGATATTTTTCTTGTCTGGACACATGATGAAGCAAGTCTGCTTGGTTTCATTCAAAAGTTTAATAATTTCCATCCGTCTATTAAGTTCTCGCACCAATTTTCGCGCACTTCTGTAAATTTTCTCGATGTCACAGTCACCATTTCCGAAGGACAACTTGCTACGAAGCTGTTCCGCAAGCCTACTGACCGACATCAACTCCTGCATTTTCAGAGTGGCCACCCCCGGCATTGCAAAACAGGAATTCCCTATAGCCAGGCTCACCGCTTTAAAACGGTTGTGCTCTGACCGTACAGATTTCATTGAAAATTGTAATAGGCTCAAAAGTTCTCTAGTAAAAAGAAAATACCCGGAAAAACTAATAGACGATGCCATAACTCGAGCTGACCAACTCAACCGCACTGAGATTCTGAAAGGAAAGGACGGGAACGATAGCTCTGCTCAAACTAACCTTGTTCTGACATTTTCATCATCAGCTCCTAAGGTATCTGCTATATTGAAACGGCACCACAACATCTTAACCGAAAGTGATAATCTCAAAAAAATTTTTTCTGTTCCGCCTCGTGTTGTTTACCGACGGTCAAAAAACCTTCACGACATGTTAACGTCATCTAAAATTGGTACCCGTAAAGAGAGTGGCTGTGCACCTTGTAACAAACCACGGTGCAAAGTGTGTGTGCACATGCAAACCACGCAAAACGCCGCGAGCACGTCTTCGGACTTTAAATTAAAGATTCGTGGTAGCTTCGACTGCGACACTTATAATGCCGTATACATGTTGGAATGTAGTGCCTGTTTGAAACAATATATTGGTCATACTGAAACTCCATTCAGAATACGCTTTAATAACCACAAATCCCATGTAAATATATTCCCTCATCTACCGCTATCACGACACGTTCGCATGCCGGGCCACTCTTTCGATCAAATGAAAGCGACCATTCTTGAATCTGGTTTCCGCTCAAACCATGATCGCGAACTCCGGGAATCATACCTGATATTCAAGTTCAATACTGTAGCAGATGGTATCAATGAAGATGCAGGCACATTGACGTGTCTTCCTTCCACGTAAGCTTATTGGTCAACAATATAACAAGCGTACGCTAGTCTGCTTCTTTATCAGAGAGTGCGCTGTGCTGATAATGTATACAGAAACAGCGATTCTTATATATATATAATAGAATTATTTATCATCGGCAACGCGTATATTTTACACGCGAACCATTATTGTAAGAAAAGAGCTTTGACATCCGTAATGTCGCGATGCACACGTGTATCCCGCAAAACCGTATCAGCTGCCAATGACTTACAAATGGTGACATCACACAGTGCTGTATAGATATATATTTTTGATCACTGAAAACCGTTTTTGTGCTGATACAGATGAGCCTTGTTCGTTACACAAGAGCATGTGTGTTTTTGGGGGGTCTCGAATATTGACATATATAAGCGCGCGATTTTTATGCCCTGTATTCCCAGACGAAGGCCGGTCCCACGGTCGAAACGTCGGACTAAACTGTGCTGAAACGTTCGTTGTGTGTGAATTACTCCTTTTCTATACTATCAGAGCCTGCGTGATACTTCCTATAATCCCTATATATATATATATATATATATATATAGATATATATATTAATATATATATATATATATATAATATATATATGGCCCCGCCGTGGTGGCTAGGTGGCTAAGGTACTCGGCTGCTGACCCGCAGGTTGCGGGATCGAATCCCGGCTGCGGCAGCTGCATTTCCGGTGGAGGCGGAAATGTTGTGGGTCGGTGTGCTCAGATTTGGGTGCACGTTGAAGAACCCCAGGTGGTCGAAATTAACGGTCCCCTCCACTACGGCGTCTCTCATAATCATACGGCGCTTTGGGACGATTAAACCCCACATATCATCAATACATCAATATATATATATATATATATATATATATATATATATTGTGTGTGTGTGTGTGTGTGTGTGTGTGTGTGTGTGTGTGTGTGTGTGGTGTGTGTGTGTGTGTTTGTGTGTGTGTGTGTGTGTGTGTGTGTGTGTGTGTGTGTGTGTGTGTGTGTGTGTGTGTGTGTTGTTGTGTGTGTGTGTGTGTGTGTGTGTGTGTGTGTGTGTGTGTGTGTGTGTGTGTGTGTGTGTGTGTGCAATGCACCCCAGACGCGAACAAAGATCGACATCTGGACCTCTATATAGACGTGGTTCAGAAAGATGTCGTACATGCGTATAGGGTGCACAAACCAAGTGTGAATAACATATCAAGGAAAAATAGAGAGGCACTACTCGCGTTGAGCAACCTCGAAGATCTCGTCATTAAACCAGCAAACAGAGGCGCGATCATTGTTCTGGATAGATTGCACTACGTTGAGGAAAACAGACAACTAAATGACAAGGAATTCTACAAACACCTCGACTCGGACCCTACCACCGAGCACAAAAAGATCATTGTAGCAACCCTAGATGATCTCACACGTGAAGGCGCCATTTATTCAAAGCTTCAAAAGGCACTTACTATGGTACATTTGGCACCTGGTCGTTTTTACATGCTGCTGAAGATACATAAGGAGGGAAACCCTGGCAGACTCATTATATCAGGAACCGAATGTTAACGGAACCCATTCCCAGTTATATTGACTCTTTAATCAAAGACTTACCACCCACACATGAGTCCTTCTCGCGTGACACAAACCATCTCCTTCGGGAAATATCGGACGTGAAAATTCCAGATGGCGCCTTCATTGTAACATTGCATGTTAGTTCACTCTATACAAATATCCCACATGACGATGGTGTAAGGGCATATGTGAAATCGTAAAGCACCCACAACCCTATCGCATATCCAAGCAAGAAAGTCATTGAAATCTTAACTAGACTTGTACTCGATTTGAACAGCTTTAAATTTAACAACCAGTACTATCTTCAAATCAGCGGCACGGCAATGGGTACAAGAATGGCCCCAAACTACGCTAACATATTCATGCACCACATAGAGTCCAATTTTCTTTCATCTTATAATATCAAACCATTACTCTATAAACGGTACCTAGATGATATATTCATAATTTGGACACATTCGGAAAACGAGCTGCTCAAATTCATACAGGCATTTTACCAAGTGCACCCCAGCATTTATTTTACACACTCCTGCTCTAACACTGAAATAAGCTTCCTTGATGTACTTATTCGAATGGGCAATGGTGCTTCGGTAACTAGCGTATACAGAAAACATACGGACAGGCAACAATACCAGCACTTCAAAAGCTGCCACCCGTGACACTGCAAGACCAGCATTCCCTATTCCCGAGCACGCAGGTTCCGACTAATCTGCTCCCGCACCGAAGACTTCCACAAAAACAGCACACATATGTGCGACGTACTCCTTCATCAAAAATACCCGCCAGCTATCATTGATGACGCCATCAAAAAAGCGGGAAATATGGACCGCCAGTCTCTATATACACCACCAGAAAGATGCCGACCAGCACCGTAACAAAAATGTGCTATTAACTTTCACGAGAAGCCCACCAAACATAAACAAGGTACTAAGAAAACACTTTAACATATTGGAACGTAACGTGCGACTATCCAAAATTTTCACTTCTCCTCCTTGTGTGATATACAGGTGGCCGAAAAGTGAAAATGATCATTTGATAAATTCAAAGATAGGCGTGAAACCTGGAACAGGGTGTCGTCCTTGCAAAAAAAAAAGCAGATGTAAAGTATGCAAACACATGCAGACAATGACAGTGGCGGAAAGCACCCACTAGGATTTTAGGCACAGGATAAGAGGTGCACTGGAATGTGACTTGGATAACGTCATATACCTTCTGGAATGTGGGGTATGTAACATGCAATACGTGGGCCTGACAGACACTCCGTTCGGAATTAGATTCAACAACCATCGGGCACATGAACGTTCCCTGCCAAGCCTTCCACTTTCGAAACACAGCACAATAAAAGACCACATCTTTGATGACATCAGGGTTACACTGTGGGAAAATAACTAACTCAGAGAACGAGAACAACGAAAATTTTACTTTATCTACAAATTAAACACTATAAAAATGGAATAAATGAGCACCCAGGCAGTCTGTGATCGTTACGATCCCTAAAAGACGAAAACGCTTCTCTCTAATCAGTCCTCTGCCCCTCGCCTATGATTAAAACGATAATATTACCCCCTAACAAAGCTTTTAGCGTATGCATCTGACGATAGAGAAATGGTTTGCCGCTTCAAGCACAGCTGGAACGCACAGATAAGTGGTCACGAATGTCGTACAGTCCCCCACCACCTTTTTTTTCTTTTTTTCTTCTTATATTGACTGACAGGAGCCAATACTTAAAATGAATATTGATGGTGGCTCCACAATTACCGGCTTTTTCATATCTTCCAACTCCACCAACATGCACTTGAAGCACTGAAGCTCTTCCCACCGATTTGTCGTGAACTCCGAAGGAGGGCAAGCCACCAGAGAATTGCACCGGAAGGTAGAATACAAAAACAGTGATCAAATTGTCCACTTGAAGAAAGGGCGGGTGCGTGGAAGGTATTGTTGACAAAGATATCTGCGCTCGTTTACGCTCGCCTTACTAAGTTGAGATCCTGTCCCTTCCTAATCCCGCCGTGTCTCTCTTCCTTAATTCTAACGTTTCTTCCTCCCCAATTTTTTTTATTGTTAATATTTTTTTCTGTCCCCTTTCCTGCTGTTTCAAGAAGCTATAAGACGCGAGAAAGTGTAAATATTATTATGCCCTGAAAAAGATGGGACTCCCGTCGAAACGTCGGCTGAATAAACAGTTATGTAGAAGCGAAACTATTTTTATACTTCTATATATATTGTCACGGGGTCGTGACGTGGTTAAAAGCAGGAGACTGGATGTACGGATAATAAACTGTTTATTTGGGCCTAACTTGTGGCCACGTAAAAGGAAAGTCAGATTACAGCAAGGCACTGGCACTGATAACGGCTAGCAGAGCGTCGGCCGCCGATCAACTGACAAGTGGCGAAGCGCGTCGGCATTTATACACTTGCCATGGAATGTTCTAGCGTTGTCGCTAGCGGCACCGAAAGTTCCAGAATAATCTCTAATGTTCACGAAGTAGGCGAAATCCTTACAAAATGATCTACTACAGCCTCGAAGCTTTTCGAACATCCTAAACGCGGTTTGCGCTTAACGTAGTGTAACGAGGGTGATAACAAAACTTGAGAAAAAGAACGTGGCATTGCCCCCCTCTGAAAAAGACACCGTCCCGATGCTTTAACAGAAGATGAAAATGCAATATTAATGTGCGAAAGTACAAATAATAAAGTACGATACAGCGATATTCGCAACAAAGTACACTCTTTCAGTTCGCTAACGTTCATGAAACGGCTTGACGCGCGCGACGGGGACGACTTCCGGTCGCTATCGGCACCGTTGAGAGTTCGTAATGCCGTGGGGGACAACCTCGTAGTCGAGTGGGCCGAGACGTTGTACCACCCCGTATGGTCCGAAGTACGGTCACAGTAGTTTTTCACTGAGTCCACGCTGGCGCATCGGCGTCCATACCCAATTAAGTTGACCGGGATGGTATTCCACTAAGCGTCGCCGAAGATTGTAACGGTGGCGGTCCGTCATCTGCTGATTCGTGATGTGCAGGCGGGCGAGTTGACGAGCTTCTTCAGCACGCTGAAGATAGAGGGTGACTGTAGTAACGTGTGGCGGACGCGCCGCACGATTCTACAGTGACATCGAGGTTTTCTTCGTCAGCGACGTTGAGCAGCATTGCGTCGAGCGTCTTTGCCGGGTTCCTTCCGTAGACCAACTTGTACGTTTTTACATCTGCGTCGTCTCCTGTGCGGCCGTGTTGTATGCGAAGGTCATGTACGGAAGGATGGCGTCCCATGTCTTTGTTCTACGACGATGTACATGGCCGGCATGTCTGCGATTATTTTCTTTAGCCGCTCGGTGAAACGATTTGTGTGTGGGTGGTAGGTGGTGGTGTGGTCGCGGCTTGTCTGGCTATGTCTGAAGATCGCTCGAGTCAATTCAGCAGTAAAGGCCTTACCTCTATCGGTGATGACAACCTCTGGGGTGCCTTGGCGAAGGGCGATGTCCTCAACGAAGAACTTGGCTACCTCTTCGGCGCTACCTTTGGGTAGGGCCTTTGTTATGGCGTAGCGGGTGAGGTAATCAGTAGCTACGATTATTCATTTGTTTCCCGAATTCAACGTTGGAAACGACCCCAGTAGGTCCATCCCGATTTGTTGGAAAGGTAGGCGAGGTGGTTTGATCGGCTGAAGAAAGCCTGGTGGCCTTGTCGGCGGTGTCTTCCATCGCTGATAGTCTCGGCATGTCCTCACGTAACGAGTGACGTCGGCTGTAAGACGCGGCCAGTAGTACTTTTCTTGTATCCTCGTGAGCGTGCGGGAAACACCAAGGTGTCCTGCCGTTGGATCATCATGCAGGGCCTAGAAGAGTTCTGGTCGCAGAGCTGAAGGCTCCATAAGAAGGTACTTGGCTCGAAGCCGTGAAAAGTTTTTCTTTTGGAGAAGACCGTTTCGCAGGAAGAACGACGCAAGTGCACGCTTGAATACCTTCGGAACTGCGGCGGTCGTGCCTTCGAGGTATTCTATTAGGTCCTTAAGTTTCGGGTCGGCCCGCTGTTGTTCAGCGAAGTCGTCCGCAGTTATCGTTCCTAAGAAGTAGTCGTCACCTGGGTTATCGGGCGGTGGTTGGTCAACAGGCGCACGAGAGAGACAGTCGGCGTCGAGGTGTTTTTTGCCAGACTTGTAAATGACGGTAATGTCATATTTTTGAAGTCTCAGGCTCCATCATGTGAGGCGACCTAAATGGTCCTTCAAGGTATACCTAGCCAACACAAAGCGTGATGGTCGCTCACAACTTTGAAGGGCCTGCCGTAAGGACGGAACTTTGACGTCGCCCAGATGATGACAAGGCACTCCTTTTCTGTTGTGGAATAATTGCTTTCTGTCTTGGATAGTGACCGGCTCGCGTAACTAATAACCCTTTCCTGTCCGACAGTTTTCTGCACAAGGACGGCGCCGAGTCCTACGCTGCTTGCGGCGTCAGTGTGCACTTCTGTTTCGGCGTTTTCATCGAAATGCGCGAGTAACGGCGACATCTGTAAGCGTCGTTTTAGTTCCCCAAATGCTTCCTCCTGTGGTGTTTCCCACTTAAACTCGACGTCAGTTCTCGTAAGGTTAGTGAGTAGCTCGGTGATGCGGGCAATGGTTTTGACGAAGCGCCTGTAATAGGCGCACAGGCCGAGAAATCAACGCACAGGCCGAGAAACAAACGCGTGGCCTTCCTGTCGGCGGGCGGCGGAAATGCAGCGATGGCGGCTGTCTTCTGCGAATCAGGTCTGACTCCAGACTTGCTTATCACGTGGCCCAAGAGCAAGACTTCCTCGTATGCGAAGCGGCACTTTTCTGACTTCAGGGTGTGTCTGGAAATCTTTGTGGCTCGAAGTACAGCATCAAGGCACCGAATGTGCTCGTCGAAGCTTAAGGAAAACATGACGACGTCGTCGAAGTAAACGAGACAAGTATGCCACTTCAATCCTGCCAGCATTTTTTCCATAACGCGTTGAAAAGTCGCAGATGCCAAGCAAAGACCGAAAGGCATGGCCTTGAACTCAAAAAGGTCGTCTGGTGTTATAAACGCTGTATTTTCTCGATCTCTCTCGTCTACTTCGATCTGCCAATAGCCTGTTTGAGGCCCATCGATAAAAAGTAATTGACGCTGTGGAGTCGATCAAGGCCATGGGTCTATTCGGGGAGAGGTTATACATTCTTCTTCGTTATCTTGTTGAGTCGGCGATAATCAACGCAGAAGCGTAGTGTTCCACCCTTTTTCCTCACTAGCACCGCTGGTGACGTCCATCGACTCTTTGAACGCTGGATAATGTCATCACGGAGCATTTCGCCGACTGGCTTCTCGTTCTCGTGTCGAAACGGACTCTGACGGAGTGACCTGGCATTTTCTTCTATTACAACGCCATGTTTCGCGACAGGAGCCTGTCTAATTCTCGATGACGACGAAAATCAGTTCTTGTATTTCAGGAGCAGATACTCGAGCCGCTCTTGGTTATGCGTCGTAAGGCTCGCATTAACGTCGAAAACTGGTTGAAGGGTTTCAGTCGTCGGAGTAGATTCGGCGGAATCGTTGAGGCCGAAAGCGTTGCTGGCTTCCAGTATCTCTTCGATGTAGGCAACCGTCGTGCCTTGGCTCAAGTGCTTGTACTCATTGCTGATGTTCGTGAGCATCACTCGGCCATTCCTCTAGCGACGCAAATTTCGTGGTTGATGCTCATGTACCGGACGCCCCCGTCAAGCCGTGTACCCAGCACCTCCACCAGATGTCACGGGGTCGTGACGTGGCTGAAGGCAGGAGACTGGATGATCTGATAATAAACTGTTTATTCGGGCATAACTTGTGGCCACGTAAAAGGAAAGTCATATTACAGCAAGGCACTGACGCTGATTAGCGGCGAGCAAAGCGTCGGACGTCGATCAGCTGACAAGCGGCGAAGCGCGCCGGCATTTATACACTTGCCATGGAAGGTTATAGCGTTATCGCTAGCAGCGCCGAAGGTTCCAGAATAATCTGTAATGTTCATGTAGTGGGCGTAATCCTAACAAAACTTGAGGGGAAAAACGTGCCTATATATATATATATATATATATATATATATATATATATATATATATATATATATATATATATATATATATATATATATATTATTTATTTATTTATTTATTTATTTATTTATTTATTTATTTATTTATATATACGAAAAATCATGTGTCATGCAATCTGACATCTGATCGATAAAACAAGTTTCTTGCTAAGATAAAGCAACAGATGGCTGGATAACGCAATTGCTGACACACTTTGCCATGTGGTAAGCCCCCGCAATCTCACGTGTCCATGATTCCTTCTTCCATGGTATCTGAGTTATCCACTGACATAACTGACATGCAGTGCTGCCACTTTAGCTATTTCGTAGTAGGTACAGCTATTTTGGGGCTCAGCTAACTACTGAAATTTTGATTTAGCTAGGAGTAGCTCTCCTATAGCATTTTTATCTAAACTTTAACTCCTAATCTAGCTACTTTAGCTATCTCTAGCTGTACTTTATTGACATTTTCTGAATTATTAGTGCTGAGTGATAAATATTTGTACATATATGAAACAAATTAATGGTCATTTCATTCAAGCAAAGCATAAAGGGACATTGTGGTTTTGAACTGTATAGTTCGTCGAAAACTGAAGGGAATTAAGTGGAAGAAAAAAATTGGACTGCCAAAGACAAAACGCGCGATTTTTCGTCCTCCTTCATTGTTCTTAATTTGCGACAAAATATCCTCATGACACACACACACACACACACACACACACACACCCACACACACACACACACACACACACACACACACACACACACACACTCACACACACTCGACAAAATGCCATTAATACAGCTTGCCACGTGCTGCATGTGGTTCCAAAATAGGCATGCTAGCATCATCTTCAGCGCCAAACGACGATACCCTGCCAATAGCCGTTATTGATCAATAATTATATATGTACCGCAAGAGTTATGGCCGTTTTCCGCAACATGTACATCTCCCATTTCACGATTTTCAAGGAATAGTCCTTCGTACGCTTGTTTAAGGTAATAGCAGTACAGATTATAAGCTTTTCGTTTTTGTTGTTTAATATGTGTGATTAATGTAAAGACACGTTAAGCTTTCTCATCCGCTTTCTCACCAGCAGAGACTTGAACGGCAAACATTATTTCACGAATTAATGATAGGCATCTGATGCAAATGACAAAGGATTTAGGACACATTTACTTCAGTAACACAGGAGTTTAAAGCAAGAAATCACTCACCTGGTGATGAGTAGAGTTTATTTACATAACAGCTTGACCTTGGTGTGGCCTGACCTGCACATGCATCTCGCATGCACCTTGGACTACGGGCACCCTGACAATTATAAAACAACAAAAGCGATCGTTGCTCTTCCAACAGGTTGTTCTTCCTCCTTAGTGCTGCAGCTGGTTATTCAAAACATATTCAAAAAGCATTCAGTTATTCTATTATACGCTGTTCAATGTAATAAATTTTCGAATATTCGCACATCCGTGATGTACAGAGCTCTGATACATTCTCAGCTCCTCTTTGAAAGGCGCGCTAGCGTTAACGCAAGTTTACTAAAACCACGCCAACCCCAAAATTATGGAATCAAATCAGGGATATTTTTTCTCGTTATTCATGCATGTTCTGCGTAGTTCTGTCAAAACACTTCTGAAAACGTAACTTAGCTACTTTTTAAGCTCGCTTTTAGCGCGAAATAAAGAGGAGAGATGGACAAGCGCAAATTATCAACTGATTTTATTCGAAAGGCGTGCACTATGTGTGACGTCCCCGCAAACACGGACTGAACCCCGGTCCTTTCAAGGTGTTTACGCTCGTTTCTTAAACCCGCGCATAAAAAGAAAGAAAAAGAAAACCTTCGGGGTAACGAATGGGCATTCCGGAGTGGAGTACCTGGAAGGATTATTTCTACTGTTCTCGCCCCCCCCCCCCCCCCCGCGCAAACACAAGGACCGGGCGGCGCCTTGTTGTCTACAGACAGTGTGACAGTGTACGGTGGCAATACTCCGCGCGCACCCTTCAGATTTGTGGCATGGGGGAGCAGCAGAGCACCTTTTATTGGTTCAGTGAATGCGACCCTGCTGCAGCGCTTCTGCCGGGCCCAGCCTGATTTTCCGTCAGCCTCCATGGCTCCGGGGCTCATTATTGCGTTCTGCGCGGTAGGCCCCCCGCGGCGTTGAATGACGAAGAAGCGGCGGCTGCGGAGAATTTCGCGGGAGACACCAAGCTGCATGGAGGAGACGTTGAGACTTGGTCTGGACAACGGGTCATCGGGTACGAGAAACCGGGGCAATTGGTTCGACCGAAAACATTTCGGCACAACACTGGAAACTCCGGACGATGGTCATTACAGATGATGCTCTTGTCAGAGCATTGAGACCATTGTTCGCCCGTAATTCACGTGTCTTCGGACAGCTCGCTCATCTGTCTCTCTGAGGCTTGAGTTTGTACATAGTTACTTGCTCGGCTTTGCTTGGGAGAGGGTTTTCCACTGGTGCGGGCCGCGGGGGCGGCCGTTGAAGATGACACACACAGACTGACAGTGAAATGTGTCGTGTCAACAGTGGCAATTGGTTAAGTGCCACGGGGGGGGGGGGGGCGGAATCGGGTCCTACGAAAAGGGACTACGAGACGATGCGAAGAGAGTCAGAGAGACGATGCGATGAGCTCGAGATGGTAGAAAGACAGAATGGAAAAGGAAGATAACGGTGTGAAGAGATAGCAATGAGAGTCGATGAGATGATGACTGAGGCAGAGATGATATTACGAGGAATGAAAGGTAGAGATGGGAAACGAGTGATTGCGGGACGTTATGAAAGAATATTGAGATGGAAATCGCTGAGAGAGACAACGAAGAAGATGAAGGCGATGAAGACTGGCAACACGGACCATTCGTGAGACGAACTTTATGCACCCTATTTTTAGACGACCTTTGCAGGCAGGGAAGCGGCGCGTTGAGACATTGCGTGGTTTTATTCTTTGATGACTTCATCCTTTGTGTCGTCGTGTTTTTTTATATGCATACCCTTGTATTGTTGCAGTTACTTTATGTGCCTGCCCTGTGTCGAACGTCACGAGTGTCTAAATCATGTGTTATAATTTTGTGTAGTGGTTGATGTACACGGGTATACGATGTTTACAGTTAGTAATACATTAAATGAATCACTAAGCAGGAGCATGTCGTAGCATCTCTTACTTCCCGGCCCCACGAATCCCTGTATAATTGAGACACATAGCCAAGAGGGAACCGGATAGACAAGGGGTTGAGTGGTCTTCCCTCTCTTTGGTAATCGGTGGCGTAGCGGGGGACATCTCATATATATGTGACGTAAGAAGGCAGGGATGGTTAGGAAAAGTAGAGGAGGAAGAAGTGCTTGAGAAAAAACATGGGGTATGAGCCAGGCCACGTCGCTTCGATCTTGTGATTGATGAACACTCGACGCTTCTGCAGAACACTTTTCTTCACAAGATGCTGATTTTGAATGCTTCTGTTTTTGTGGAACTGCTGAGCTGAATACTTTGAACAATTGTGATTTCTGTGAACATTCGTTGTCTGGTTTGGTTTCATGCGGATTTACTAACTCGTCATGCGTAAATGCCGTCACGCGTCCGAAGCCGTGTGGGCCATGTGTGTGACACGAAGCATCAAGTGATTCGGGTTGTTCAGTAATACCTGGAGTGTTGTGGTGCCGTAAACACATTGGAAATGGCGATTTGATCGCCCGTGAAAAATCCAACCGTAAGTTCAGTTTTTTGGCAAAATAGTCTACATTCCTATTGGCATACGGTGGCATTACCTCCTCTGCTGCGACGTGCAAGTCCCTAGTTGATGTTGTAATGCGTGAAGTGTATTCGGACGAGTCATATGATGGTACAATGGTGGGATATTTACTCTCAAGTCTTGTTTGAGAAATACGCTTACTGCGGGAAGACTTCGCGTAACTGTGATGGTTGAGTTGAAAAGCCTTCAGCTGATGAGGTAGGGACAGGTCTTCATCGTATTCCTTGAAACGGCTGATCATTTCTTCTTTGATCTTTTTCCAAGACTCATCATTCTCGAAGATGTGGGTGAGGTAAAACTTGAATGCCTCACCTGAAATGTAGTCAGTGAAGTTTATGATCATCTCCCGTTCCGACCAGGATGCAGCGGCGTCGTGGAGCTCGAAAAGGTTGAACCAGTCCTGTACGGGTCCGTCGTCCGCTGATCTGGTGTACTTGGGGATGTCAAGGTCGTCTGATGGTGCTGTCATGATGCTGGTCTTGGTGTAGTGTTGGGATGTACTTTTGTGGTCCACGTTTGGTCACTGCGTCTTGCTGAGACGTTCGAAGATGGTGCCCGGTTGATGGAGTGGCCGCCAGGTCTTCATCCTGTCGACTCGTGTGACGCTTATGATGAATGGGCGACGTGGCCTGGCTCATACCCCATGTTTTTTCTCAAGCACTTCTTCCTCCTCTACTTTTCCTAACCATCCCTGCCTTCTTACGTCACATATATATACATGAACGAAGTCATAGTCACGAATCACATTAGGAATAAGTAAAATGTATTAGTGGCAGGCGCTGCAGCAATCTGACGCAGTGGCATGCAACGTGACAGAGGGCCTTGAGCGCTTACTTGAGACTACTTGAGCACTTGCAGCTGGTATAATTTATTTCTGATAATGTGACTGGTGACGCGTGCGCCTTTCGAATGAAATCAGTTGATAGTTTCCGCTCGTCCGTCTCTCGTCTTTATTTCGCGCTAAAAGCTACCGTAAGAATGAACCAAATCACCTAACAAGTCACTCTTTCTTTAGCTTCTTGGTGAACATTTTTTACCCATTTCTAGCGACTTTTTTTTTTTTTGCTGCGATTTAGCGATGTTTGCGCTACAACATTTGGCCACATGTACCATAGCCTCCTAGATTGCCTTTGCCTGCCGAATTATCGGCGGTCACTTGGAAAGCGGCTGTCGTCAGAACTATGGTGTTGACGTTACCTAAGTAGGGGTGTTTTCAAACAGTTTTTTACGTTCTTGAAGTTTATATGCAACAAAAGTCTCTTTAGAAAGTTTTAAAAAAGCATAAACGTACTTATAATAACCTTACGCAAGTGACGCCGTCATTCAGCAAGAAACTTTTTTAATACAAGGCATCCTTTGAAAGTAGTAGCAAACGCCAAAATTGCCGATCTCAAAGGTCAAGTACAAATACTTTTATTCCTACGTAGGCAGCGCCGCTATAGATGAACGGTGTTTCGCGCTAGTTCGGCAGGCAAAGGAAAGTTAGGAGGCTATGCATGTATACAACCAGATAGCCAATACAAGTCGGAGCCAGAAGCCACAAGTTCGCAGCGAACGTGCGTGTTGCGCGCGTGGTTGTCGTTTCGTGTGCAGGTGCAAGTTGTCACGTAATTTACCTGTAGTTATAAGGTCTGATATGTCAGGCACCAGTACTGTAGCTTGCAAAGAGTATCCCATCCGTCAGTGGGTAAGTTAACCACATTTTTCTCACAGAGTGGCGCCGACTTTCTTGGCGCCAATGCCGGCGTCCCAAGTAATTCCGTCAACTCAATAACGCGCCCTTGTACTTTCCGTTTTGAGTATGACAGCACTTAGTTACTGTAGTGAACGCGCGTGCCGTTTTCGTAGTTCAAAGTTACGTAATAGAATACACTGGGAGCGCTTCCATTTTCGCTAGTGCCCAGGAATAGCATTCTTAAAACGAATACTGTTTATTCGTCATCATTACGTCGGGTGTGAACATAAGCGTTTGGTCCAGGCACTTAGCGTAGTAGCATTATCTGTGTGGCGTGACTAGATAAACTTTTAGAAATATGTGGTTTTCCGTGCTTCTATCCCGGCATGGTTATGAAGCACACCGTGGTGGAAGAGCTGCTGCGGCTTTTGACTACCCGGCGGCCTGTAGCGTGTGCCTAAACTGCTTTTATGCCTCGCTTGAATCTAAACTAGACCGCTGTAGCTGGTGTTCATACCAGCGTCCTCGGACATACTAGCGTTTGTGCGCTTTAGTTTATAATTTAATAAGTGCGGTTACTGCGGTTTTCAACTTTTCTTGGAATAGTTTTGTAATCGGTTGTGTTGTGGTCAGCGTTTCGCGAAACACGTGCGTGCAGCCTAGTGATATGGTCATTTTTTTTTTTTTTGTCACCCGCCAGAGTGCTTTGGAGTGACATGTAACAAGGAAATGGTTTTGTGTAGTACGCGAAATCACGGTAATGCATTTACTTCCGCTGCTTTGTGTGAAGTTAGCGTGCGCTTTTTCATGGCACTGGAGTTCGCCTGTTGCGTTGAAACATTTCGCTTGGCGGCACCTAAGGTCTGCGTATCCTCCTTGGGTGGATGTCGTGTATGGTTGCAATAATAACTAACAGACAATGAAC
This sequence comes from Rhipicephalus microplus, assembly GCF_013339725.1. Taxonomy (NCBI): domain Eukaryota; kingdom Metazoa; phylum Arthropoda; class Arachnida; order Ixodida; family Ixodidae; genus Rhipicephalus; species Rhipicephalus microplus. The sequence continues at coordinate 142,769,906 of NC_051167.1, forward strand.
CTGCTACTTTCGAAGGTCGCAGGTTCGTATCCTGCCGGTAACAACTTATCATTTCGTCCACATTTTTTTTCTTAATTCAATCAACGGTCTCGTGACCAGGCACATAGGATCAGTTCAGTTTGTTATTCATTCAAGATACAAATGTTCATTAGTAGTATGCGGGCGAAAACAGCGCGCTCTGACGAGAACGGCCACACATGAAAAAACACAGGCGCTGACTAACAACAGAAGTTTTGCTGCTCACACGCCACGAAAATAAATTGCATGTATCATCAACAATAACAACGAAAACAAACAAACTTGTGTGTGCCTATTTTCGTCAGTACGCGCCGTTTTTGCCTCAGTACGAAGAACCAATTGGCTCGAAATATGTTATTCAACTTTCCTTTCTTCACCTCTTCCATTAGACTTCTCCTAATAGCATCACTTGTACTTTCCTTGGCATAATCGTCTGTTTGTTCCCATTAATATTGCATCAAACAACAAAAACGAGTCCTTAAATTTACAGTTCTTTCTTATGCCTGGTTTGGTGTTTTTGTGACTTGGCTAACTCTTTATATTAAAGTGGAGCTCTTCGGCGGCCATTCCTAGATTCAGCGCTGTCAATCGCTAACAGATATATGCGGGGAAAAAAAAAATCGGAAAAGAATATTCACCTTGCATAGAGAGGGACATAAACCGGGGCCCTGTGCATGGCAGATTGGTATTCTACCACAACCGCACTGTTGCTCGAAACGCATTCGCAAAAAGATCTTGTACAACAGGCATCATGTCTGGCAATAAATTGCGTTAACCTTTGTAATATAGTGCAGCAGAAAAATAAAATAGCAAACAGTCATCACAAAATACTAACTAAGCAACCAGTGTGGCTCAGTGCTTTCTACCCACTGCAAAGTGCCCTACCGTAATTTTTCTATTGCCATTAGCCATATGCAGCATCGATGAAGCGCACGTATCACAATACAGATGTGTAGCGTGTACCTCGCTGATCTGCAGAAAGACGAATGATAGCGCAGTGTGCGTTTCCCTACTTCCGGGCAATTGCGATTTACGGCACGGTTGATATCTTGTGCAAAGCCAAAACTTCAAACACGGCAGGCTTTGCTCCAGCATGAAGCTGTGCTCGGATTTTGTATTGGGCAGTATCATAATCGTCAAGGAATTTTTTTTCCTACTTTTCATTCAACCAAGGATGTTTTCTCAGGTCAGGGATAAGTTATTACATCTTTCTATTGCGAAACGCTTTGTCTTGAGTTTGGCCTGTTCATATAATCACCAGTTCCATTTGTTGAGGATTCCTTTCCTTTATCTGCAAACTGGTAGCTTATTCACATGTTAGCGAATCATTAAAATTTACAAGGTTTAGAGTTAAAGAACAGTGACTTGGTTTAGATTGACAAACTGCACTTATGCTATATTTTTTACTATCGTAAGTTTATTATTAGCAGACACAATCAAGGTTGAAGTTTTATTTTTAAGTTTTGCACCAAAATCTTCCTGCATGCCCAAGGAAATTTCAAAATATATTTTTGTGGTATTGGTTCGATGAAATTTTCTGAAACTTGATATGCTAAGTCTGTGGCACCCTCAAATTACAATGTAATTCATTTTAATCGATTTGAAGCTATGTAGGACCCAGTAGACTCCTTCAAAATTTCTTGCATCACGGTGTTTAGTGCGGGAATTTAAAGGTGCTGACGCCACCCACATTTTCTTCTCGCGCTTTTTCTCGCTTGCCAAGCGTCATGTCTCGGTAAGAGTGGTGCCTTTGGGATTGTGAAATTGTACATTATTGATACGAAAAATCGTTTTGCTGGTAAGTGTCCCTTTAAGGAGAGCTCTGGGCGCATTGTGCCACTTTTTGGGGAAGCAATCTTTCTCGTGCTGTGTGGAAATTACGGAAGTAGTGAATGAAAATATAGTAAAAATTTGCATCTACATTCTTCCTTAATCATGACGTGGCTTGATGTAGATATTATGCTGGTGTAACATGTTCCACATCACTTTCCTGATGCATTCGGATGCTGTGGTCACCTGTAGAATGTGCAGTCGCAACGAAAAAGGAACAGCACACTCGAGTGGTGGCCGGAGCACCGAAATTGAGACGCATGTGGCGCTGCTGCTCCCAAGCATACAGAGAGCAAGTTTCAAGCACGTTCCATTCTTCAAAGCATCGGTGGTCAGCGAAACATACTTCAACCAACAGCTCTTTCAAGGCAACTTCGATAAATGTACACTTACTCACAACTCCAGCAAGAAAAAAAAATTTTAAATTTACACGGGCATAACAAAGTCTGTTGAAAAGTAGTGCACAGGTGTTCATTTAGGAAGTGGGCTTTCAGATGGGCCAGCAGTGAGATGGGCTGCTTTCTGCCAGCCACCCCTGCTTTGGAAAATGGAATGTGCTTGGTACTCATGCTATCGGCACGCTCGGGAACAGTGGCACCTTTTGTCACAGTTTTGCCGCGTTGGTCTCCAATTACTTCTGTTAATCTCTCGGTATGCCTAGGTGGAATAGTAGCTAGGCTGCTCGGCTACTGACCGCGAAGAAGGTCGCGGCAGTCGCATTAGAATTGAGGTGAAAAAGATAGAGGCTCGTGTTTTGTGCGATGTCAGCACACGTAAAAGAACACTGGATGGTCAAAATTTCCAGAAACTTCCACTGCAGCGTCTATCATGTCGTGTTTTGGGATGTAGAGCCGCAGTTATGTGCCAATATTTGTCTATTCTGCTTATACCCTTTTTTTGCTAAGACTCGTTGAAGAATGCCTTGTCTTATTGCTAATTTATGATGGAGGCGGAAATGTCGGAGACCCGTGTGCTCAGATTTGGGTGCATGGTAAAGAACCTCAGGTGGTCGAAATTTCCGGAGCCCTCCACTACGGCGTCTCATAATCATATGCTGGTTTTGTAACGTTAAACCTCACGTATCAATCAATCAATTTGTCTTATTGCTAACTTTTATTTTGTAGGATGCTGTAAGTTTTACTTCTACTGTTGTTCGTAGGAAGACTATTGAAAAACAAGTTATCTGTAGTTTCAATTTAGCTGAGGATTTTATGTAATGAAAGCGAAGTAGGGGAAAAAAAATCTATTTGCCCGATGTGATAGCTTAGGGGCTAAGTTGTCAAGCTACTGATTGCAAGGGTGCGGGTTCGGTTATCGGTCACTGTTCCAAAATTTTGATTGGGCCGAAGTATTACTTTGACCAAGTAGTCAAAATCGATTCAGAGTTCTCAGCCATGGCATTCCTCATAATCATAAGCTCCACCATTTATCTGGATTAAAAATCTAAGGGTATTGACAGTTGGTGCCAAGATCTACGACCTCTGCATTCAGTGTTCCCAGATTTTCCCGAGTGAACAAGCGAATACTCGTCGCAAAACAAGCCCTAAAAAAGCTGGCACAATTTGCCTATTTCTTTTGTACAGCGATAATATGCGCAGGTATGAACGATAGCACACAGCTACCTGTTACATTGTCTTCTGGGCAGTCTCCATGCGATTGAAGGCACATTGCCAGCGTTACTTGTTGATTCCACCAACGTATGTTTGACGTCAACATTGAACCACAGGTGTGTGCACGAGGGAGGGTTGTCGAAGGGGGGCGTAAGGTTTGCCCCATACATTGACTTTGTAGGACAGGGAATGGGGGAGGACTGTGCTGCAAAGAACATTTGTATGCTCAACTACTCGATCGACAAGCACGTCATCAGTGAAGAACCAACACATATTGGTGAACAGGATTCACTTGAACATCTATATTTGCTGGGACAATACAAATAAGCTTGGAAAAACGCGAGTGACTCAGCAAAAAAAGGAAGCTCAACTCTGCTTAATATAAGTGGAACTAGCGACTCTACATTACATGTGTGTTGCACTGCCAGAAAGGCTATAGCAGTAAAAGCCTACCTACATGGCAGCTGACAACTTCCAGTGTGTGTGTAATAAAGGTTTGCATTGAGGCCTGGGTGAAGGTTTTCTGAGTCTCATGAGATTTGTGGAATATGTTTGAAGATTACTACTCAGTATGTCGGTACTGTAGTTAGTGGAAGTTCGTTAGGCTAGTAGCAAGGCTTTTTAAAAAGAGGGACACTTCAGCGTCATCTTCAATAGTACAACTTGACAGAATGATTAGGCCTTGTTTCACATCGTGTGCACATTTATATGCGAGCCTTGGCTTCTCAGTTAAAAACAACTGTACAGCTCTGGCAGTGAAGTATGATTGGACAACACTTGGAAAGGGGGGCTCTTGCTTGGTTGTGCATGGAAATTCAAGATGGCTGTGGAAGAGCTTCTCAGAATGCACACTTGTGCTTCTGGTGATGTGTTTTATTGAATGTGCGTGTATTGTTTTGACTGAAGGTGAGGGAATCCTCATGTGAAATTTCATGAATGCAACCCTGAGGCACTCCACTGTAAAGGTAGTGTAAATCTGCCTATATATATAGACTCTCGATTCTTGGGTTCTAGGGAGCGCTACTGTACTGTTGCCAAAAACTGGTGGAAAAAAATGATTGTAAGGGGGGGGGGGGGGAAGGCTTCCTTGGTCATAGACGCATATTTAATATCTCTCGAAATGAGGAATAGGGTGCTTGCTCGGAATTTTATGTTAATGTCTGTGTGTGTAACAATGAGCACTGCAAGGAGAGTTGCAGTGCCCAATACATTCTAATTAATCATATTGCAAATCTGTGAAGTGGCTGTTAGGATTTCATTTAGGAATATGCGCAGCTGTACACTTTGTTACTGTGGCTAACGATCAGGATAAATTATGCTTGGCCACCATTTAAACCAATCATTCATTATGCAATTGAAATGGTGTGACGCTTGATGAAATTCTTGTCACCCACAATATTACATGTGATAATCAAGCTTAATGCTCCGCTCCTGTGTAGGATTTTTTTTTTCCAACACAGTTCCAAACACTGTCATGGCTCCTTTGTGAAACACCCATCTACCAAGCTGAAGGCCTTGTTTTCGTTCTCACATTGACCCAAGATTCTCATTGCTTATTTGTTTTGAATCTACGATTTTTTTTTACTCGTCAAAAACTCAATTTTTCACTCGCAACCAACTATGTCGAAACCATAATTTCTGCTGCACAGGCTCCTTGACCCTCTCATTCGTATGGAAGTCTAGCGACTCTCGGTTGCAGGGTTCTCACATTGTTGAAAAGGCAGTAAAATTTGCAGTCCTGCACTTGAATATTTGTCAATGTCGCAGCTCTACATTTCTGCTCAGTGTCGTCTTGAGCAAATGCATTGTTGTAATTTTTCTCCACAGAGGGCACTCTTGAAACATCTGAAAGCACCATCTACGTCCTCGCAAGCGCCGTTGTCGGCTGATACAAAAACAGGTTTGAGAAATGCTGCATGGGAGTATGTATTCTCTTAATAATATGATAGAAAAGTGGAAGCACACTCGCACTTTGGTTATAGCTTTATCTCTACTCATTTAAATGCAAACTTCTTCCTTTTTTTCTTTGCTTCATTATGCTGGCATTATAGTGGGTGTTAAAAACGGATTGGCTGCTTTTCTTTTACAAAAAGCCCCACTTTTTTGGTGTTGCATCCTGTCCGTTGCCTTCACCTCATTCCTTGTTTCTTGTGCTAATTGACCGTAGTCCCCACGCACCAACTAGCCCAACTTGCTTCTATAATACTGGTACTTTGAACCGAGCCCTGCTCTCGAGTGAAGTTCATTTTAAAAAGCAAAAATAAACGAAGGAAGAAAGAAGGAAAACCAGGTCATAATCGCTTGCAAGTGGGGTTGCGAGATTAACACACTCCTCGGTAATAAAGTAGCTGATTAACCAAGTTTCGAGTGTCATTACCTTGTTAAACGGCCCCACATTACAGCTCCGCAGGTGCTCGGCATTTTATTTTTTTGTGCATTGCCCCATAATTGAACCGACGGATTGCTGATGCAGCTGTCCCCTTTCCTTCGTGTGGGAGCCCTGCCGCAGTGGTCTAGTGGCTAAGGTACTTGGCTGCTGAAGCTGCGTTTGCGATGGAGACGAAAATGCTGTAGGCCGGTGTGCTCAGATTTGGGTGCACGTTAAAGAACCCCGGGTGGTTGAAATTTCCGGAGCCCTTTACTACGGCGTCTCTCATAATTATATGGTGGTTTTGGGACCTTCAAACACAACATATCAATCTATCAATTCATGTGGAAGGCCTCAAGGACCTTCCACATTTGCTGCGCTTTGTGGTTGGATATTTTGTGTGATGACTGGCTTGCACAGTAATCAAACTGAAAAGTTTTCAAAACAGTTATTCTTTTTTTTGTGAAGACCGTGCTAATCTTGTGGCTCTGTGTTTTAATGATTAGTCTGTTCTTTTTTTTCCTTGGTTTTCACTATGAATTTGAAATAAAAATCGGTGCCTGTTACTCATTTCTTGCATTTGTTGTCCTACTTGTGAGTGCTACATGAAGTTTTATCGTTAACTAATAAGAATGGGCACTTAATCGCATGTCATAGTGCAGTGGCCAACAATTTTATAAGGGTAAAAGGGCCCTGCAACACTTTTCAACATGGTCAAAAAAACGCTGACGATCAGTAGTCGAGGGCCCTGAGAGCACATGAGCCACACATATATAGCATGTTGCGTGACCTGCAATTCACAGTTCTCCAAGTGAGCGAAAAAATTGTTTCCTTGTTTTTCTACAAATTATGCCATTTACCCAAATGACCGTGCCATACACACTCAAACCTCATTATAACAAAGTTGCATCATACACAAAAATAAGTTTGTTACATCCGAAAATTTGTTATAAAGGTATATTTGTAACACTGTGTCTATTGTCAAACTATATTTATTTACTTTACTATAACCAATATACCTTTATATCTGGGTTCGTTATATCGAGGTTTGAGTGTACCCGAATTCACAGCTATGAGGCTTCTGCAAGGGGACGCCACTTGTCTGCTTGTGCGCTCATGATGACGGTAAAAGTTAGGCATGTGTTCGAAAAAAAAAGTGCGCTAGTGTATGGCGCGCGTGGCCCAACTTTCACTGGTGCGAGAGAAAACAAAGCGATTATTGCATGTCACAAATCTCTCGCTTCGCTTATACTTGACGATCTCTAAAAGGTTTTGCAGCATTTGATTCGTGAGGCAGTAAATTTCTTTAATGAAATCCATCAGTGGTTACTTGCAAAGGTGTTGCAAGGCCTTGTTAACCGATATCGCTCGTGCTAGAACCACAGAAAAATCGTGTAGCATAGTGACGTCATGCGAGTACTACCGTCGGTGTCTCAAATAGCTGCAAGAAAACTGCAAGGGTTGCGAGAGAATGTTGCGGTTCTGCACTTTTCTGATGTTGTTTGAGGAGGCCTTGTGCGGTGCTTGCCTGAGTAGGCCCGGCCAATCTATGCAGTGGAGGATTGGCGACCAGTGAACCGGCGTGCTCACTTTCTGGCCCGTCTGGTGCAGCGTCTGTGTTGTCAGTACCGGTGGCAGACTGCTGCCGAGGCCCTCGAAGTACTCCTGGATGGCCACTATCCTGCCGACCAGTTCTCGTACAAGGTACCTATTATGGTGCCAACTGTCCAGGCATATTTTTGGGATAGTTGGTTCATAGTTGCACTGAAAGCGCCAGTGTAATAAAAGAACCAGATGAAGACTAACGACGCATCCACAGGGTGTACTTGGAGCTGTTAGTGCACCTCTTGTGTAGGTTGTTCATTCTTACTGACATAATTTTAAGGCACCCCAAAAGGGGCATTCTTCGTTTCCATGGTATGCACTGTCGGTGCTCTCCGCACACAATAACCAGACAACATGTACGATATTTTACTTTCATCTTGAAGTTTCCGTTGCTCAGCATCGGCGAGCCAGCCCTACCGCAACGGATATTGTCTTGACTTGTCAATGCAGTTCACTGGGTTCGTGAAGTGTGCGTCCTGCTTGCAGGCTAAATTGCAGAAATCGCGGCCGGAGTCGCTGCCAGTCGCACGTAAAGCATGTGCGACTGGCAGCAAAATACAGAGCTGGGACTGGTATTTTGTGACTCGACGCCAGTGTTGTTATTTAGAGCAACAAGCTGAATATATTTGCAGTTTGTGTACTAGTATCTTCTATTGGGACAATACTGAAAAGTGCATGAGGAGGTAGGCGCTCTCAGGACAGTGCAGAGCCTGCGCTGTCATGCACTTTTCCTGTCTTGGTCAAAAGTAGCGCTGGAATATTTTAATGTATCGGCAGCTAGCCTCGCAACATGTTTTGTTGACTGTCATTCATCTTCATCTCGTTTTCACTGGCGCGGCTTGACTGCCAGTGAGTGTCAACTGATTTCCGCCTAGGCTCCTCCACGTATTTTGATGCAGCTTGTGAACTGTGATTTCGCAAGCTGAGCTAAAATGTTCAAGAGGCTCAAGCAGTACTACCGGCGAATTTGTTCGTACTGGTTTCTTTGGTTGACTCCACAAATCTATTAGACAATGTTAAAAAACCCACAGTGTGCATAGGTCCTTGAAATCCTTGAAAACCCTTCAAATATGTTTTGTTTTCAAGGCCTTGAAGGTCGTGGAATGTCATTTGTCTTTGAAGACGCTTGAACACATTGTTGGAGGTTTTCACAGGGTCGGATTGTACGACTCTCAATTCACGGCCGTTGAGCATGGCTACAGGCATGCCTCATTACTTATCACGCTCTGCTAGGCCGCGATTGTGAAGTCGGACACAATCAAACCACTTGTATCTTACGGAAAGCAATGTAAATTTAAGGGCTTGTTTCTTTTTGTTGTTAAACACAATATTAGACATAACGGACAATGATGCCAAGAAAAATATAGCGGATGTCATTAAAAGTAATTGTAATGTTAATGTGAAGGAAAAAACATAGACGAAAAGATAACTTGCCACCAGCAAGTTTGAATCTGCGACCTTCGAATAACGCATCTGATGCTCTACCAATGAGCTACGGTATGCCCACTTTATAGGATACAACATGTACAAATGCAGAAGTGTCGGTGCGTGCCACCTGTTGCCATTGCGGCGTGTGTGGACCTCTCCTTTTTTTTTTCCTGTTGTTGTTACGTACGTGATACTACGACCTGGTACCCAACGAATAATCCCTCTCATAATGCCCGAATTCTCTCCGTACGAGACCCCTGCTGGGAATAAAGGAAAGCGGTGTAAATTTAGGGGCTCGTTTTTTCGTTGGACACAGTATAAACGGGAGCTAACAGACGATGCCAAAAGGTGTTAGCTATCATCATACCTGTGAGCACTTTGTCTTCGCACACCTTTTCAACAGAAAGAGGGGCCAGAGAGAACATTGTAACCATTCAGCTGTCCACGTGCGCTATGGGTGCATGACATAGCCTTGCATGGTATAGCATACCAAATGTGCAGGAAAGCTGAGAAAGGGTGGGGAGAAAAAAAAAAAAAAAACCCTGGTATGGAGAGAAAAATCATTGCCAAGACGGAAATGTATAGACAGATGAAGGAAGATACCAAGAGGGAGGGAGAGAGGAAGGAAAGGAAGAATTAGAAAGGTAACCCTCAAAAGTGGGGAGCTCTATGTAGTGCTGAGGTCAAGAAATGGAAATAAACTGACAAAAAAAAAAGTGAAGAACAGAGACAAGAAAATGAGATGAAAGTTAAAAAAAAAAAAATAGCAGGGAACAAAGAAGGCTGCACACCTCACCCGTTCTTTGGGGCTCCGCGCTAGTGCGAAACGTCCTAGACTTTGTTTTTCTTTTTTTTCCCTGTTGTAGATACAGGTCTCGCATATTTTTGTCCTGAAAATATTACCTCGTATGTAAACATCTATTGTGCTCACATTTACGACGACAGAGGCCAAAAAAAGTGTTACGATCGGCACCTGAAAGCTTTTTGTTTTTGAATGCCTGAAAATTTGACCTCTAGTCACGATTGGCGCGACGCAACTTCTTTCCTCTCTGCTATCATTCTGTGCATAGCTTCTTGCGCGCTCGTCAGGATGGGCGAAGACTGGAAAACAATGGAAGTGCGCGACGAATCTCTGCGACTTCGCTTGCACTAGACCAATTTAAAAATTTTGTGGTGGTCGATTCGCGAGGCTATGAACTCCTTTAGTGTTGTTCATTAGGGATGGTTACTTCCTTAGTCCTATTTGTTTGATTTCAGTGTCATTTCGTAAATCGTTCATTGTGAAGTTGCCTTCCTTTCAGGTGGGCATGCTCCTTCATGAAAACCTTGCTTCACCTGAACAGATGAACTTTTTCATCAGGTGGGTTCTCTAGGCCGTATGACACAGATGTGGCTGACTGTTGATCATGTGTGTGCATTTCGCAAGTGCCGTACTGTAATCTCCAATATATAGTTGTTGCAGGAGTGAAAGGGGTGTGTGTGTGTGTGTGTATATAGAGTTTGCTAAAATTAAATAGAGCTGCTCCGGAGCTGCGATCGTTCAGCGACCATGAGAATGATGGTCGCAAATTCGCCTTGTCCTCGTGCTTGCGGGGTTTGAACGCACTTGTGGCTTTGTTTATTGTTGTGTTTTGGTTTTTGTTTCAAATGAAAGAATGCATCCTTGTGAATTTTGTGACCCGATTTCGATTGCGGAGCCTAAAAGGCGAGTATGAAGTGCAACTGCTCAACATTTGCCGATTGTCGTTTCGTGACAAAGCGGCTCCAAGCCAAACGGAGGCAGGTGTAGCCGAAAGTACGAAGATCAGACAAATTTGTGTGCTACCTCCCACACTTGGTGAAGTGCCGTGCGTTGCAGCTCCCATAGACACTTGTGTAATTATAGGAAAGTCTGTGTGCAGATTATTTTTCAGTTTTGCTTGGTGAGGAAGGGAGGCGTCACTATTGGTGTTTTAAATCTGATAATCCCACTTTTCAGTTAATTGAAACAAATCGTAAATTTTGGTTGGTCTGCTACATTTTCAGCATATTTTAAGAAGGGAAACTCCCCGCCTTTGTGACCTAAATATGGCAGCCGACTGCCTCCTCGGCTAAAGAAATTGTCTCGCCCAAATGCTTGGGGAAGACCTCTCATGGCAAGGTCACCAACCGTACAACTTTAGTTGCATAAGGAGGGTCATTGGTGTTGAAGAATTTTTTTTTTATTCCCTATCATTTGAGACTGAACTTGCTGTGCTTATTTGTATTTGTGTACAGATTTCTAGCAGGCATTTTTTTCTAGCATAGGTAGCAGTTCTTGAAATACAATCAAATCTTAGTATTACCGTCACACATACCATGAAAATGCCTCGTTATATACAGATATTCATTAGAAACATATATTTGTAATACTGTGTCTATGACGGCTATTTCTCATTTATTTCGGTATAACCGATGATTCGTTATATGTGGGTTCGTTATATCGAGGTTTGAATGTCATATTATACAGTCGAGCCCGCTTATGACGAACCTGAGGATGACGTTCGCTGTATCCCTAAGTTCGTAGTAAATGAAACACAGCTTTTAAAAAAAGTTCGAGTGACAACACAAACTATTTTTGCCCCAAAAAGTCCGTGATGCACGTGTTTCGAAGAGCAGAACATAGTGTTGAGCGGCAGGAAAAAGCGTGCTAGTCCCCCGGCGGCCATCATGACCACACATGCACACCAAGAGCTAGCAAGACGCGCACACGCGACCCACGTGTCAGAACGCGTGGAACAGCTCTGGGCCCGTTTCCAGTCAGAAAACAAAACTAATTGGAGCCAGCGTGGCGGGCATTGCGGAGCTGTGGAGACAGGCGAAGGGGTTGTGATCAAGAGAGGAGAGCAGACTTGCGAGAGAAAGGCATGGAGTTGCGATAAAGAGAAGGGAAGATACGGCGGGAGGGTGACCTTGAAAACCAAAACACACTGGGAGGAGGCAGGTTGGGCAGCTTGCTTGAAAGGTCTGCGAAACTGGCACGTAGAAAAACTTGGAATGCGCCTGCGCGCGCAGAAGTCAAAGCATGGCCGCCTGGATCGGTGCACGCAGCGGTGTTCAAAGAGTCGGCGAACGTGGTAAAAAAATCGTTTTGTTGCGCTAGCGGGCTTGTGTGGCCTCACGAATTTCGATATTTCGCGATTCGTTCCTCGCAAATTAACAGCCGTTTTCGCACTTCCGTACGCGCTAGGAAGGCATGCTGGAGTCGAGTGTGCGAAGTGAGCGAGCACAAGTCCTAAACATGAAACGAATCGCAAATTATCAGAGTCGGTGGGGTAGCGTGAGCGCATGCGCTATACGCAGACTATCGGATACAGTCGGTGGCCGACGATGTTGGCAAATGGTCTGGTCACTCCAGGCCGACGACGCCAACGACAGTACCAGCGATCAAAAACAGGGTAGATGGCCGGTCTTCGAAAGATCAGTGGCAGTGTGAAAACACGGGCCTCGTCTGGCGATGCGGGGTGCTCAGAGTAGTGGGAGGACAAAGGACGGAGGGGTGTGTAACGAAAAGCAGTTGGGGCATGGAGGAAGGAAACAGCTTTCCTTCCTCCATGGGTCGGGGAGAGCAGCAAATAGAGGGTTGCGGAGGCAGGATCGGCGTTTTTGCTCCTGTTAGGGCACCTCGCCGATACTTGATCGGTGGTCGAAAGTACGTTATAATGCGAAATATAGGTCGAGGTGGAATATAGGTCGACCCCCTTACCTTGACCAGCAAAAAAAGAAAAATGTGGAATAGTTCACGGATTTAGTCCTCCAAGCTGTCGGAGCTCTCCTCCGACGACGACTGCTTATTGCTAGCCGCCTCCCATAGCATGTCGTCCGTCCTCAGTGCCGTCGAGAGCGTTGCTGATGCTGCACTTTTAAATGCGCGCACCACCATCTCTTCAGGCAGAGACCTCCATGCCTCGGAGACCCAACCAGAAAGTGACGCGAGAGGTGGCCTACGCAGCAGGCCTGTCGGGGTCCGTGGGTAGTCGCCAGCCATCCATTCGGTGCACAGCGCACGCACACGGTCCTTGAAAGGTTTATTAAAGGGCCACTCACTAGGTTTGACAATTTTGAGCTGACAAGTGCAATGCGTAGACGAGGCGTTCATGATCACATCTGCCAAAATTTGCAACGCTACGAGCCGCGGAAATGGGTCAAATTTCAAGATGAAAGCTGCTCCCCCTCCCCTCTGCCCGCGCATGCGTAGAGAATGGGGCATGACGTGGGCGTAGGAATGGCCCTACGTACACGGCAATGCGGGGACGTGTGTCCTCCACGTTGACGACACTGCTCTGACGTTGTCAACAGTATACCACGTGACATGGCAAAAATTATTGAACACAACATGCGTAGTTTATGTATTTGTTGCTTTAAGAGATGAATAAAACTAGAAATAAATAATAAGACGGAATAAAAAATTTTGCGCATTTTTCTTGCATTCTTTCCCGTGAAATGCTACGAGATGCGGAGCTAATGTGCCAGCGTTTCGCATGCGTTCGGGTCCCCGCGGTCAGCGCATTGAGCAGACGACCGCCGTGGAACGCTCCTACGCGTTTGTGCACTCATTGGGCTCATCTACTCTACCGCGTCTAAGCCAGCGTTTCCAAACCATCTCGCAGAAACAGGCAGAAGATCACAAAATAACGCTGGTCAACAAAGCAACGCCGCTCGCGTGCACGGGGGCTGGGCTTGTTCGTGCACGTCATGCTCATGTCACCTCTCGGTCGGATGCTGAAGAGGGTGGGGAAGAGATTTGGCTGCGAAGGCTACGCGGAGGAGCGGCAAGAGTTTCGAGCTCGCCTCATCTCATCCTCGTTTCGCACCACTTCAAAAAACCTGTTTTTTCCACTCGTAATGAACCGATTCGAAAAATTTTTGTGGCAACACATTCCTCATCGGACACCCAACAACTTCCACTGTCTAACTAAAATTGGTATGGAGACTGGTGAGTGGCCATTTAAGGACGATGTCTAGCGATTGGAGCATTGACGTTATCCCTCCCGGAAGATCCGCATTTCCGTCGCGAAGGCTCTCCTTCAGCGATGTGGTCAGGTGCCCTCGAAACGCATCCAACATGAGCATGTTCCGGTGCTGCGAGAGTGCTCCGGGCCGCCGGTTCCACACTGTCCGGATCTACTCCTGCATTAGGGCCTCGTCCATATGGCCCTTCTCGTTGACGCGGACGACGATATCTGTGGGAGGCCTCCTTCGACATCGTCTTCCGCTTGAAGACGATGAAGGGGGGGCAACTTTCTGCCGTCGGCCTTGCAGGAAAGCACAAAGGTGAAGCGCGAATGCTCGCTTCCGGTCGACAAAACTTCACCTCTTTTGTCCCGCGTTCACAAACAGTCGTGGACGTCGGCATGTCGAACCATACCGTTCGGCGTTTCGTCGGCGTTGCCGATCTGGCTTAGCATGCGGCCATGCTGCCGCCGGAGGCTGTTCACGTGGAGTTGTAACTCAATTTGTCCTCGTGTGTCTTTGGCAGCTTCTGGTAAATCGACGTGCGCCGTCGAAGGGCAAATCCCTTGCGTCGCATGAAGCGACAGACCCAATAAATGTATCCCTTAAAGTCTTTATTTAATAGACCGGCTTCACGGGCGAGCTCGACGGCTTTTGATTGAATTATCTCTGCATTCACCGGCAGGGAGGGATCTGGATGGTACTTGCAGACGAAATCCGCTACTTTGTCTTCGAGTTCCGGGTGCACAGCTTGGGGACCGCGAAACGTCTTCTTCGTGTTACACACCAACAGTTTGGATTTTCGGTTGCGCCAGTACCCGTCGCTTTTCTCGGACACTTCAAACTGCCGCTGTGCCACCATGTTGCCATTTGCCTTCGCGAACTCGATAACTTTTCTTTTAAACACGGCGGTGAACTGGCGTTGCGTCCTCGTATTCATGGCTAGTTGCAGAGTATTGTCGACACTCGCTACGAACACTAAATGAACATGAAAAGAAAAATGGCGTCGGCAGAGAACGCTTCGGCCCAAAGAGTTGATGCTGATGCCCAAAAAGCATTTGACGCTTCTTGTTGCCAGACGATCACTTGGTTTATGCCAAAAGCCGGTATATAGGTCGAGGGGTGACTCTTCATTGACATTTTTTGGAAAAAATCTCGACCTATATTTCGCACTATATGGTAGTTTCCCGGGAAGTCTGCAGACCGCTGACTCCGTTCGCTATAACCGATCAGCGGCGCTCGAAGACGTTCGTTGTAAGTGTGATTTTGTGCCATTGAACCAATGTATATTTTCACTGTCATGCGGATATTGTTCGTTTTAAATGGGGTCGTTATATGTGGGCTAGACTGCATAGCTTTTGGGTGAAAGAGGTTGCCCAAACTGACATCTCCAAAGTTAATAAGCATATCAGAATGACCTGGAATGTGTGCTGAAGGCAAGAAAACAGGAATTGGTGTTCTAAACCTATTTGAACAAAGTTTACAATATGTTGAACATTTGCAGGAGAGTCTGCGTCAATCAGGCATTTCAGTCTCTTGTATTCGACTCGCAACTTTTTGTTAAAATGGGCTTGATACATTCATTCTCGTTAGTTTTTTTGTATTCTGTACTCATTTCAGGTAATTCTAATGGGTTTATTTGCTTCATAACTCTGTCTTGGCAAACGATAGCTTTCATAATGGTACGTTGGCGGGAAGTGATAATTTAAAAACTACTTGCAGTGTTCTGCCTTAAAAGTGTGCACTTCTTGGCATAGAAATGTGTCCCCTGCCTTTGATCTAGAAACGCTGCGGCATTTTAAACTTGCACTGTCTTGTATCCCTCCCTCTGTGCTATAGTTTTTTTTTTTCTTTCACGCACCACCGTTATGATGAGTTACCAACTTGTGAGCAATCCACGCTTCTGAAGTGCGTTCTAACTTTGTACACTGAAACCTCATTATGAAGAAGTTGCATCCTATGCAAAAATAAGTTTTATGTCTGAGAATTCGTTATAGAGGTTTGTTACTAATGCTATATCTATTGCAAGACTAGTTCTCACCTGCTTCGTTGTAACTGATATTTTGTTATATCCGAGGTTTGAGTGTGTTCCACTGTAGGCATCTTTGTAAGTGTCCTCTGCTCGCAGGCACACGCGTTGCCTCCTGGTGGCTGACAAGAAAGAGATGGCCCTGGAGTACATTGTGTACTGCCTCAAGCAGATGCAGCATGCACACCTGCGAACCTTCTTCCAGGTGAGGCTGAAAGCTCTTCACTGGCAAATTCCTGCTCTTTACAGGCATAATTATGGGCATAGTAATAGGAGCAACAAAGCTTTGTGTTGCGTGAATTGTAGACATACGCGAATACTTGAGCACTTCGATTATTCAAATGAGTGTGACAGTACTTGAAGCCACTGCAAGTAGAAAAATTGAAATGATTTAAAATTTTGAAGTATTCCGAAATTGAACGAATAAACCAATATATAATATAGCCACTTGGAAAGGTAGTTTTGCTGTATTGTCGGGCAGCTATGCGATGAAACTCCCTGTCCAGGAAAAAATTTGCACAGCCATGAAGTTCAACTTTAAAGGTGAAAAAAATGGCTCGGTTCATTATTTTACTTGTTAAAGATTTGCGATCGAGAAATGTAAAAGACCAGGTATTAAATTTGTAACTGAAGCTATCCCTAGAACACTGTGGTAATGGTATATTTTTTTCTTTTGTTAGAATCCTTCAGACAGCCCATAAGTGGCCCGCCACAATGGTCTAGGGGCTAAGGTACTGCGCTGCTGACCCACAGGCTGCGGGATCGAATCTCGGCTGTGACAGCTGCATTTTCAATGGAGGCAAAAATACTGTAGGCCTGTTTGCTCGGGTTTTAGTGCACGTTAAAAAATTCCAAGTGGTCGAAATTTCCGGAGCTTTCACTACGGCTTCTCTCATAATCGTATGGTGGTTTTGGGGTAAGTTAAACCCCACATATTAATCAAATCAAATGAAGGCCATAAGCAGATGATGTGCTCGTCTGGTGGACTTCGGCAAGGCTAAGGTTCAAAAAGACTGCCTCTGAGATGTTCCAGCGTTCCCGTATGTCCGAGGTAGTGCAAACGAGGTGTCAGTGGTACGTCAAGCCTTTGTCACAGAAATCAGCTCTTCTCTACTGATATAATATAGAGTGGGAACTAACTGGGAGCTCTTGAAAAAGACTTGTGAGGAGATCGATTGCTGATTGCGCATTCTTCTTTCCTTGTGCATGTCCAGGAACACCTGAAAGTGGATCGTAAGATGCTGCGGCCTAACGAGAAGCTGGATGCATTCATTAGGGGCTACTTGGGTCTACTTGACTACCTTCAGTGGCTAAGCCACACTGCACCTTCACGCCAAAACGAGTTGGCTGGTAAGCACCTGGGCTGCTTCGTTACGTTGCATATTCCCTTTTCATTTTTTATTCAGCATTTTTTAAAAGAGAATAGAAATTAGGTACTGCTTTAAAAAAACCCAATTTTGATATTCGGAGGCATATTATTCCTTACTCGATTCTGGTTAACTTACTTTGGTATTGTGCTTATGTTATTCAAAACAGATTTATAGCATATTGCCCTAGAGACGTCCCCCAGTTGCCGATGCAATATTACTGGATTAAAAGCTGCCCTTTTTCATTTTCGCGTGTTCATGGGACAGGTATTCTAGTTGCTGAGACATGTTAGGGCATAAAGCAATGCGTAGGCACAAAAAATTTTGTTTTAACTAAACGGTATGCTGGTCTTAAGGTTGGAAATGACAGATAGTTTTTGCTATTCAAAAGTTTTTGCTATTCAAACTCAAGTTGCTGTCCTGGTAACATCCATGCATTGAACTACGCGTCAAACCGATACAAGATGTTTATAAATTGTCTGGCTGCTACTGTGCCATAGTTTTCAATTAAGAGCATTGCTTGCAAAGATGTGTAAAAAAAAAAGTTGTAAATGTACATTGTCCTTTACGTGGAACTCTCGGAGAGGGGAAATTTCGTTTTAGTGTTGCACGCGTGGTGAGTTGCTCTGAAAATTGTCTCTGCAATGCTCAGATGTGGACACCGAGGCTGGCGAGTCCTTTGAGGAGTTGAGTAGCGTTGCCAGTGCCTTGGACAAGTGGCGCCCCCTGTTCACATCTAACAGCGAGTCGGCGGCATTTGCGTGTCGAGAGACAATGGACGTCTTCCTCACTAAAACGCTTGAGGTACTGCATTGCTGGGCCTGCTCCACGCGTGGAGTCAACACAGTTTTTGTTGTTGTGCTTTGCTCTGTGACTGTCATGTGGCCCCATGTGCAGTTCATGGCCCAATTATGCAGCCTTCGTCTCGCCTGTTTGGTTATTCTCACGCCATCAGTACCCATCGGGATACTGCGCTTAGTTTGGGGGGTTTTTTCTGGAAATAAGCCTTTACAGTCAACTACCGATTTTTTTGGACCCTCTAGGGAGCGAAAAACCGTCCGAAAATTCGAGCAGTCCGAAAAAATGAATAAAAAAACGCATTATTTTACTCATAATTTTCAATTCAAGAAAAAAAAAACGCACCATTTTGCTAATATTTCTCAATGCAAGCAAAACACGCACCATTTCATTGATATTTCTCGGATCAAGAGGGTCAAGGTCGAAGTACCAGACTTCCGGAACTCTGCCAAAAGCATCAGTGGGGTGGCGAGCCGTTCAAAAAAAAAAAAAAATGCATGCAGCCGACAGCGGGTGCCGTCAGGGCAGCCGGTGTTAGAGCTGCAGTGGCTTGAAAAACTTGTTGATTCTTGTTTGAACGGCGTTCCGCTTGCATGTGATCACATTCGCCTCGATCTGAGCAAGGGTCATGTCATCACTGTACACTGATGACAGCGTCATCAATGCTCGCATCAATTCGGCGGTCGTAGGTGGCACAGGCGTTGGTTCCTCTTTTTCGACATCGGAGTCGTCTGAATCCGCCATAACCTGACGGACTATTTCGTTGTCGGTTAGCTCTGCGCAGAAGTCGAGCTCGTTGTCAGCTTCGATGAACGTCAGCCTGCGATCGGCCACTCTTCACTAACTTAATAATGGCGGCTTTTTTCTTCATCGTTGACCGACTGTACTGTTTTCCGTGCTGCCATCGGTGAGGACGATGAAGGCGGAGTGGGGGCCATCGCAGGCAAGCGAAATCCTCACGATGTGAAGAAAGCAGTTTGCTGACGAGCGTCGAAGCACCTAGGCTTAGCATTGCAGAGCACACTTCACACGATCGCACAACCAGGCACTACGCTAGCCAAACTCCATGTGGGCTGCATAAACAAAACGCCGCGACGGTAGGCGACGGTGCCTTGGGTACTCCGGAGGTAAGGCTGGTAAACATTCAAGATAGCCAGCGTGGCCAGACCAAATCGGTGTGTGACGGTTAGTTCTAGTTCGAAAAGGTGAAACGCTTCGTGAAAGCGCTGCACGGGAAGCCAGAGTGGCACGCACAAGCGCTAAAGCGAAAGGAACTTTATTGGCGCCAAAAAAATTTCCCGGTGGATAGTTTCGATTGTCAGCGAAGCGCCTTTGCATGATAAACACGGCCAGTGTTAAGAATCTCGGAGGCCGTGTATGTTTCTCCGCCAACGATCAAAGAGTCCAAGCAACAGATGCCGCCACAGTAGATTGGCATGCTCATTTATGCGATCGTAACCGCGTGAGGCAGTTGTGGTGGTTTCCACCGGGGGTCAGTGGTAGTTTCCGACTTTCCGTCGCGTCAAAAAGTTCGGAATATTGGACTCCGGGGGGTTTGAGCGTCCGAAATTTCATACTTTCTTATACATTGATTCTATGGGGCTCGTGGTGGTGCCGCGAAGATGTCCGAATTATTAAGCATGCCTGAAAATTCGGTTGTCCGAAAAATCGGCAGTTGACTGTATTTGTTTTAGTATGATGCCTCGCGATGGACGAATCAAGGTACCTCCATCTTGGTTTTGGTGAGCACATCCCTAAGCCTTCTAGGTAGCCATGTCAGCCAGCGCAGTCTCCCACAAACTAGGGCTCACAAAGCAAATAAATGAATAGTGTTCTGGCATCTCCAATTGACATTGTCTTTCACATGATGCCAGTGAGCTTTATTATTGGTCACACGCTCTATTTGCAAAATGTTTTTTTTTTCTTTTCCTTGGTATGTTTTGAAGCTGATGGTTGATGACAAGGTCACGGCATAGCTCTGTATTCATGCAGATTAGATCTTTTTGGCTTGACAATTCTAACTGCTCCAGTTTAGCAGCCATAACCAAAAGCTCTCATTGGCCGAAAAGAAAGTGCGATAGGCAAATCAACTAAATATCTCAATTGTGCTGATTGTATTCAGTAAAAAAAAGCAAGGCAATCTCTCCGATGTAGTAGCAAGTCTCAGACTGGCTAGAACATTACATACTGACATCTCACAGCTGTAGTTAAGTACTTCATGCATCGCTACCTTGCATCAAGGGGTGTCTTCTTAAACTTCGAGATGTCCACCACGTTGGAGCTGTTGTTATGGTGCTTGGCCGCTGACTCAAAAGTTGCGGGCTCTATCTTGACTGCGACGGATGCATTTAGATGGAGGTGAAATGGTAGAGGCCGCCGTTCTGTGCGATTCTCAAAGAAAAGGTCGGCGTCACACGATTGCACCTTGGTGTGGAAGATTTTTGCATCAACTAGGTGGCTCAATTATATTGAAAAAGTAAGATTGGAGGGATATGTGACAACCATCGGATTAGAGTCGAAGTCACAACAGAAGAAAATTGTACTACGGATTTCTCGGAAAGCACAGGTTTTAGTGGAAAAGTTCGTCCTGTTCTGGGGATTGAACCTGGGACCTGTGCCTTTCCAGGGTGATCGCTCTACGAAGTGAACAAAAGAGAAAACTAGCAATCGGCATTGCAAGGGTGAGTTTATGAAATCGAAGCACACATGCACAGATTATTGCAAATGAGTTTTGTGAAACTTACTGATGGGGTGGAAAGGTTATGGACGGTATTAGTGACAGCCACCTGATTGTAGCCAAAGCCACAAGGAAACAATACGCATTTCTGGGAAAGAAAAGCCTTGAGTGGGAAAAAAGAGATACCACCCTGGAAATCTGAGCCCACCCCGATTGAGATGGGCTCCGGATATATTTTTAAAGACGATAGTCTTTCTTGGGGACCTTCAACGGAAAAATTTTGGTCTGTCTGTCTGTATGTACATTTGTCTGTCCGCCCTAACGATACCTCTAACGGCCAACTCCATCCGCAGCGCCCACCTATATTGCTCAAGGTTCAGCGTTCTGAGGCGCCATAATAATACGTCTATGTTTTGTATGTCTGCCTTTATACTAGAAGAGGCACACACAAGTAACTCTAAGGACTGTAACGTTTATCGCGCTGCGCTGACAGTGCAACGTGATGCTCAAGAAATTGTTTCCAACACTTTGCTACGACGACACAGTGGTGGCACCTGCCCGTCTCTTTGCTTTCTACACCTGATCACCTCCGTGATTGGCGGGGATCTTTCTCCATGGTCGCGCGCGCCTTCGTTTTCAAAGATAACTGCCAGATGGCCCTTGTGTCTAACGTGCTTAGATGCGCTTGTTCGCCTCCACTACACGCTCGAGGCACTCTAACGCAGCGCCTTCAGAATACCATTCACCGATTTTCTTGCGCAGAACATAAACGTTTTGTTCATTCTCTCCAGCCGCGAGACTATCATCTTTCGACAACATTTACAGTGTAACATGTAGATTCGCACCAATTTTTTTTTTTAGCGGACTTGACGGATGAAACTTTAGATCCTGTTTTCTCAGCTTCTTTTGTTTTGTCGTGTTGTTTTTGGCATTCATTGTCTTGTCATTCTTCTAAGAATTCTTGACTGGCATTTCATTATAATCATGATGCAGCGTGAAGAAACATGATACCGTATATACTCGCATAATTATCGCACTTTTTTTTTTTTTTTTCAAAAAATTGACTCCAACTTCAGGATGCGATCATTACGCGACATAAATTTTCCCTTAAAAAAATATTCCGAGCACCGAAAACGCAAAAAAGTCGCTAATAAGAATTGCTACGATAGCTATCATGAACATAACCTATAATAGCCATCGTAACGATGCCCTTTTATTTTTTACCTCCCTGACCCCCTAAAGTTCATTCAGACTCTGAAGCGTCACTGGCGTCAGTGTCGTCACCGCACGATTCTCTGGCGGAACCGGCAGTGTCTTCACTGTCCCACAGAGGGTCATCTTCCGTTCCGTCGAGCGCGTTGGAAATGCCAGTGACAGTCCATTCCGCCGCATGAAGCGTGTTGTCCAGCCGGAACAGGCGCGGAAGTCTTTTGTGGCTATTCCCAGCTTCGGGAAACTGTGCGCACCTGCATCCGTATCATGTCTAACGACACTGCACAACCGTCCTTGCGCATGTCCTTCACATATATGAGGACTGCCTTTTCAATGTCGGGAAACTTGCCGAATTTGGGTCCGCGGAAAGCCCGTCGCGTGCTGTTAGTAACCATGAGCTTGTCGCGCAGTTTTTTACAATATCGGACGCCGAAATGTCTGCCGCCAGCGCGGTTGCCGTGCTCTAGCGCGTAGTCAAGCGCCTTCAGCTTGAACGCAGTAAAGCTCGCATACCGCCCCATGGTGAAACGGCGCTTCAACAGACGATCACAAAGCACACAAATATAAATTCTGGTCTCGGGAAAAAAATGTTGCTGTGGGATGAACACAGGTCGACCAACAGGCGGCCGCCGCTGTAACAGTGTGGGATGTCAAAACAAACATGGCGGCTGATGGAGCGAAGCGACTGCATTTTCTTTTATATTTTCGTCGGTTATGGAGGTTGTGAGTACGTCACGCGCGTCAGAACAGTTTCTTCCATCTAAATAAGGAATGCTTTCATTTAAATCAGTAAATTTACGGCATTAGCGTAGTGATGCCTGCTTTCAGATCACAGAAACAATGATAGGCGCGTTCAGCTGCCACAGACATGAAAACGCATGGCGGAAATTCAGTGAAAACTGCGACATTTGCCCATACTGCAATCCTAAATGGCACGTTTCCACCAACAGTGAGCAAAAATTAAGGATGTGTTGGGTGCGTGCAGTTAGTGAGTTTTGAAGAGTTATTAATGGAACAATCGACAGATAATAAAGGGGATGATCATTGGCTAGACTTGGCACACAATATGTCGATGCGGCAAGTTCGGGGTGCGATCATTATGCGGCAAAAAAAATGGAATTTTGATGACAAAACTTGGGGGTGCGATCATTACGCGAGTAAATACGGTAGTTAGCACGCTCCAACTTGCCCAAGAACAAGCCATTTTGCAAACTACATTGGTTATGGGCTACTCAGGAGTCCAGTAAAGCTATTTCTTTACTGTTTTGCTTGCTTTAAAACGCAGCTTTTGCTGAGGCATGACCGTGCAGATGAAGCAGACGACATCGTGGAGAGCTACTTGGACAGCCACTCCGACGACTGCCTGCATGCCATCTCGTATGCACGGGCATTGTCGCAGCAGTGCAGCACAACAGAGACCAGCGAGTTGGCAGCGTCTCGTCGCATGGAACTGCTTCACGTGAGTTCTTTGTGCTGTGTCAAGGAACGCAAGATGTAGCCTACCTTTTCTACAGTAACTTCTTATGGGAACAGCAAGACCGCAGCCGTACTTTGTCGTTAATCCTGCTACCGACGGTTTGTTTTGGATGCTTCGGTGGTAGCTTTAAGACCACCGAAGCATGTCGTCACGCAAGGTTGCCACGACGTTGACAAGGTGCATTGTTGTATCGTAGCGCATGCTTCTGGTCAACCCTGGAGGTCACGGCAGATGCCACTGTTTTGGTTAAACGCGGCCTTTGAAAACCGAAAAATCGCGAAAAAGTCGATTTTTGGCAAACCACATATTCGGGCAGTATGTGTCATAAACTACCTTTTCTGTAAATATCAACGTCTAATTCGTCGCAAAACCATTTGAAATAAAGTTTAGAACATGCCGCGGCGGCCCTCGAGCGGCGCGCGAGCGCTCAAATTACCCCAACTTGGCGTGATCGCAGTTTCTCGACCGCTCGACGGAGCGCCGCCATTTTGGTGTTGTTTTGTTTGTGAATTCTTGCTCTTTCTTTCCCCGCCACCTGCGTCGCCGGCGGCAGCGCAGGAGAGGAGCAAGCCGCTCATGATTGGAGGGCTCGCGAGAGCTTTCAAGTTTCCCGCGACTGAGGCGCGCAGCTGGGATTGGGCGAAGCGCGCGCTCCCCAAGGACGCGGGGGAGCCCGCGACTGCCATTGGCTGCTGCGCGCGATGACGTAGCGCTCTTGCGCATAATGCAGCCGATGCGGCCGCTCGTCTGCTGCTCCTCCGTCCGGCGGCTTTGTGTTCCGCTCGCTTCCGTGTATCGTTGCAGCCGTTCGCATACTCTCCACGTTTCAACTGTCTTCGAAACGATTTTCAACCGTCTTTACGAGATGATTTTCAACTGTCTATACGAGACCGTTGTTGTGTTCGCTCACGATGCGCCCAACGAAAAAGAAGACGCTACAATCGTTCGGTGCAAGGAAGCGAGCTATGAAGCTTGTCCGCGCGGCGAGGCTCTCCGCGCGCACGTGCGCCGACGGTACCTGTGGGGCAGCTTCTGCTTCATCTACGCAAGAGAGTGGTTGCATTGACGTGCCTAGCAACGGGACTCCTGCTCCGCGGGTGCAAGAATTTGTCGTTACAAGTGCGCCTGGTGTCTCGTGCTCATCGACAGTGGCTTCCGCATCTTCTCTTTCATCGGCCTCGAGTGCGATCGCGTCGTCAACTGTGCATTTGCGAACAAGTTTCCTGACTGCGAGGAGAAAGAGGCGGCGGATCAACAACGCGCTGCTGTGCAAAGAGAACTTGGCGCTATGCCAGCGACGGAGCGGAAATTTCAGGCAATGGAGCGCGATCATGAAGCTGCCACTGCTACAAGTGAAGGCGAAAAATTTTTCCTTGTGCAAATGGATGCCCTAGACGACCTGCTATCTCGGACCCCGTGCCACCGGTGCACCGCGATTGGGATGAAGGTACAAGGAGGCACCCAACTTGGACTTGCTGCAAAGCTTGAGCTAGTATGCTTGCATTGTGGAGTAGTTTCAAGCTCACGGAGTTCATCTCGTTAGGATGACACAAAGGCCTTTGATGTGAATGTAAGAGCCATTATGGCAACAAAACAAATAGGCAAGGGACAAACGGCTCTCAACGACTTTTGGGCAGCGATGAACGTGTCCCATCGTGGCCTCCATCACAAAACCTTTCAGAAGCGTGGCAGCTTGGGCTAGTTGGTATGGCATTACGTCGTTTTGTTCTCGCGCTATAACTTTCAGAAGCACCTGAAGAAATTCAGGGAACCGCAGACACAATGCATAGAAAATTTCTATGCAGAATCTGCTTCTGCTGTAAAAGCCACTTACAAAGAAATGGATCAATATTTCACCAGGGATATAACAGTTTGTTATGATGGAACATGGCACAAGCGTGGGCACACATCCCATATTGGAGTCGGGGCAATTATCGAATACCATACGGGCCTTATCTTGGACGCCGTTGTTCTGTCTAATCAGCGCCTTGGTTGCCAAGTAGGGCCAAAGCCTGGAGACGCAGACTATGCATGCTGGCTGGAGAATCATGTGTGCCAGAAAAACACCAACTCTAAATCGGGGAGAATGGAGGTTGAGGCAGCTATCATCCTCTTTTCACGCTCACTGTCGAAGCACAACCTCCGTTACACAACGCTCGTGTCTGATGGAGATAGTGCCACCTTCTCTGCCCTTGTACAAGAAAATGTTTATGGACTGGTCCCCATTTTAAAAGAGGAATGCCTGAACCACGTTCAGAAGAGGATGGGGACTGCACTTCGCAACCTTGTGCAGAAAAGTGACAAGGCTTTGGGAGGGAAGGGCAGGCTGACAAAGGCCCTCATCAACAAGTTGACAGATTATTATGGCTGGGCCCTACGGAACAATTCCGATGATGTGGCTGCAACGCGGCGGGCAGTGATGGCATCGTACCACCATGTGACGTCGATGGATGAGGAGCCGCACCACGACTTGTGCCCAGAGGGTGCAGACTCCTGGTGTCGTCACAATGCCAGCAAGATTACCGGTGTTCCACCTCCGAAGCATTCGTACAAGCTGCCACGCTATGTTGCAGATGCACTTCTACCCATTTATGAGAGGCTCTCACAGGCTTCTCTTCTGCAACGCTGCCTGGGAGCAAAGACGCAGAATGCATCAGAGTCCTTTCACTCTGTGCTGTGGTCCCTCATGCCCAAAGAGCAGCATGCGTCACTGATTGCTGTGGAGACAGCACTGCATGATGCAGTGCTAAGATACAATGCTGGCTGCTACAGGGCCACCCAAGAGCTAGCTTCATCAGTGGGGCTAACACCTGGCCACCTGGCCATTCAACGGGCAGCCGAGAAAGATTCTCTGCGCTTGAAAAAGGCTAAGAAGCGATCCCTAGGGAAGATGGAAAGGCGGCAAAGAAAGAGAGTGCCAAAGAACACCTCCAGTTACGCTGCAGGTTCATTTTAGAACTGCCTATGTGCTCAAAACTTTCAAACGTCGTTTTCTCAAAATGACTTTTTTGGCTACTGAGGCTGCTTATTCCAGCCATATCTCTGGAACCACTCATTGGATTTCCGTAAGTCTTTTTTTATTATGTACATGAATAAATTTCTGAGGGGGTGACAAGCCCATTTTTTCAATGTATTGTGTGTGTTATTTATTATATTTAATCAAAATTTGATTGATAATATCCTAATCACGAACACAAAGTTTGATGGTCTGCTAAAACTTTTAAGCAAGGAAATTCAAAAAAAGGGCTCTGTTACCCCCTGGAGTATCAATCTGGGAATCATCATAGTGAATTTCACAGTTCCAGCACCTTTTTAAAGTTCTCCAGGCCTGGAATAAGAGAACCATGTGCACTACCCTGATATTCTGCTGTAACTTGAAAACCAGTGAACATAACTTGATGAAATTTTGTAGTTCTTCTAATGCTTTTGCTATAAGTCTATCCTGAAAATTTCATTAGGATATTTCAATAAACAAAAAAGTTGGTATCTGATGGTAGCCCCCCCCCTTAAGGGGGGATGAGGGTCTTAAAAAAGCTTTTTTATTTATTGTCTTAATGTCTTAAAAATTACCAAGCATGTGTTTTGTTGAATGGAGATTTCAGATATGCAAACATATTTCAAATATGTCGTTTAGCAAAAAAGTAATGAGAAACTTCCACATTATAATTAGGTAATTTTTTACGGGTCGTTATGGTAACTCGCAGTAAAAAAAAGGTTAGTTTCCAAAACTGCATGTTTCCTTTAAAAGGTTCATCCCATAGGCTGAGCTTCAAACTAGACGTCAAAACAGTTATTTGTTTGATCAGAAATCATTTTTAAATTTGGAAGATAGAAATTAGCTGGTATTTGTCATATAATTATAATTCTATCAAGGTTGAGAGAAAACGAAAAGCTTTAGCCGGTAGTTCAGCAGTAAAGAATGGTACCAAGTTTGTTTAGATATCTTCACAAGAATTTGCTCAAAATGACCATAAAGCACATTCACTTCACAAATATAACAATGCCAAGGAAATTGTTTTCAGTTTTAAAACATTTGTAATTTGATATGTTAAGCTTTTAACAAAAACAAATAGTATTTTGTCATAATATAAAATTTTTCCGAACCCCTATTTCGACTATAAATACCTCATCATGGTACCATGCTTCTCCGAGGAACGACAGAGTAGCATAAGTAGATGCCTCCCTGGTACACAAAACTATTATTTACAGTGTAGTGGGTACCCTGCAGCTGTGCTTGTAGCAGTTACACTGAGACTGTATAAAAAAAGCATTAAAAAAGCTGCTCTCCCAGCGTTTGCTGGGACAGCACTGCACATTTCATGCAGGCCTCGTTTCTGGGCTTAAGGGGGGGCGCGGCAAGTAAAGTGCCGATTTTGGTCAAAATATGCGATTTTCTGATTTATTTTTTTTCGTAATCTTCAGACCTTCAACTTCCTTGTTCTAAAATATTACAGCGAAACGTGCGCTACAAATCCCGCAAATAGTGTTTTTGCCGAGGCTAGTCGCCGAAAAGTGCGAAAAAAAAGCCCCTGAAACGGTGTTGTTCACGCCGCACAAACGCGCCAAGTTGTTGACCGTGGGCCGCCATTTTGGTAGCTTTGGAAAGAGGAGAAAGCCGGCTTCCTGATGGTCGCGGTCTCGTATTTCGCCGAGTGAAAATAAAAGCGCGAGGAGCAAGTAAAAAAACGAAAACGAAGAACGGCAATTGGCTGCGCGGGTCACGTGGTAGCAGGCGCGACCTCTTACTGGTCAAAGCTGCGCCGCGCACCTTGGCAACCTTGGAAGCGCGAGCGCATCTGCGGCCGCCGTGTCGAGAATCATCCGGCGTGCGCTTCGTTTTTTGCCAGTTTGCTGTTTTTGTGATAGTTCGCGTGCTTTTTTTACCAAGCTTTGTTTACATCGGTGGTCTCTTCTGAGTGCTTGCTCATACTGCGGTGCTATGTTGCCGCAAAAAAAGTTCCGGAGCGTCCACAAGTACGGCAAGCGTCGGAAAGCTTGGAACAAAGGGCAGACGACTGCGGCTGCCGTCCCAGTCGCAGTTCCGGACGGAGCATGCTCTTCAAGCGTCACGGAGCCTCTACTCAGACCCTTCGCTGATTGTTGTGAGGCCGAGAGTGTGGAAGGTGCCACATCGTCGTATGTCAGACCGCCGGATGCCGTCGACCGTGATGGACGCTCTCGCGAACCCGCTTGCGGTGGCACCGCGTCGGCAGCCGTTGCAACTCCGGGCGTGCGCGCGTCGAACATTTTATCGCGAGTTTCGGCCCAGATTCCGAGCAGTGAAGAAATCGCGCAGCGGGCGCAGACAAGGCGGGATGTTTTGGATGCCGTAGCATCGAAGTCCGCTTCAAAGCGGAAGCTCGAGCTTCTGAACGAAGGCTGCGACGAAAATGACGGCGGTAAGGACTCCACATTCTTCATTGTAAATAAGAAGATGCTGAACGGTCTGCTTTCGTCAGTAAAGTGCAACAAGTGCGACGAAGGGTCGATACGCCTCGAGACTACGCACTGCCTTGGACTCGCAGCGAGGATGGAACTTTTTTGTGACAATTGTGGCAGAGTGAACAGTGCGTGGTCGTCCCCGAGGTGCTCCGGGCAACAAAAAACGAACCCCTTTGAGGTAAACGTGCGTGCTTTGAGGGCTGTGCAGTCAGTTGGCAGAAAACAATCTGCCATAAATGACATTTTTTCTGCGATGGACATTTCGCATCGAGCACTGCACCACAAGTCCTACCAGAGACTGCAAAGGAAGTACAGCCACCCTGCCACCACATCAGCTGCCACCCGCATTGAAGCAGAAAGTGCACAGAAGGTGCATGACATTTACAAGGACCTAGGAGGAGTGCCAGGCAACATTGACGTCATTTACGACGGCACGTGGATGACGAGGGGGCACAGAAGTCATATTGGCGTGGGCTGTGTAATCGAGCTGTACACAGGCTTGGTCTTGGACCACTGTGTCCTGTCCAACTACTGCCAAGGCTGTGCTGTTGGCCCCAAGCCTGGTGACGACAACTATGAGGAGTGGCTTGAGAAACACAAGCCACAGTGCCAAAAGAACACCGATGCTAATGCAGGCCAAATGGAAGTAGAAGCAGCTAGGATCATGTTTGAAAGATCGTTTACCAAGTACAAGCTTCGATACATCAATGTGCTCTGCGACGGTGACAGCCGTACGTACCTTGCCCTCACGCAAGACAAGGTGTATGGCTACATGGTGATTAAGAAACAGGAGTGTGTGAACCATGTGAAAAAAAGAATGGGCACTTCCTTGCGCAACCTTCTTGATGAGCACAAATCCAAAGGCCGAGGACTGAGCATGGGTGGCAAAGGCCGGCTGACGCAGGGCCTGATAAAGAAGTTGACGAATTATTATGGCTGGGCCATTAAGAGCCACCCCAACGATGTTCCTGGCATGGAGAGGGCCATCATGGCCACTTATTACCATGTAACATCCACAGACCAGGATCCACACCACAACCTGTGCCCAAGTGGGACTGACTCCTGGTGCCCGCACAATCAGGCATTGGCCAAGGGAGAGCCGCTGCCGCCTCACAAACATAAACTGCCCCCTCACGTGCGAGTGGCACTGCTGCCAATCTACAAGCGCCTCTCGAACAAAGAGCTCCTTGAAAGGTGTGCGCAGGGAAAAACCCAGAACGCTGTGGAGAGTATGAACAGCCTCATTTGGTCACTCCAGTCCAAGAGCCAGTTCGCCTCCCTTCGAAGTGTGGAAAGTGCAGTTGCAGATGCAGTCTGCCGTTTCAATGGTGGCTGCAAGAGTGCGCTGCAAGAGATCACTGCTCAACTGGGCTTCAATCCAGGAGACTGCTCTTTGCGGCGAGCAGCCGAAAAGGATGCCAAAAGGGCAAAGAGGGCTCAAAAGGCGCATTGTTCCACGACAAAGAAGCGCAAAACTGGGTTGCGCTCTACAGAGGCCAAGGCCACAGCATCTCAGGATTACTGCCCAGGAGGATTCTGAGTGTTTCAGGCATGTTGTGAACTTCCAAACAAGAGTGAACTTTCAAAGTCAGTTTTCTCAACTCTTGATTTTCGCCTATGTGCCTTCGCTAGAACATCTGTCATTTTCTAACAAAGACTGATAGAGTCGTTCCGTTTTTTGCACTAGGCTCAGGAGGCCTTTAGCAGTGCAATAAAGCTTTATCTCTCTTCTTACTCATCATTTAAAATTTTTAGAACACATTTTATAATTACTGCGATGTGTGCGCAAAACAACATCCATGTTTTGGAAATTTTATTTATGGTTACAAGAACTAGAAAAATCAACTAATAGCTTCTTTGCACAAGTTGATGCTTTGGGAACATAATAATATGAAAAAATAATTTCATTTAGCAATAATTATCTCTTTAAGTGTGAAGAGCATTAATTAGTATAATTATGCTTGTAACTCAAAAAGTACAAGAGGTATTTGAAAACGGTTTTCATATTTGGAATCCTCACAATCATCCACATACACACACCAAATTTCATCACAAACAGTACATTAATAAAAAAATTAGTTTTACTTGCCACGTCCCCCCTTAAAAATGAGCTTGTGCGATCTGCAGTTTTAACGGGGGAAGTGAGGAGCGCAGGCTGCATTGCCACTGCAGCAGCAGGCCTCTTTTTCTTTCTCTTAGTTGCTGCTCCCTGTGCCACTCGGTGGTAAAAAATGGTCAGAGTAACTTGAATTTTATTTTACAGAGGCTGTGCGAAACTGACCCTACGAGCCCTCAAGTTCTGGAATATGTACAGCTTATTGAACAAAACGGTGTGTACGTATAAACAATTTTATTGTCTTCTGCTATCTTTTAGCTCATGCTCACAAACGCTCGTCTGTTTCATGCTTTGTTGATGCCGCCCAGTATGGCGTTTCCGCTCGCTTTGCAGTAGTATCCGTAGATACTAAGGGTCAGATTTTATCCTCGGCGTTGGTTCGAACCACTTCTTCTTACAAAGCGGAACAGATGGCCATTGCACTAGCACTCCTTGATCTACAAAGGACTTATATTTCATACGGACTCTAAATCTGCTGCTAGGGCCTTCTCTTCAGGTTCCATGTGCCAGGAAGTTTTGAGAACTCTTGCTCACAAGGAACTCGCCCACCACACTATTATTTGGTTCCCTGCTCACTTTGGCTTGAAGGTCGGAGGCGTTCCCAATGTCAACGGGCTAGCCCATTCCGAGGCGCGAGGCTTCACTTACCGCGCCGGGACTTGTGCTTCTCAGACAGAGAAGTCGGCCCCCAGCCTTCATTTTAGGGACATTTTGACTACCTTCAACGAGATCGCGAAGCATTATCAATTACTCCGTAGGTCCTTTCCACTGCCACACGAAAAGTTGTCTAGGCCACAGGCAATCTCTCTTTGCATGCTTCAGACAGGAGCATACCCTAGCCTCGTAACTTATAGCCATTACTCCGATATTTCAGAACTTTGTCCAGACTGCCAGAATCGCAGTGATTTTAACCACATGCTCTGGAGGTGCCCCTCTTTACAAAGAAAAAATGAATTTTCTGAGAACTCCTTTCATTTAATGCTCACGAGTCCGGTTATCATTCAACAACTCAAGGCTGTCCAGAAGGCCCACGATGCTGCGGTGAGGCTGGGCCTCCCCATCCCGATGTGGGAGCAACCCGCGATCCCACCCCTATAAGATGGGGGTGGAATCCTTCAGGACCCCAATAAAGGTTTTTCATCCATCCATCCATCTGCTATCTGAATGCTGATGATTAATTCGTAGATAAACGCCAGTTTAACCCAGCAACTGAAAGAAAAGAAAAAAAACTTGCCAAAATGGCCGATATTTTTTCCCTCATCACTTTGTTAAGCTTTCTGTTCTAAATAAAACTGTATAAACATTTAAAAGAACCAGTTTTTCTTAATTTTTCTAACTGTGCAAGAAAAAACGCATGCTCGTTATCCAAGGGGGTAATGCAATAAAAGGCGAGACAGAGGAGAAGGATTAAACTCAGTGAAAAAA
Organism: Rhipicephalus microplus; assembly: GCF_013339725.1. NCBI lineage: Eukaryota > Metazoa > Arthropoda > Arachnida > Ixodida > Ixodidae > Rhipicephalus > Rhipicephalus microplus. The sequence goes on from NC_051167.1 coordinate 142,802,279, forward strand.
AAAAGTGGGGCCAGTTTGCATCTGAGAACACAAAAAAAGCGGATATTCCTTTGATCATCATCTTATTAAAATTGTTACATTAAACACATCACCCAGCTAATTCATTTTTCTGAGCGTCTCTCATAATCATATGGTAGTTTCGGGACATTAAACCCCACATATTAATCAATTTATTTTCCCGAATAGTCATCTCTCGGAATTTTGGTCACTCTTATTGTTGCATTTCTTGTGCATGCCACGTCATGACTACATGTGTGTTCTCTCGCTCTCCATTTGTAGCACTTTGTTTTTTGTTTCATAATTTTTGTATCACTTGATGCCATGTCACACATGAAAAGTATATTTGGTATTCTATATCAGTGGTTCTCAACCATGGATGTCTCGGGGGACCCCTTGTGGACTGGACCAGTGGAAGTGATGGGGAATCCCTTGCAGCAAATGGCAGGGGGGGGATACCTAGGTAAATTAACACAACTGGAGCATCAAACAGGTGCCTTTTATTGCTACCAAAACATCAAATAAACGTGCCACACCACTTCATTTTGGACATTTCATCAGTACGTGGCACAGACGCGCTTAAAGAAAAATTGCGGGCGAGGGTGTCGTGGATTATATAAATGGCTTCGTGGACCCCCATGTGAGAACCACGGTTCTACATGTATGATTTTTTTTTCATCCTGCTGCAGTGCCAACTCGTAATAGGATCGGGACCTCGTCGAGCTCTCGAGCTTTTTGTCCTGCACTCCTCCTATGGAAAGGAAATGAACTTGATCGATTTATTGATTGATAATAGCAGTCATTGGTTGAACGTGCGACCATTTTTTGAAGATGGCGAGTGTCGTCGTCGGTCACTTCGTTAGAAAATTTGTGGCGACTGTACTCTTCAGTGGTTGCGTGAAAGGATTGAGTTACGCGCATGCGATTGGCAAAGGAGATAACGTATGTTAGACATCTTGGCACTGGTGGCTCTCCTTGCAGAGACGTTTCAGTTCTCATAATGCTAAGTGATTGAAGTGTGTTCCGGTATTGCGCCCTACACGGTGTTGAACAACCATAATGCACGATGTGAAAAAGCACACTTCTGACACCAGCAGAAGTGCTGATAATAGAAGTGGAATGAAGCTACGAAAGGCGGCGTCAAACCAGATTCCCAGATCTGTTCACAACCATTCTGGGTTCTCGGAGAAGGGCAAGATAATGTCCGATTGAAGCAGTCGCCACATTTGGCAGCCAATAATTCAGGCTTTTGGAGGGCTTGTTGGTAAGACATATAATGTGAACTTAAAATTGGGCTTGCAACAAGACACGGGAGTCCTAGACAGGACAAACACAGAGTAGCGACTAACTAGGACTATCTACGGAGGTATGACTAGTGTAGTGGAGCATGCGGATGCCGATGCACTTTCGCGATCGTCATTAACACCAGATGTGGCTTCTCTGTCACACCTTTTTACCACCTTGTCACCAATCGACACCACTGACATGCTTTCGGAGCAGCGTAAAAACCCATACCTTGCATTGTTACTCGACTACCTTACCGATCCGTCTGCTGTCCCTTCCACGAGAGCGCTATGCCGACAAGCAGCCCACTTTGCCGTGCGAGACAACATTTTGTACCGCCGCAACTATATGCCTGGCAATATGCCTGGTGGTCGGAAGTGGCTCCTTGCTGTCCCAACTCACATGCGCTCTGACATCTGCATGAATTTCCATGCATATCCCCAAAGTGCTCACGCAGGTGTCCTGAAAACCTACGAAAGGCTGCGCCAACGATATTACTGGCGAGGAATGTATCGCTTTGTGCAAAAATACGTTCAGTCTTGCACCACTTGCCAACAGAACAAGACACCTCCGCGGCACCTTACTGGCATGTTACAGCCGCTCCCATGCCCGGCTCGCCCATTCGACCGCGTGGGTATCGGCCTCTATGGCCCCCTCCCATATAGTCGCTCTGGAAACCGGCGGATTATTGTTGGCGTCGATCATCTGACATGCTACGCTGAGACTGTAGCTCTACCAGCAGCGACCGCCCACGAAGTTGCACTCTTCATTTTGTGCAGCTTCATTCTCCGCCATGGGGCTCCACGGGAATTACTCAGTGATAGGGGTCGAGTATTCCTGTCGGGGGTCATCCAAGCTATTCTCGCTGAATGCATTATCATCCACCAGAAATCTACCGCATACCACCCACAGGCGAATGGTCTCACTGAACGGTTCAACCGCACACTCGGCGACATGCTCAGGATGTACACCTCCTCCGACCACACTAACTGGGACGCTGTATTACCATTTGTCATCTTCGCTTACAACACCGTGTTGCAAGAGACTACCGGGTTTTCCCCATTCTTTCTGTTGTACGGCCGTGAACCATCCCACCCACTCGACACTATACTACCGTACCGCCCTGATGCATCGGAGTGCTCCCTGCTTTCGGAAGTCGCCAGATACGCTGAAGGCTGCCGTCAGTTGGCTCGGTCTGACAAGTGAGGCTCAAGGTCTACAAAAAACCAGACATGACGACGTTCATCACATAGCGGCTACGTTTCGTACTGGCTCCGTTGTGTGGCTTTGGGTGCCCCCGCACGTTCCTGGCCTTTCTTCTAAGCTTCTGGCCCGGTATCATGGTCCATACCGTGTCATTGACGCTGTGGCGACCCCGCTACTAACTGCAGCGGACGATCACCGCGGGTTCACGCATAGCGAGCCTAATAACTCAACTAATAACTCAACTAATAAGGCGTTTAGCGCGGCGCGGCAAATAGACAGTGTTCTAATGCAAAAATACACAACACTTTATTGCCTCGGGCGGCACCCCGAACAACAGTACAACGGTCGCTCCCGGGATGCGGGTAGCAAAGGCACCCGCACGCGGACGTTCACAATAAGGGGAAAACCGCGAGCACGTCGCAGCTGGCGGTGGCGAGCTTTGACACGCCTGTCGGGAAAAGGTCCCTCGCGGCTATGCTGCGCACTCTCACGATGGCCAATGGGCCTGGTCGCGAGTGTTAGGGCAAACCTCGTACGGGTAGGCCTACGGCAAGTGTGGCTCGTTGTGGTACGACCACTTCAAGCACTAGGCACCACTGTGGGCTTAGCGTACGCTACCGAAGCTAGCACTCAAGTAAACACGCCTGCCGAGGTGCCCAAGGCCACCCCAGGCAGGCTACAGTCCGGCGATTCCCAAAGGGGACGCGGACGAAGGAAAAAACGTGCTTACCGGGCGCCGACCACGGAGGAAAGAGCGCTCTCTCGGCGCGCGCGTATCGCGTGCCGTGCCCGCACGTGGCGCCATCTATCCCCACGTGGTGTTAACAGAGCAGAAAAGCAAAAGGGTGTGGCCGCGTGGCGGAATGCCCGCGAATTGGTCGCGGGCGCGCCTCAGATCCCCACAACGCAATCTTGCCGGTGAATTACACCATCGAGCCCCTAACACAATCGCCAGATTTGCGCCGTCGAGGACGCGAGACCGTGCACGTCGACTGTCTCAAGCCCTACTATGACCCCCTCATTCTGCCTACTCCCTGGGTTGCCAGGATGGCTACTCTTCACCCCGGGGGGGGGGGGGGGGGGTATTGTAGTGGAGCATACACACTAACGCGTATGCGCCTTCCAAACAGAACGAAAAACCCTGTGCTCTGATTGCGCGAGAACCTGTGCTGCCTTCGCCAGACTTGCCGTACGCCTATTTTCCGTCGCGACCTCGCTGCGACTCCTCTGTTTGAATAAACATCATCGCACTAGGACCAAAGTTATTTAATCGTACAAGTTATGAAACTCCCCATTGGCCCCACGTATCGAAAACCGGATGCCATTGGCCCAGGGGTCTGGAGTGTCCAGATTGTCGTGGCACTTGATCAGCGCACCAGCTATTGAATGCATTTGCGTTTTGCGTTGCTGTTCCCATATGGCGTCACAGTCTGCTAATTCTTCTTTTTTTCTTTTTTTCTTTATTCAATACTGCAGACCTTATACATGTCGAAACAGGGTGAGGGCAAAAAAGAGCGAGGAAATTCTTGCGAAACCGGCCAATTGTGTGTCAGAGTTTTGAAACGCAGTTTCGCAACTTGTATGACTGAAAAACTCTAACCTGGGACTGTCTGCGTAGATAGATAGGGATCTTGGTTGGGGAGGGGACTGTCATCACACCGTAATGGCTGTTAATGTGCACGCGCGTTGCTCCAGGAGGCAAGTTTGTGCGATTTCAGTGAGTCTGTTGTCAGTTTCTGTTCGTCTTGTCTACTTCTACTCTGTTTTCTTGTTCAAAGTACAGTTTAATTTTAAAAGACTTTTATTCTAAGTGCAAGTTTAACTTTACGCATTGTACTCAAACCTCAATATAACAAACGTAGATATAATCAAGTGGTTATAAGGAAGTAAATGAAAAATAGTTTTGCAATAGATATAGTGCTAGGAGCAAACCTTCATAACAAATTTTTGGATATAATGAACTTATTTTCGAGTAAGGTGGAACTTTGTTATAATAAGGTCTGAGTGTAGCACATTTCGTCGCTTGTGCAGAAGAAGGTGTGGACAGCGTGGTTGAGTGCCTGCGCTTGCTGGCAGACTTCGTCGACTGTCCTGACAACAAGGACAGTGTGGATGCCTGGAGGAAACTTAGCTGCATCGCAGTGTGCACAGGACGCAGGTATGCCCTGGCTGTTGCCTTGAACTCTGAGAGTCTGTTGCCAGTCTGTTTTTGTGCGGGTGTTTGTGGGAAAACTGTTCCAGTATAGAGTAGGATCTCGATACACTCAAGCCTCATTATAACAAAGTTTGATATTACACGCAAATAGTTTTTTTTTTTTGCATCCTAAAATTCGTTACAGTAAAACCTTATTATAACAAAATGGGATATAACGAAACAATGAATATAACAAAGCAATTGTAATTCCCCTTGAAATTCCCATAGACGCCCATGTATTTAAAACCTCATTTTAACGAAGTGAAAATTTCCCCACAATGGATACAACGAACTATTCCTCGCCTACAATGAGCATTTACTGATAATTTCTGTATACGTCAATTCTCATATCTTACAGCGCGTGACGGTGAACATCTCATCACGGCCGCGGTAATTCTAAGCTCGCACCTTGTGCTTCACAGAAGTAGCTTGCCAACGCGTGTGGGAGCGAGTCTCCCCCCTTCCCTTCTCCTCTGGAACTAATAGACTCGCCCGCGCGGCAACTTGCGCGAGTGTGCGCGTCAGCCGGCCTCCCCTCTCCTGTGGAAGAGCAACACCTCCTTTATCAGTTTCTGCCCCTAGATACGAGATGGACTACGACAGCGGCAAACTTAAGCGCAGAACTATAACAATTGAGCAGAAGTCTGCAACGTTAAAAGCCCTCGAGTCTGGCATCCAGAAAAAAAAAAGTGGCCGAAGATTTTGGCGATGTGTGGGTGCAGCGGGCGACCAGGCCCAGACGTTGCAGGACGCTCTCTTTGAGGCTGGCGTTGTCCCTTACTGCTACACTTTCTGCATGTACGCCGGTGCCGAGGCCAACACGCAGACAACTGGAGAGTTGTCTGATGCAGAAATTGTGCCTGCGGTGATGGGCATGCATGACAATGACGAATGAGTTGACACTCTGGAGCCTAATGTTGGCGTACCCGACGTACTGACGCCCGCGCAAGCGCTTGATGCGATAGACCTGCTGGGCTGCTTCTTACGTGCTTACGATGACTGCAAGGATGGGCTCCAAATAGGTGCTGTAGCTGAAAAAGCAGTCATTCGTGTGAGGAAGAGTCGGCAAAAGTCTATTGAGGTGTGTTTTTATTCGAAGTGATCTGTCTGCTGGTGTGCTGAATTTGGCAGAAATAAAGGGCATTGTTCTTTATTATTTTCATAGTTTCTTGCCTTACGACGGCCGTTTTAATTTGCCCGAAGGACAGCTGTGATATTTGTTAGTGGGTATGTTCTCTCTTGCGGGCTAATTGTTGGTAGAAATGGATATTAGCTATAACAAACTAATGGTTTTAATGAGGCAATTGACTTCCCCTTCAACTTCGTTACAACGAAGTTTGACTGTATAAAAGTTATTCCTAACACTGCATCTATCGCAAGGCTATTTCTCGTTTACTTCATTATACCTATTTTGTTACACAGTCAAACCCCTTTATAAGAGACACTGAAAGGCACTAATACATAGACACTTTATAGACACTGTATGAGAGACGTTAGTGTGCCTACAGTAAAATATAGGTTGATAAAAAAAAATGCATACGAGGTACCCTGTTTATAAGCGACATCTCTTATAAAAGACAAGAACTGCTGCCTGAAGGCGTCTCTTATAAAAGACAAGAACTGCTGCCTGAAGGCCTGAAGCATGCCTCTTAAGAAAGGGTTCAACTGTATGAAGGTTTCAGTACAAATAGAAGTTGGTAAAGTGGAATATTTGTTTGAAAAAAAAAAAAAAAAAAACACCAGTGTCCAAATTGTCTGGTTTTGTATTTCGTTACTGCATTTCTCAATTTTCTGGCATTGGTCGTATGCGAGACTTGTCTTCAGCTACTTTCGTCGCGGTACACCGGTGTTTGGTGAAAAATTGAACAAAGCTTGCGAAAGATCTAAAAGCTGGTGTGGGACAGAATGCTTCGTTTTTTAAATTTTATGCACTTGCTGTACAATTAGGAGTACCTGGATATAAATATTTATTAGTTATAATGAAGTGATTGAAAATAGTTTTTGTATATACATTGTTAAGCATAAATGTTTGTAACAAATATTTGGATATAGCAAAGTATTTTCGTGGCAGATATGGCTTTGTTGTAATGAGGTTTGAGTGTAATCAAATACGATCACCAGTTTCCATCTGTTTTTTTTTTTGCTAGGCATAGTAGTAGCCTGTTACAATTTCGGTGCATTATGGTTCAACGTTTTTATCTGATGTGATTATTTCTTGAAATCCTGCAAGATTTGTATCATGGTTACTCTTCCGTACCCAACAGATGCAGAGTTTAGAGACAATGTTCTCGACACTGTGGACTGATTGGTTGACCGATCCTGTGCAGTGAGGATGCGGCCGTGCGAGACTGCGGCAGTCGGCTGTGGCAAGAGCGAGGCGACTACTGGCTGCCTTACCACTTCTCCCCGCACCTGGACGGCAGCCCAGAGGCCTGGCTCATGAAGACAGTCTTCTTGCAGGCGCTTGGGCAGACCGTGGGCAAGGCAGGTAAGCGCAACGAGCCTTCAGTCTCTGTAGGTCATCATCCACAATGGAAATGTACTTGAAATACAGTAAAAGCTCGTTAACTCGGATCTCATGGGACCGGGGAAAATGTCCCGAGTTAACCGAATTCCGAATTATTGAATGGACCATAAAAACAAAAGGAAAACGTACATGACACAGACAAACCTTTATTTCTTAAAAAAAGCGCATTATTTTTGCTTGCTTTCCCGTCGGAATTTCTGACAGAACGATCTTTTTTAATCCCATCAGGTGGTGGTGCGCATGTTCACTGTCGCGAGAACAAACGCAGAACTTCTCGAGGACAGCGAGTGCTTCGGCAGCCTCTTGCACGGTGCGGTGACGTCGCGTCGGCTCATCCTTCGCTCGGTTTCGGTTTCTCCAAAACTGCGGTTCTGCCGTCGGTTATGACAAGCGGGGCTTGTCGTAGCCCTCTCTAGAGTTGTCCGTGATAACCGGTGTGCGGCTAAATCCCTCCGAATTAAATGAGCATTTGACCTCATTGAAATATACAGTTTTGCTGGAACTGCGCCGCGAGTCCGAGATAACTGAATTTCCAAGTTAACGAGGTCCGGATAAATGAGCTTTTACTGTAATGCATGCTTGGCAAACAGGTTCGGCCCATCCTTTTTTTTCTTTTGTTGGCTAACAGCCAGAATAGTTGAACAAAATGTTTTTGATGTAACCAAATGAGAAACGATTATATCTGGGAATAGCTTGGACTTGCCGTTAAGTCTATTTGAAGCAGGCATGTCGAGTTTCACATGGTAGTCTGTTGCAGACGCTCAGCTGTTATGTGCTTGACTTCTGACCTGGGATTGGAAACGAGTCACAGCAGTCACAATTCAATGGGCATGAAATGCTGAAGGCTCGTGTACTACACTTTAAAATTAACATGATGCGCTCGTTTAGGAACCGTTGTCGAAATCAATCAATTTTCTCTACGATGGCATATCTCATAACATGAGTGAAAGGTCAATCTTTCTTTTAGTGCCTTGTTTTTTTTTTGTTAGACACAACCAAATAAATTCAATCTATAACCCCTCTGAAAGGGCAGAGGAACCCAAATTCCGACGACCGTTGCTTATCGACCGACGGGTATTGCATCTAGTGATCAAGACCAGACCGTTTGTAACCATTAAGATTGACTGGGTCTCACCGCCGTCGCTTTCTGGTGGACGGTAAAGGCCTTCAGGCCACCCCGCATGCATCGAATAGACATCACTTTGAAATAATTGCGGCCAAGTCCGATATTTGCCGGGATGTTCACAGATTCTCTGGCCCACGTGCTTCAATAGCACATTGTCACTGCAGCCACGACTGGAGTAGAGTTGGTGTTTATTTGCTTGGTGAGGTCAGGGAACAGGTACCTACTTGTTTCGTTTTCGCTCTTATGCATCCGAGAGGGCTACCCGAGTTCCCACGACCTGCACATCCAGTACCACACTTTGTTGGTCTCTGTGAATGACCAAATCTGGAATCCGTGCCTTGTGATATTCGGTAGTGGGGTTCTTGGAGCACCTTCCATCCTTTTCCCTTCAGTCGAGGCGTCAGGTAATGAGCGATTTCGTCGTGCCTTTCAATCCTTTGATGGTGCATCCTGGGGCATTGCTGCAAAATATGGCCCAAGGTTTCTCTTGCGTCGCACCCTGCCCTGCACGTTACGGTAATTCTGGCCTCGCTTCAATTGAGTTAATGGTGGTATTGCCGAGATATGAAACTTCACAAGTTTAATAAACTCTCTTTCTAACAAAAAAAAAGTAGTTCCCTCACCCAGCCACGCTGTTGAACCGACGGCGTTGGTACAGTACCTGAGAGCCATCTTGTCAAAACTCTGGTGCAGCTGCTTTGTCCAATATTTAGCTTACGCCTTAGAATTGCGTAGCACCTTACTCTTAAAGTGGGCGAGGCTCTCCGCCTGGCGTGACGCTTTAATCATCGTTTCCGTGGTTGCAAATGCTACGAAAGAGCAGGAGACAATAACTTTTTCCATAGTGCAGCTTCCTGCACCTAATGTGGAAAATTTTGCATTGCTTTCAGGATCTAAGGCACCTCACTAAGTTTTACATTGAATTCATGATCGATGGCACCTCACCCAGTTTTACACTCACTCCAGGATCGATGGCATGTCACCCAATTTTGCATTGCCTCCAGGATTGGTGGCAACTCGCCCGTTTTTGCATTGCCTCTATGATCAGCCTACAGTTGACCAAGCTATGACGTTATTTGATGGCATGACTGTGACATCATTCATTGTAATGACTGCATAAGGTGATGGTGTTTCTGATGACTTTTTTACATCTGGTGTAGACGCAGAGGGGAACGCTGTCACGAAATGCCTGCTAATTTTCGTGCTTCATGAGTCATCTAAGGCTTTCCCATTAACGGTTTTGGACTTGTCAAACTGTGCCCAAACAATTTCGAAAAAGTGTGGCTTTCCCCGTTAGCATTTTCGAATGCTGCTCACTCGTGTCCTAGCTAGTTCGTGTGTCACTCTACATATGACAGCACTTGCTTTGCAATTACCTGTATTTTTAAGGGGAGATGCGGCTTTCGTATGACGAGAAATTGCAAAAACATTTGATTTTTCTAAAATCAAGTTTTTTAGTTTTGGGAACCCTTTTTCTATAGGATTCCTACATATCTACCCTGAAAACCGCGCAGAAGTGCTTCAGAAAATTCGTTTCACCCTCCTAAGTAGCGAAAAGTTTTCTGGAAATCGCAAGAAAACGGCGATATTAAAAGGATTATAGCTTCGCGATGACGCGGCCGCAAGCTGGCTTCTTAGGCTCATTGGAAGGCGCATTTCTTTATTACCCGCCTCAACTGGCTCTTTTCTTTAGAAACAATGTTTGAAGGTCGTTTCGAGGCTCCTGATTGGCTGTGGCTGCCATGTAGCCTCAGCTCGCCTCGCCATTGGCCCGATGCTCGCTCTGTGAGATTGTCGTCTGCTGCTTGTGTGTCACGAGGGCATGGCTGACGAAAATTGCTACTTCGTGACGTGTTCAAGGCTCAACAATCACTTGGGATGTCATTGCGCTTTAGTTAGGAGCTGTAAGTGGATGCTCAATCAGATTACTACGAATGGGCACGGGGTCTACGAGCGTGTCACACAATCCGAGTTGTCTTTAGGCCTAACTCCACTGACGGCAAGACGAACCTTGTGGGCGAAATTGACGCGCTAGCTCACTCGCAACAACGTGCTTCTTCAGAAGCAACGAAGCACATCACTCGCTAGCACTGCCGACGGGCATTTTACGCATCGACAACGGACCCCACAGTCGAGCTCGTCAACACCCCCCTCCCACTTCGCTGCCAAGGATTGCTCGTAACAGCAGCTAGCAGTTTCGCGCGTGGGCATTTGAAAATGCAATACTGAGCGCAGTGCGCGCCGTTTTTTTTGTTATCACAGCTACGCATTTCGCGCATCATCACCGAATGCCGCAGCCAAGTGGTTCTCGCGCTGGCTGCACCGTCCACGCAGCCGCGCACTCCACGGTCATATGGAGTGCTGTCAATAAGCTTTTGTGATGCGATTTAGACGTCCCTGGAGCCATGCTCGTTATCGCTGCGAGCGTCAATGAATGTTCTAAGACAATGAAAGCCTTGTAGGTTAGCGTTTCCGCGAACGGCCCCATGATGCGTTTCATGGCTAGAGTGGCAAAGGATCATGCATGAAGCAGGGGCACAAATATTTATATGCCCGACTCTCGTCACTAAATAAACTGCTAAAAATTTCCTGTGCCACCAGTTTTATACCCATAACTGGTAATTATATGGAAAGAAGACATAGGCTGTCATGGTGTGAGCCATTTTTCTGATGCAAAAACTTCTCTTGATATAAAAAATGTTCAGTGATTATCTGTAATCAAGAAGTACAGTGGAGCCCACATATAACAGCCCCACTTAAAACGAACAATATCCGCGTGACCGTGACAATATAAATTGTTTCAATGATTCTCATGAATAGAACATCACAGAAAGCTTGAATAATGTCGAAACAAGTCCTCTAGTTGTCTAACTTTCTAGTTGTGTAAAAAACAAAAAGAACAAGAGAGGACAGTGAAAGTTTTGAGCGAAAAACCTCTATTTTTGAGGTCGCTATGTAAAGGGCATCACAGATGATCCTTTCGCAATATATATTAAGCAATTAAAAAAAAAAGCTATTTTTAGACAAGGGTTGAATGAAGGTGCTGCCACACACACACAATTATTCTGAAATAATACAAAACGCACTCGTGAATAGAATATCACAAAAAGCTCTTTGAACACATATTTCAAGTATCAAGATAGGCATAAGCACTAGAGGTGTCGAAAACATTTTGGAAGGTCCTTTCTAAGTTCAAAGGCGACATCACAAAAACAAAAACAAAAAAACAATGCAGCGGGTAAATCACAGAAGTTCCTTACTTCTTCCGACTTATTTAGAAACTACTTTGAAAGTGTCGCATCTCCAAAATAAAATCTGTCAAAATTTCTCATGCAGCAACACTGGTTCTTCGACATGTCACGGAAGAAGGTGCTCTCTTCTGCAGGGTACAATGGCACCCGCTGTCGAGAATAATTTTTCACTTGTTTGGGTTGCGGGCACTGACAGATACCTGCAGGCCTTCTTTTCAAGGGATGGGTGAAGCCTGTGCTTTTCTACCATTTGAGTGGGGGCTCTCACAGTGGGGAAAGGGGGGGGGGGGGAGATTTCGGAAAGCTCTGAACCTGATCTTTGATGGAAGGACATTTAAAGCCAAGCTGGCAAGCTGGCATACAAAAGCATCTCAGGAGCTATCTCAACCAGGGGCGCGATTCTCGCGGTTTCCAATTCATAGACATCTCCACTTCTGTGAAATGCGTTCAGTTACGCAAAAAAAATGGTGAGTCGTGACGCCATGGCGCTTTCGACCACATCGGCGCACTAAACCCGCCAGCACATTCCCAGCATAAAAAGCAACTAAGTCGACGAAATGTACGGGGACAGGACTCGTAAAATAACTTGACAAGTCTGAACATGCGTATGCACGTGTTGGGATGTTAGAAGAGCGATGCAGGGAATGCTTGCCTACCTTCCAGGGGTGTCAGGCAATAAACCTACTCCAAGGGCTAATGGGACAAGAGTTCATGCACAGCATTGGAGATGGGTGTTAAAAAGCGGATCTCTGGGGGCAGCATTTCTTGTGGCAAAACGCATTCAGCCTTCTTTGTTTGTGGCGAGCATTGTGAAAGCTGCATGGCATCAAAATGATGTTGCGGAAGAACAACCAGAAACAGGCGGTGCGGTGCTCACCAGCTCCAGCCAATCAGCGGAGGCCGAATCAGACATGCCCACGAAGTAAACACCATAAGAATAGCTCCCCAGTCCTACTCTCAATTGATAGTTCCCTATTAACAACTTCCAATGTTCCCGCTGCTGCTTTTGTAACAGGAGTGCAGGCCCATTTCTTCTCGGCCCTTGCCGTGTAAGAGGCATCCTTAAATCTTGAATCCAACAGCATTGCTAAAGCTGTATCTTCCGATGTCTTGACACCAGGAAACCTTGCTTTGATGCTACGTACCAGGGTTACAGCAATGGCCAGTTACTCCTGAGCTGCATATTGGGCTAGTACAATGCTAGGGCACTCAGAATCAGAATCATTTTATTTTCACGTCAAACAAAGGAGAGAATACATAATTAGTATATACAGAAGGTCCCATAGTAAGAACTGAATTGGGACCTCTTCTACATGATAATAAAGTCAACAACACAAGTGAATTGGCGATTCATAGACTTAATAATAATAATAATAATAATAATAATAATGATAATCATAATTCAAATCAAGTAAGGAAATAACTTATAAACAGCGTTAACAAAAAACATCGAACAAGTAATGTGCCATAGTCGACTCGAGCAACGGCATGACTTGGGACGTGGGACCCAGATAGCTCTGTCGTGGCTCAGGCAATTGGATCAAGCACTTTCACAGCAGCAGTCATCAGCTTCCTGAAAGCTCCACAGTGATTGGCTTGTGAAGCTTAAGCAACCTAGGTTTCGGTTAAGCCGAAAATGCTGTAGGCCCGTGTTCTCAGATTTGAGTGCATGTTAAAGAAACCCAGGTGGTCAAAATTTCCGGAGTCCTCCACTATGGCGTCTTTCATAATCATATGGGGGTTCTGGGACGTTAAACCCCACATATCGATCAATAAGCAACCTAGGCATCATCTGATGCTCGCTATTCCAATGCGTGGAGAAATCTTGCGCAACTTCAAGGACATCACGCTGCGTTTTCCTTTGTACTTCCGTGTGGTGCACCTGAGCTTATGGGCTTTTCTTGCAGCGGCCAGCGATAGCCCTAGCCTATGTGCACAGTTGAAAAAATCTAGGTACCTCCCACTTGACATCGCTCACACATAACTGCAGCGGGGCATAACTGCCCGAAATATTTTATGCCAATCCAAGGCAACTGAGAAATTGTTGTAGTGAAATTTCTCCTGTCATCTGTAACAATGTACGCTTGTACGGTACTTTGATCAGGAAATGTCCACACCTTCATCGCGCTTTTGAGAAAGACCTCAAAAGTTTCTGGCTGTGTGAGCATCCGCCATTTCTGTACATGCCAGCACGTGCACGTGCTGTTGAAATGAGCTGTGCATAACGTTGCATGTTACCGACAAGCAGCTTTCATTAGCATGCAATTTCCGACTGTCTGTTGTTATTGAAATGGCCTCTACTCCACTGTCAATCACAGCCTGAAGGTTGTCCTTGAAGCTCCGCTTCTTGGAAGCATAAAGCTTGAGTATTATTGCTTTGAAAACTTTTTTTGTGAGGGCACGACATACTCGGGCATAGCTGTATTCACAGTGGCCAGGAAACATGGCTCCTTAACCACACTGCAGGGATGCGCCTTTTGCACTATGAATCTGGCAATAGCCTTTGTCATTTGCTGCGCCTTTGACGTTATAGACTTCAGTGTGGGCTTGAAATTGTTGCTACCGAAGGCTGTAGGACAGTAAGCTTAGTGACGGTAGCACACTTCGAGCCTTGCCGTGCACAGCGTTGCTTTTTGTACACCTTAGTCATCCTGGTGCCTCTTCAAGTTCGTCGCCAGAGTAGTCGTAGTCTCAGTCAGTGTCCTTAGTATAGTGTGGCAGTTGATACCTTGTGCTTCTTGGCCTGATGCCACTTTCACATATTGGTTTCGCACCCTTTACAGTGGTAGCCATGTCGGCGTCGAACATGTCGCTCTCTGATAGTGCTAGTGGTTGAGGTGATGAACAAAGAATGAGGAGTCTGCCGAACATGTGTTTGTCAGAACCTTGTTGATTGCGTGATCCTCACGCAATGTTCATTGGCTTAAGGGGGGACGCGGCACTTCGGGACCGAAAATCAGCCAAAAAATCGAGTTTTCGCGGACCTTCTTTTCGCGTTCCCGACATCATTGCGCACCTATTTACAAAATTTCATAGTCGAATACCATCAACTTTTATCGTTATTCAACTTTAAAAAACCGAAAACGGGCGTCCTGCCCTTTAAATTGAGGGCGAATAGCGCAGGTTTCGGCTCTACGATACGCGGGAACTACGCGCTCGATCGGCGCCATTTTGGTCTTGTTTGAAAGAACGCGTTTTCAGCTGTTTTTTTTATTCAGTAAGCAACATTGAGCGTTTCCCCGGCTCGAAAAACGGGGCCTCAAAGACGAAGAGCCGCGCTCACTGCCATTGGCTAAACGGCGCACGTGACTGAAATGGCGCTTTCCGGTTGGCTGGAAGCTCGCGGCTTGCGCCTGCATACGCGACCCGACGCCATTTTGAAAGGGTTACCGCTGTGACGCCTCGAAATCGGCAGAGCACTCTGAAGCTTCTGATCGTATCGCCATGCCTGGAAATGCAAAAAAGTATCGGACCGTGCACGCATTTGGTCGCAGGAAACGCAAAGGTCGTGGGAGAAAGTCTACGAAGTCATCAGAGCCCTTGGTTGACTCCGACGAACGATGTGTCGACGCTCCGCGGCCGTTCAGCGATGGTGCGACCGAGCGCGTTGCCTCCGACGACGATGACGGTGAAGCGAACTCCGGACGACTACGAATCGACGCCAAGGTGGTCACAAACGCCGAAGTTGAAGAAAATCATGCCCGGGAGAAAGCGACGCTCGACCGGCTTTCATCGGCGCCAGCAACTGCACGGAAAATTGACTTTTTCACCGCGAGTTGTAGCGAGGCAACCGCACAGGACTCGGACCACGCTGCTCCTTATCTGCTTATGCATCTAGATATCCTAAACGCGATAATGGGTGCCTTGTGTTGCAAAGCCTGCCACGGACCGGTTACGATCGTCAGAGGGGATTGGGACTACGGACTTGCCGTGAAAGTGCTAGTGCAGTGTGAAAGGTGCGGCGAGATCGCGAATGAATGGACTTCGCCCCGCGCGAACGGCACGAAAACGTGCTATCCGTTTGAAGTAAATCTTCTCGCTTCGAGGGCGATGGTGGCTACCGGCAACGGCCAAACGAAAATGAACGATATTTTCGCAACAATGGGCATCTCACACCGCGGTATGCACCACAAGACATTTCAGCGGCATTTGAAGAACACGCTGGCACCCGCTGCAACGCGAGCGGCTGAGTCCGCTATGAGCGAATGTGCGGAAAAGGTTAGAACAATTTATGATGACTTGTGCTTCGGCCACAGGGGCAATATTGCCGTTAGCTACGACGGCACGTGGAAGACGCGAGGCCATTCTTCCCACATCGGCGTGGGCACAGTTATCGAATTATTTAGTGGCTACGTGTTGGACTACGTCGTTCTTTCCAACTTTTGCCTAGGCTGCGAGGTGGGCCCAAAGCCTAGTAGTGAGGGCTATCAAGAATGGAAGGCTAACCACAAATGCCAAAAAAATACGAACAGCAAAGCGGGGCAAATGGAAGTGGAGGCGGCTCTAATTCTATTTCAGAGGTCGCTTGAACGCCATGGCCTGCGCTACACAACTATGCTGTCTGATGGAGACTCTAGGACATTTTGCGCCATACAAGACGCCAAGGTGTATGGTTACATTGACGTGCAGAAGGAAGACTGTATTAATCGTGTACAGAAACGGATGGGCACCGCATTGAGAAACCTGGTGCAGAAACAAAAGTGCGATGGGAAAAGAGGCCTTGGTGGGAAAGGCAGGCTCACAGGTGAGCTGATCACCAGGCTGAGCACATATTATGGCCGGGCTCTGAAATCGCATGAAGGTGACGTGGGCGAGATGCAAAAGGCTGTGATGGCCACATACCGCCACGTCACCTCCACTGATGAATGCTCGGACCACAGTCTGTGCCCAGCTGGTGAAACTTCATGGTGTCGGCACAATGCCGCAAAAGCAAAGGGTGAGCCCGACCCCAGGCATGCCTACAATCTACCGAAAGACGTGGCAGAGGCATTACTACCGGTTTATACCCGGCTTTCGGAAAGAGCCCTGCTTCGGAGGTGCGAACGCGGCAAAACGCAGAACTCCAACGAGAGCCTACATTCGGTAATCTGGAGTTTGGCCCCCAAGGAGCACCATGCGTCCCTGTTCGCTGTTGAAGCAGCTGTTGCAGAAGCAGTGCTGCGCTTCAACACGGGCAATTTGAATTCTGCAACGGCAATCTTAGGTGAAATGGACATGCATGCGACAAGTACTGGTGCCAGGAGAGCGAGAGAAAAAGACCACCGTCGCAGCATTGTCTCCAACAAGAAGAGAACAGCCTCATTGGAACTCCGGAAGCTAGTGAAGAGGAGGCATGAGCACACAATGCATTCAGACTATGCTTCTGGTGCGTTTTGAGGTTGTCTTGTTGCATCTTCTGCAATAAAAATGTGTGCCCACGTTTTTTCTCGATTTCTCAAAACGACAATTTTCATGTGCTTCCCATTATGCCGGAGCAATATCTCTTGTTCTATCTGGGTTATCATTACGATTTCTTTTTTGTTTCGAAGATAAATGCAGGGGATGTGTCGTAAAGTAAGTTTTATTGTAATAATTTTTGGAGAAAATTCTCTAAATGGATCTTTTGTTTCAAGTGTAGATGGGGAAATTTTTCATGTCATATTCAACATCCCACAACTTTGCTTTGAAATAGCCCAGAACAATGATTTATACTTTATTGCACACTGTGAACATATCGAATTGGTTCTATAGGTTGCACATCAATATCCAACATGGCGGCTATGACGTATTTCCGGCTCTTGCTTTGTTTTTGCCAGTGTACCGCTGCTGCGAAGCGCGTCTAATGGTGATGTTTCACGTCTCCACCGCTGCACACGTTAGGAGGCTGAAAAAGCGGAAAATTTGAACGTGTAATTGTAGCTGTACGCAAAGCGCACTGAAACAATTAATACTAATTTTTTTACTGCCTCAGTTAGCCACTATACCAATTGAAATCCCCCAGGCGCCGAAATAGACGATAACGTCTCCGACATTGCGGTCGCGTCACTAGATCTAGCAGACGGCGTTTGACAATGCCTGGACGCAGTCGCAGAAAAGCGGCGCGTGCAGACGATAAGTTATCTTTTTTATTAAGGGCACGTACGCTTGATGTGCTTCGCCTATCTTGACATGAAGGTAATATTTATTCATAAATAGCATGCGAGCATTTATTATTTGACTGGTTACTGTATAATCGGCTAGCTTTTCCAGACAAAGGCAGGGCAGAGCTGTTGTAACTGTCACAAGTCAGCAAGGAATTTATTATAGAGGGAACGCCAGTGGGACGTCCTGCACAAGGAGTCTTGAAAGACAAGTCGATTACCTGTGGTTTACATGAAATACAAAATGCCACGTTTGAGTTTTCATTACTTCAAAGTAGTGGTAAAAAAGAAAAACTCATCCAGCACATTTGAACATACAGTGATGTAGTTTGTCTTGGTTTTTAGGAGCAGGAGAAGCTTCCATTCAGAGCAAGGAAACCGTGGCTCAAAGCAGTAACACATCGCTCGCACACTCCTGCCAAAATACGCATGCAATAATTTCACATAGTCCATTTCACATAGTCACAATTTTCACATAGTCCATTCACACTGACACAAAATATCTCTTGACATACAAGACACTTCCATCACTGATACATTTGAAAATATGCAACATGAATGAATAGGATGAACAAATGGACAAATATAAGAGCTCACTCCACTGAATTGTACATCTCCCGACGTGAATCTTTGAAGCATGTCGTCAGTTACTAAAAACTGCACGCAGCAGCCAGACTTCAATGATAATGTTGTGCGAATGCGCACAATAGCATCCAGCATTTCAATAGACATCTTGTTCCGGTACTTAGTCTTGATGCAGGTTACCTGACTAAAATCCCTTTCGTCTGCTGCATTCGACACTGGGCAGGAGAGGCAAGCTAACGCATACATGGCTAACTCTTTGTATGGTTTGTCCACCACTACGTTTTCGTACTTCAGTACTCCAGTCCAGAATAGCGTGCAGTCATCTGGAACTTTGCTGTCAAAGACAGATTCGTCAGCCCAGACATGCATCAAGATTTTTCTGTATTGTTCTTCCAATACGTCTTGCTCTCCTTCCAAGAGGTGGCGGAAGGGGAGATGTTCAAATGGAAAGCGTGCCATCTGTGACAACACTTTCGACGGGTGAAGGGCACTGAGGCCTTGAAAAAGCTGCTGGTTGCCAGGAAGGCGGTTCTCCACTTCCCGCAGCAAGGCATACAAAAAATCCTGGCAACGCTGCTTCATATTTAGTGCCAACGTTTCATTTATGATTGATTCATCACTCTTGCAGCAACGAGCAATCTCATTTCCGAAACGTGCACCGAAGTCGGTCATGGCTATGGAAAGCCTTTGCCCCTGTGTGTTGACGACTCTCGATTTCAGTGCTTTGTGATGCAAGTCAAGCTCCTTATGCATTTTTTCCGGGTCTGCATTGAGCGATTGAAAAATTGCATTTATTTTTTCAAACTCGAGAATTATAGGTGACAAAAACAAAAAATAAAAATAGTTCACGTCGTCATGCAGCATGTCGCAGAGAGTACGAGCTTTATATCTCACTTCCTGCGAACCCTCTTGCATGGCACACTTGAAGTAAGCCTTAAGTTCTTGCCAGTTTTCAAGCAGTCTCTTGATAATGCGCCCTCGCACAAGCCACCGTGTGGAGGATGCCTTCATGAAAGGCAAATTCAGCTTACTTTTCTCATTCTCCTCCTCTCTAAGAGCTTCAAAAAGTTTTATATAGTTCTTACGTCGCAGAGTGCTGTGAGAGAACCAGCCTGGAATTTCAACCAGCAGATAGCCTAAATTAGATGGCAAAACTTCAAATGCTTTTTGTACACACAATGCTAAGGAGTGGCACACACATTTGTTTAGCACACAATTGGGAGATTCTTTTTTAATCCGCGACCACACACTGTTGTGTTCCCCCACCATGACAGCTGCTCCGTCACAGGCGATACCGATGCAATCGGCAAACGCCAGGCCATGCTCGCGAAGGCATTCGGTGAGGGCAAGGAAGAGGGCTTCACCAGTAGCCTGTACCACTGGGTATAATCCCAAAAAAGCAGTCAAAATTTCCCCAGATTTCTCACTGAAATATCGTGCACAGACTGCAAGCAGCTTTTCAACAGCCACGTCAGTGCTCTCATCTACCATGAGTGAAAATTTTTTCCCTTTCATGTCAGAAATAAGCTCATCTCTGAGAGAAGGCGAAACAACTGAGTTTATCAGGGCAGTGCACTTCGTGCGATGAAGACGGAGGTTCTCCAGGGTGCTGCCAGTGCCATTTATTTTAATCACTTCGCTAAGGTGATCGATAGCAGCGGTTGAGCAGTGGCAGCATGTTGCCACAGCTAGTTGCAGCTCAGCTCGCTTCAATTTGTCCGGCACATCTTGATGTTTTTTCGGAAAGTTCAGCACTTGGCTAGTTGATGTCAACTTCACTATTCCCTTATGTTGTGCCCCTTGCGCATGCCTCGTCAGCGTGCCGCGGTGTGGCTTCAGGTTTTTCCGGCAGAGCTTGCAGAACGGAAGCCTCGAGTTTCCTGATGCCACACTTGTCAGCCAAGGAAATTTTTTCTCCCAGGAATCCAAATACTTCCTGCTGCCATCGTACGACTTTTTTGGCCTTTTAGCATGTCCGCGCGCATCACCACCGTCGGAATCACTGTCGCTTTTTTTTTTCTGCGCTCACTTTGATGATTCATTATGTACTTTCTTTAGCCTAGAAAAGAATAAAAGGAATATAAAAATAAACGTTAAGATAGCGTACCACATGACATATAATAAGTGTAAAAGGGGAAAAAGTAATGAAAGCAAAGTACATGCAGCCTGCGACGCGATTCGAATTACCACGTGCTATGTGAGGTATCTATTCGTACTCGCAAGGAATGTAATTCATCTACGTACCAACTGTTGGCGGCGATCTCGTTGTGGCATGGGTCGCACCAACGACTGCACAACCATGCGATGAATCCGGCGAAGCAGAAAGTGGGCTGTGCGAGTCGGGGACAACAGCAACACACACGGCGTGCGTTTCCTTGTGCGGTGTGCAATCGCGTACAAACACGCGCAACGACAAACACGTTGTGAGAGGCACGCCAGTTCGCGAGCGCGAGCTTCAATCGTCACTTCCTAAAGCTGTAGAGGTATATACATAACGAAGTGTTGAAAGTCTTGAAGGGGGCAAGAAATTTGCGCCAGCTTTGGGATGCAGTAAAAGGCTAACAACATGGTGTAAATTCAAGTGGCAAGCCATTTCCCAAGATTTTTCACCATTTTTCACCAGATTTTGTCTGGTGTAGCCATTTCGACACATCAACACCAGTAACCCCCAAATTTCACCACATTTTCAAAACCTGGTGCCAAATTTCACCATATGGCAACGCTGACACGCACGAGAGCAGGCGCCGACGGAGCAAAACCAAACAAACAAAAAAAAAGAGCGAGCAACCGTGGCCGCGCCGCCGCGCCAGCCAATGGTAAGCGCGAGACGGGGGGGGGGGGGGGGGAAGGGGGGGGGGGGGGCTCGCCGGCGCTCGTGCGCTCTAGCCAATCAGCGGTCCGGCAGACGGCTTCGCAAAACGGGGGAGGGCAGTCGTTGTGTTGGAGCTGCGCCATTTTGAGAGCCCGCAAAACGCGCACAAAGGAACCAGCTTCAAAACAAGCTCAAGATGGCGCCGATCCGCCGGCTGCTTCGCTGGCGGCACGCGCGGGAAGTTCGAACAAATTTTCTGTTTTGCGGGTTGTTTTGCGACTCCCGTGATGGTTTGAAAATAGATTTTAACCTATTTTTTTATCGAATTTAGCGTTAATAATTTGAGGAGAGGTGCTTATAGGTTCAAAGATACGAAAAATGCGTTTTTCTCAAAATCGATTTTTTGGCCATTTTTTACTTTTCTAAGACCCGCGTCACCCCACCCCTTAAGAGACTGTTGAGGCGAGCTTATTGTTATAGATCCATTAGAAATACAGCTCTTAAGGGGGGACATGGGTTTTAGGGCTCTCTTTTATTTTTGAACCAAATGTGACAAAAGTTGGCATGCTTACTTAGTTTGTTCTCCAGATTCTAAAAATGTTGTTATTTTTTCTGTAACTTCAGTAGTTCAATATTTAATTAGGATGACAATATCTATTGTTCCTACTACAACGAAAAAATAAGCACCAGTCTGAAATTTACAAATAGCATAGGGATCAACACTAGAAAGCACAAGCTACACAACATAAAAAGCACTTTTTTGATTGGGTCATTATTTTTACTTTACAGTACACTAAACTTCATAGCTCCGAATGTGGCCATTGTGTTGTCACACAAGACTAATTTAAAAAACTTGCATCAGGAGAAATCAAAATCTGCTTCCTATGTTGTGTGCTTCAAACATATAGCTTCATGCTTCAAAAAAAATTATTCTGTTATATGTAATAGTTTCAGATATATTGCAGGAATTTTCATGCAGGGCGTACTATATTGCCATTTCAAGAAAATCAAGAAAACAAAGAATTCTAACATTTTTAACCGTAAAAACGTATGTACTTGGAAATACATAGTCATTAACATATACAGTATATGGATACTAGAAAGCCTAAGGAGTGCTACGCTGCAAGCTGATTGAAAATTGAACGAGTGTTTCTGGAATTACAGCATAATAAAGTTCATTGCATGTAACCAAAAACAAATTTTTATATTAAGATAAAAAAAAATGAAGCTACCCAATAGAAATTGGCCCTCAGCATTGTTTTTTGTGCACATTTAGCTACATTGTGCAGAGACAATTACAGCTCTAGCTGTCCGAGGTCCACTTTTACCGAACAAGCAAAAGAAAGTGGTCAAAATCTTTGCTTCGAGAAAAATGCTGTTAAAGCTTTATTTCGCTGTTTCGAGTGAAAAATATCATGGCACACATACTTTTGATCAGTTAATATGCACCGGGAATGTAATACAACAGAGTGTTTGCACGAGCGTGTCGTTTCTTCTAGTCCTGTAGCAAGTTGTCGCCATGTGCTCGTCTGCCGCAAAGCCGCTTATCTGTTTGGTGACTGTACTGACGGCGATGTGCGACGAATGTGCACACGTCATCTGCGATTCGTCGAATTACACTGCGATGTTTTCGGGCTAATTCAGAATGAGTTGCCTGTAAATGTCGCAAACCAAACTTGTTCTCTTGCACATCGATTTCGAGGCTACACGAGTGACGAGGTATTAAGTTTCCTTCTCGCAAAAGACTGCTGCATTTTCGAGCAGAGACTGCGACAGCGTTGCGAACACGTCGTTTAAAGCAGTCTACCTGTTGCCAGTAGCCTCCATTGTACGGGCGGCGAGCACGTTCACCGCAAACGGATTGGCTTTCTGTTGTTCGTTGACGTGCGGCGTACTCCACTCTGATGACTCGTTGCGCAGTTCAAGGTCCTTTCGTCAGGCGGGGGGAACCGCGACAACGGTGCGATTAGCGATGAGACTGCGCACTTCCATTCCGTCACTACAAAGATTGATATCTCTTGTAGCTTCACTTCTGCTTTTTACTTGCCATCCTCTAACTGATGAGGCTGCAAAACAAAGCCGCTCTCTGTAACGTTGTCGGCAACCAACGGGCTCGTACGCGAGTTAGGCCTACACTGGTGACTCAGCGAACGCCGTTGACCACGGCGAGTTCGTTGTCCTTGTTGTCCTGAGCCATAGCGGGGCTCTTTCTGAAGTTCACAGCGAACGATCGCCACACCCGCTTCAAAAATTACTGTAGCACGGAACTTCTTTACTGCCGCAGGCAGACAGCAGCACCACGACAAAATAACGCATGTCCGTGCGCGTCACGATCGTGAAGCAGACGCCGGAAATGCTACTTGGCCGATCAGATGTTTAGGTTTTCACACGTGCCCCAAGCAGCCAACAGAATCGCGTGATAGTGTTTCTTCATGACGCGTTTTTGCTGACAAACCAATGAGCATGGCGAGCCAGCGGTGGCGGGAAATTGAAGATGAAGAACGACCCTTCCAAACAAGACCAAGATGAACACTATAGCTTGTGTGTAACAGCAACAGTTCGGCGTGGAAAAAGGGGGATTTTAGCGACAATTTGCACTCGCATTAATCTCGCAGGGATGTTATAAATTGATTTTGCACCAGAAATAATGAGGCAAGAAGCTAGAAACTTCTCAGGTAGGTGCAAAAATAGGTACATATTTCGAAAATGTCAAACAGGTACAGATTCCTAAAATGTCAACTTCAAAAAGTCGATTTTTTTTTGCGTTTTTTGGCCTTCTAAGACCCGTGTCCGCCTTTAGGGAACACAAAACACGCGAGACAAGAATGAGGACGGTGCACGTCCTAGTTCTTGTCTCGTTTGTTTTGTGTTCCTTAAGCGCTGTGTTTGTAATGTTCATTGGGCCGTCGTGGCTACATTACGTAATGCTCACTCCTATCTGCATGATAATACAGTGGAACTTCCCTGCAATCAACACCGCTTCAACGAAATTTCCGCTACAACGGAAAATTCATGATTCCCCATCGGCCACTCATAGGAGTCAATGCATAAATATTGTCTCTGAAAAGAACACTTTTACTTTGACCGTCCCGCTTTAATAAAATTTTATGATGCAATTCCAAGCTCAGATACTTATTTTATGCAGTCAACCCAATTTTTAACACTTTAATGCATTTCAGAGCCTGAAAAAGCGTCAACGAAGTCTAAAACGCGCATTGGCCCCACCAGAAACCGTCTCTATGCCGCTGCTGTTCAGCAAGCATTGGCGCCGTCATTGCTTGATAGCGATAGCAATGAGACTGCCCTGCTTTTGCCACTGGTTTGCTTTTGAGCCACAGGCAATCCGAAGCTGAAGCTCAGTCACTCAGTTCATAGTTTTCTTCATGCAGCTGCTGGGTGCAACCGCGGAACGATGCCTTTTCCGATTTCGATGCTTATCATTATGTTCACGCTTGGGCAGTGTGGTAACTAATCAGAGTGGCTGTTCGTCCGCATTATCAAGAACATCAGCTAGCCGCGAGTGGATAATAATAATGGCATAGAATAATGCAAAATTCGCCGCTACAGGATACCCTGCCTCCATCTCGGCGTTGTCGAATACTTTTGACGCCGGACAGCTGTTGGTGTTAACGTGTTAAGCAACTTTTTGGTTCATTCACGAAAGCAGTTTTAGGCACTGTTTCAGCTTGCTTTTCACCTTGGCCTTGCTATGCATGGGTGAGAATCGCGTCGTGACACTGCTGGGAAGAATAGAAAGGAGCGGACATTTTTTGAATTTTGAAAATAAACGTTCGTTTGTTTTGCTACCTCATATCAGCTTTTTTTTTTTAGATTTCACTACAAAGAAATTTTCGCTTGAATGTAATATTTTTCACACCCCGTCAGTTTCGTTGTAGCGGTGTTCGACTGTAACATGATACACAAGCACAGCCCTGAAGATTCGTATTGCAAACATGGTGTTTATGACGTAATAATTTATAAATTACTGCATCCAAATGTTTATTTACATTGTTGCGTTGGCATAGACTCATCTTCATTTTCATTAGCCGGTGGAGATGTATTGATTATTTATTTTTTTAACTGTTATTCATGCTACGCCCCGCATTGAGCGCAGGCAACCCGATCCAAAGGACATAGCAGTGTCACCAGCGTGCATCGCGTTGTGGGGCTTGTCGCACTAGTTGTGTTGTCTGCTTTTTTCCTCACTTGAAACGGTTACTGCCAAACGAAACAAATACGTTCATTACGTTTTTGTGAAAGGCCTCGTTCTTGGCTAAGTGGTACTACCTGCCACTAGATTGCCACCGAGTGTACCATTATGTTTACCAGTGACGAAGTTCCAGGTTCAGCGATCGCTTTCAGGAGTACTACCCTGAGGCGTTCAACTGTGTACAGCAAGCCGTGGCGGTTCCACACCACGCTAGCAGTGCTACGCTATCACTACGTCGACTCATTCGTTGACAATCTGGCGATGGTATCGACAGTGATCGCTCGCAAGAGGTCAGCCGTGTTGGCTTTACTTCTTGTACTGCCTGGGAAAGAGTAAGTGCACCGCATAACATGATGTAGGTTTTTCAGGTGTAAGCATTGAAACGAAATTCTGTACAACAAAATATTTTTTTTTCCCATCCTACGGATTTTGCGTTTCTCGGCGGGCTCTCTCGTTCATCTTTTGAGGTCCCTTTAAAAACCTGTCGGCGAGTTTCTACTGTAATAGTACACAGTTTTGGTAATCCTTCACCTCGAATACTTCAAGAAAACGTAAATCATATTGTACTATCCGTTCGAATAATCGAAGCGAGTGAGTAAAAACTTTATTGACATAGTCCGGCAGTATTTAACAGGGTGGGGCTACAACCACCCCAGTTTAGGGGACGGCTTCAAGTCATTGGACATGGGCGGCTTCTGGGGGTGCCGGACTGCCCACAATTGATCGGCGAGGTCGCGGCTGAGCAGAGCCGCCTCCCATCACGCCTCGCTGTTCGAGACTGCCATGTCTACCCAGTTCATAGGGGACTGCTGCATGCTCCCGGTGCGTAACTCTTGCTCCACACGCTTTACAGTCGTCAGATGTATAAATGTCTGGGTAACAGAGGCGCAGGATCACTGGGTTCGGGTATGTGCGAGTCTGTAATAGCGTCCAGGCAACCTCCTTTTTCTTGTTTAGTTTTTCGTGTGGTGGTGGATATTTGCATCTGTTCAGTCTGTAGTGTTGGGTGACGTCTTTGAAAGTTGTCATGTGATCCCCCCGCTTCCACTTCGTGCCTTTTCCATCGTGGCTTCCGGCATGTGCCACAGCTCGGCATGCAAGGCCTCGAACCGTGCCGTGGGCAGTCGCGTTGCCCGTGCCCGCGAGTGGCCATTGAATCGAACATATTTTGGCACTCTTGTCGTAATTGAGCCGTTCTTGCTTCCTCTTTTGTGATAGACTAGGCTGCGCAGGTCCTTGCGGAAGCTTCTCCCACTGATGCGTTGTCTTCCCAGCAAGACCTGAAAAAACAGGTATGCGTTACTGTTTCTGTAGCTATGCTGTATGAAAGCATTGACAATCGCCGCGTCAAGGATGCAATAAAAAGTTCGACTCCACGACCTCTTTGAGCGCCTATCCAGTGGATATGCATTTCTTTTGTAGTCTAAGTGATCCACCCCTTCCATCCAGCGGTTGTGGTCACGCACTGCTAAAGGGCACTTCACAGGTTTCTTATGACCTTTTGGTGTAGTTCTGTCAACTTCAACGTCCACTGGGGTCGTGATAGTTTGACATTAGGTGAACGTGCCTTGTGACTCGCCATTGGTAGGCGGTAACATTCCTTTTTCTCCTCCAGACAAATTCACCACGGTCAAGCTTGTTGTTTACTTTCAGTTCTGCAGGTAGGTTCTTTCGATTTGTGTGGAATGCTTCACAAGCTAAAATGTCTTTGTCACGAAGCTGCTGCAGCAAGGTGGTTGAACTGAAGAAGTTGTCAAAAAACAGTTAACTTCCAGAGGTTGAAATTCCTTCTGACAATGACAACACAACGTATTCTCCAAGTGTCATGTTGTTTGGTCGCTCCTGCGGCTTGCCTTGGTAAATTTCAAATTCGCATAGGTATCCTGTAGACGAGTCCGCAATGCACCACACCTTTTAACCATGTTTTATTTTTGGTTTCATGGGCATATTCTGCTTCATAGAAGACTTTCCTTTGAATGAAATCATACTTTCGTCCACTGCAAGACGAGATGAAGGTGTGTACTTGCTACGAAGGTTTTCATTCATCATGTTAATGAGCAGGCGAACTTTGAAGCAGTGGTCATATTCTTTTGACCCCTTTTTTGTCATTTGCGTGTTGTCATTCAAATGAAAATTGTTTGTGATTTGCTGGAATCTTTTGTGCGTCATGACCACAGCGATCCCTTTCTTATAGAATAGGCTATCAGAGCTCCATTACAGATGCGCCTGGTTCATAGGATTGGCACTCATGAGTACCAGCATGCCAAAATAGGCCTTCAGCTCCTCAGCAGTGAGTGGTATCCAGCCCCGGGTTGCTTTTTGGGAGGCGTAAAGATTTGTATTATCAACTATGTGGCTCACCACTTCATCGGTGAAAAAAAAGCTCGAAAGCATTCAATGCTGTGCTCTCTGACAATAGCTCTGCCGTAAAAATCGGTTCAGTGTCTGTCAGCGGCACCACATCCGCTGGTGTCATCTCCCACTGACCTTCCGTGTCAATTTCAGAAGTATCTGCAGCAGCTGTTGAGCCTGCAGTTGAGCCACAATGCCTTTTCTTCTGTTTGCCGGTATACGCTCTTGGCGGTTTTTTCTTGCGTTTCTCAGTGGAAACTGCCAACTCAACTTCATCACTTTCACTGCCCTTTTCACTTTGAAGATAACAAGGCAGTTCTTCAAAATATTCTTCGTCACTATCATCTTCGCTGGCACTTTCAAGGTCCGGAAGGCTGAAAGAAAGATCATGGGCCTCTTCTGTAGTCAGATTCTTCCTCGTTCCTGCAAAAACGACCGGTAAGACTTTATGCAAGCCGCATGGTTAGATGTAAATAATAATCGTGCAATGTGATCTGTCAAGTTAATTCAGTGTTTTGGTGTTGTACATAGGTATAGGAGCACAAAATATGAGTTAGAATAGCAAAACTGAAGTGATACGTCCTTGAAAATGTCTCGACATGGAAATAAAATGTCAAAGGGGCTTCCTAGGCCTAACGTCCGACCACTACGTTTGGCTTTTTTGCTAGTGGCAGAAAAAATAGCTTTATGTCACGTCAAACCTGTCTATAATTCATCAAGATGCATTACATGAGTGCAAGGGGTATTTTTCGCACTTACCAGAGATTCCTTTTGCGGTGAATAATGCCCCTGACACACGGGCACCCTAAAGTCCTTTAGACAAGGGGACATCTTTCGGAAAGGCGTTCGGGCGCAGTGACACACGACAAAGGAGTAACTCCTTAACGGCAAAGACCCTTTTCGCAAAAGCAGATCCCACATCTACTTTTCTGACAGGAAGGGAGTACTCGGAAGGGGGTTTACCCTCGCATACAGCGTGCATAATTTATCAATAGAAGAAAACGTGTCGCAACACCGCGGTGCCCTGTCAGTATTTTTTGCGCTGAAAAAATGTTTTCATTTTCAGCAGCAGTGCGATTTGTGGAAAAGTGAAGGCCTATAGTCTGTCCATACTCTCAAACGCCTGAATTACGTCACTAGCGCGATCATGTCAGGGTTGGCAGCGGCAATTGCTGTGTCAGCGACCTTTTCAACCGCAATTCACTCGTGCATATTAGTTGAGACCCTCTCTAGCGAAGGGCGTAGGCTGTTCGCAATGAAACGGAAGGTGGCT
Organism: Rhipicephalus microplus; assembly: GCF_013339725.1. NCBI lineage: Eukaryota > Metazoa > Arthropoda > Arachnida > Ixodida > Ixodidae > Rhipicephalus > Rhipicephalus microplus. The sequence continues at coordinate 142,831,215 of NC_051167.1, forward strand.
GGGCTCACTCGAAAACACTGCTTAAAGTGGCCGTCGCCTAATAACGGCAATGTGTCTTCGAACCAGCGTTCATTGCGCACATAGGCCCACCTTTCGCGGTTGATGGCTCGGGGGGACAGTGCGGAAGCAGTCAAAATGAAGCTGTTCATGACGAGTCTTTGTTTGAGGCTCATCACTCTTGCCTTCGCAGCGACAAGAGTCAGGCCCACCTCAACTGTTGCTTTATCTCTGTCTCTGCGCTGAGACATCGCAGGACCACGATGAAACGCGGCACGCTGTCACTGACCCAGCTGGACGCAGCCATGTAAAAAGCACGACAAAAAACAAAAACAGCAAAACACCGACTGTTCATAGTTGCCAGACGAACTTAAGTTGCTGCTAAAAACGCAAAAAAGCGAAAGAAAATTACAGGTATGCGCATTATAAGCCAGCAGACAATAAAAAAAAAACGGTTTTATGCTCTGGCATCGTTGAATGTGATGTACATGTGCAGATTCTTTTTAATATTTCCAATCTTGCTGCTTCCACAAACAGCGCCATTTTTTCTGCAGCGTTCTTCTGAGGCACCGCCTAAAGCAGTAGTCCGGTGCCGTGTGTCATCAGCGCCACTCCTGCAAATGGTCCCCTTAGGCGACAAAAGGGGTTTACTTCAAAGTACTTTACTTTTGCCCGTGTGTCACGGGTATAAGGAACTATCACGCACTTTAGCGTGTATCCACACGACGGACATATCCGCGCAAATCCCTCCCGCGGACGTTCGTTCCGCCGCCCGTCCGGCTGCGAAGCACATTCAGACGACGGACGAAGCGAGCAGACGGACGCGCTGGAGAAAAAAAACATGGCGGCACTGTCTGAAGCGAGAGCTGCCCGCTTCAAATCTTTAAGCTCTTCGTAGCGCATCGCGTGGGCTGTTATTCCCAAACTGATGGTTGTGTAGGCTTTAGGTCTGTGTCCTCGAGCTTCGACGGCAACGTATACATGACTATTTGGTACTGTTTCCGAGCGCCGTACTCGTTTTCTGAAAAGTGTAGGCTTAGCGACCACCGCTATTGCCAATACATGAGCTCGGTGATCTGCGGTAGCGCTGGGGCTACCATATCTCGGAGCTCATGATAATGTGCGAATGTTTGCTTATTCTTCTTTTCTATAGATGGCGCGACCAGTCTGAAAGTAGAAAACCCATTCATCGCTAGCCATTCGAGGTTTAGGTTTCCGTCTATGACGCTGAGTTTGAAGTTGAAGTGAATATGGAGGTCGAAAGAAAGCAACGAATAGCTGCAATGGCTGTTGTATTAGCAGAATTAGACGATGAAGCGCTGTTCTTCCCTGTAAAACGATCTTGTTGGCAAAAGGACTACATCGCTAACAAGCATCTGGGTATGCAATATCAACTCTATCGTGAACTTTTGCTTAGCGACAGCCAAGAATACAGGAGGCTTCTGCGAGTGTCGAGAGAGCAGTTTGTCCAGTTGCTGTCGCTCGTAGGACCTCGCATACAACGACAGGACACCGTAATGCAGCGAGCCATATCAGCTGAAACAAGGCTGCAGGTCACGCTACGATACCTTGCTTCAGGCAAGTGTTGCACGTCTGTGCATTTCTACTCGAAACATTGCTCCTATTGTTGCATCCGAGACTGTTCAGACTTGGAGAGCCTCGCTTTTAGAGGTGGCATTACGTTGTGTGTTGTAAAACGCCAGCAAGGTCTTGAATAGGCACATATGTGACACTAATAAAACAAATCTTGCGAAGGCTACGAAAGCCCTCTTACACAGCCTCGCTGTCGTTGATGTACAGTTTGGCACTCTTGGCATACATCTGCGAATTAGTGACGGTATTTTTTTCCCTTTGTGCAGGAGAGAGCCACCACTCCTTGAGTCGCCAATTTCGTCTGGGCCACTCGACTGTAAATGATATCATCCATGAAACATGTAATGTAATTTATGAAGAGCTGAAGAATGAATTTCTCAAAACTCCAAGCACCGAGGATGAGTGGAGAGACGTCGTTGCTGGTTTCAGTAGAAACTGGAACTTTCCAAACTGCGTTGGAGCGATGGATGGAAAGCATGTGATAATTACTAAGCCAGCAAACACGGGAACAGTTTACAGAAACTACAAGAAGAGCTTTAGCATTATACTGTTTGCCGTGGTCGATGCGAACTACAAATTTTTGTACACGGATGTTGGTGCGCCAGGGTCACAGGGAGATGCGGGCGTCTGGCAAACTACGCCTCTGCAAGCACACTTGTCAAACATGTCGGCTGGTCTTCCGGAACTGGTCAAGGTGGGAAGCTTGCCTGATCTGTACTTGCCACCAGTTTTCGTCGGTGATGACGCGTTTCCTCTTGGAAGAAACTTGATGAAACCGTTTGGGGAACGTTCGTTATCAGAAGAGAAGAGAATATTTAATTACAGGTAATTTATGTCACTACTGAAACAGCACTATGTGATATTTAACCGTTTAATCGAAGGTGCGCTAACCCAGATTTGCAGCACACATTAGCATGCTACTATCTTCTCAGTGGTGTAAAGTGTATAAAATTATATCTTACTTTTTTTAATGCTTTACAGGTTATCCAGGGCTCGGCGTGTAGTTGAGAGCACCTTTGGAATACTTGCGAATAGGTTTAGATTTCTGCACACCGTGATTGACGCTGAGCCAAAACGGGTGACAACAATGGTGAATGCAGCATGCGTATTGCACAACTTCCTCGCCAATGAATTGAACGCAGCTGACTCGTGTGCCGACACAACGCCTACTGCAACTCTGTTCTCTACACAGCCTTATTCTCGCGGACAAGTAAGTGCTGTTGGCTCCGCCGTACGTGACAGCCTATGCGAATTTTTGAATGGCAGGGGTGCTGTGTCATGGCAGCGTACGTCAGCCCACTTGGAGGCCGATGTATACAGAAGGCCATAAGATTACGCAAAGATAGTGCAAGATGCACATGCGTTGTCATAAAATAAAGTTGTTGAAAAATAAAATGCGGTTTGTTTAGTTGAAGGGCGAGATCTTGTATACGCTGTCATATGAATGGCATTTCAAATTACGGATATTTACTTAAAACTGAGTTTCATTCACACTGACAACAATGCTGGAGGTAAGCAACGATTTATTAACTGGCAATATTAAATGAGATCTGTTGAGCTTTCTTACTCGCTTTTGTTGATGTAGATTTCAAGTGCGCTTAAGATAGCCTTCTGGCATGGGATCAGCTTATCCTTCGGAACCTCGCGCATGTGTGCAGCAACAACTTTACCAAAATAGTCGATATCATCTTCCTGCTGTGTGGTACTCGCTGGTTGGCCTACGCTTGCAGCTATTTTTTCCAACACAGTTTGCCGTTGGGCCAATATTTCATCTAAACGATGGGGAGATCGGCGCCTTTTCTTCTGTGTTCCTTGGCGGGACATTGCAGAGAGTGCCTTGCCCGCAATTGGGTCGTCCACGGTAATGTTTTGGTCGTCAGTCGCTGCAGCTGCATCGTCTGAGGTTTGTGAAGGATCATCAATGTCTGGTCGTACCTGCAAGACACAAAATGGCGCACAAAGTCTCTCGCAATTCCAAAATGTAATGCTTTGCAGACACACATCTGCGTATCTATTCCGATTACAATCTGTATTACAACCACGTAAAAGCAATGGTACATTATTCGTGATTTGGCGTAATTAGAGCGCAAGATTCAAACTTCAGTGTCAACAATTTTTGGTCATATCTAATTTAAATATAGAAACGACGTTTGAATAATTCAGCACACCAAGCAACTAATCTTAATGTAGAATTATTTTGGTGTGTGTTCAAGCATTGAAAAGGTTGTAAGGCTGTATAAGAAAGTGCTAAGTAATAAAAAATACATATTGTAAAAATTTACGCGGCACAAGAAGGCTTCATCACAAATACGAAAAACAAGGGCAGTTTACCTTCATGGTCTCCGCCGCAGCTTGGCATGCATCAGTGCTCACAGAACGCCAACAGGTCACTTTTGAAGCATCCAAAAACCTGAGTGAATTATAAAAGCGCCAGCGACCTTTATAAACGTCCGAGCTTGGCATTCCACTCTTTGTGGATTCTACTTTCTTCTTCTCCAACCGGTATGTGCGTCTCTTATTGTCAAAGAAGCGCCGAAGGGCTTCTGTAAAAAAAAAAGAACAAAACAGAGGGGGGGGGGGGGGGTGATTATAAGTACGATTTACACCATGCAGTTTCGGTCAATCACCATCACAACACATTATGCTGAAAAAACGTGGCTGGTGCTCTAACGAATACTGCAGTGAATGTTTTCAGTTTTACCGCAAGCTTACGCATCACAAGCAACGTTTGGCGGACTCGTCGCCATTAACACTGTTCTTGAATTTCGCGCCGATTCCTTGATTAAAATGCATTTTTATTGAGCAGCCCTGCCTCCGGCACGGTAGCATGCTTGGGAATGCGCTGACCACGGCCGTCACTTGTAGACACCAATGTGCCCCACGTCATGCATAACAGGTACATTCCAGAAGGTTATTATCACGAAACCCACCCATATAATAACGCAAAACATAGAGAGTAAATATAAATGGTACTTACTGGCATCGTACGGCCCGTACGCAGGCCACTCCTCGTTCATTTCCTTCGCTATGCGTTCCCATATACTCTCCTTCACTGTTGTGTCCGCGTACTCGGCGAGTGTCATATCCCACAATGCGGGGAACTGCTCAACAAGGCGCAGCAGAAAAAAAGTTGCGTCGTCGCTCAAGTTCATAGTTGGAGTTGTTTGCGGTAGTGTGCGTCGAACGTACTTCCCACGCAAAAACCCAAACAAGACGAGCAGAAAAAAAAAAACGTGCCTGTTGCCAGACCCTTATAACTTCGTCGGCTAAATTTACGAAACCACACGAGAAACAGAAAAATAAGCGCTTGTTGCCACACTAGTATTGGCGTCCTCCGCTAAATTTGTCGTGTTTTTCCGCGGGAATCCGTTTGCGAAAAAGAGCGTGGCATTTTCCGTCCGCGGACGCGGCACGGATGGCGGAAATCCGTGACGTGGGGTCACGTGACGCGCCGTCCGCCGCGGAAAAGACGGATTTGGTCCGTCGTGTGGATACACGCTTAGGAGCAACAGTGCCGAAAAACGCAAGCCAACAGAAAAACAACACAATCTACTAGTGCCACCTACCAATTCAAATACGAACTAAATACATTAGTTGCTCTAAACCTCTACAAGATGGCGCTGCTTGTTTCTGCAAGTCTTGTCATGTTCCTTTGATCATTTGAGGCGGTTTTATTAGCGGTTGTGGGTGGGACATATATGTCCCAATGCCCAACAAAGGGTTAACACCCTAAAGGGGGGACGTGGCAAGTAAAACTAATTTTTTTATTAATGTACTGTTTGTGATGAAATTTGGTGTGTATGTGGATGATTGTGAGGATTCCAAATATGAAAACCGTTTTCAAATACCTCTTGTACTTTTTGAGTTACACGCATAACTATACTAATTATTGCTCTTCACAATTAAATAAATAATTATTGCTAAATGAAATTATTTTTCCACATTATTATGTTCCCAAAGCATCAACTTGTGTAAAGAAGCTATTAGTTGATTTTTCTAGTTCTTGTAACCATAAATAAGATTTCCAAAACATGGATGTTCTTTTGCGCACACATCGCAGTAATTATAAAATGTGTTCTAAAAATTTTAAATTATGAGTAAGAAGAGAGATAAAGCTTTATTGCACTGCTAAAGGCCTCCTGAGCCTAGTGCAAAAAACGGAACTACTCTATCAGTCTTTGTTAGAAAATGACAGATGTTCTAGCGAAGGCACATAGGCGAAAATCAAGAGTTGGGAAAACTGACTTTGAAAGTTCACTCTTGTTTGGAAGTTCACAACATGCCTAAAACACTCAGAATCCTCCTGGGCAGTAATCTTGAGATGCTGTGGCCTTGGCCTCTGTAGAGCGCAACCCAGTTTTGCGCTTCTTTGTCGTGGAACAAGGCGCCTTTTGAGCCCTCTTTACCCTTTTGGCGTCCTTTTCGGCTGCTCGCCGCAAACAGCAGTTTCCTGGATTGAAGCCCAGTTGAGCAGTGATCTCTCGCAGTGCACTCTTGCAGCCACCATTGAAACGGCAGACTGCATCTACAACTGCACTTTCCACACTCCGAAGGGAGGCGAACTGGCTCTTGGACTGGAGTGACCAAATGACGCTGTTCATACTCTCCACAGTGTTCTGGGTTTTTCCGTGCGCACACCTTTCAAGGAGCTCTTTGTTCGAGAGGCGCTTGTAGATTGGCAGCAGTGCCACTCGCACATGAGGGGGCAGTTTATGTTTGTGAGGCGGCAGCAGCTCTCCCTTGGCCAATGCCTGATTGTGCGGGCACCAGGAGTCGGTCCCACTTGGGCACAGGTCGTGGTGTGGATCCTGGTCTGTGGATGTTACATAGTAATAAGTGGCCATGATGGCCCTCTCCATGCCAGGAACATCGTTGGGTGGCTCTTAATGGCCCAGCCATAATAATTCGTTAACTTCTTTATCAGGCCCTGTGTCAGCCGGCCTTTGCCACCCATGCTCAGTCCTCGGCCTTTAGATTTGTGCTCATCAAGAAGGTTGCGCAAGGAAGTGCCCATTCTTTTTTTCACATGGTTCACACACTCCTGTTTCTTGATCACCATGTAGCCATACACCTTGTCTTGCGTGAGGGCAAGGTACGTACGGCTGTCACCGTCGCAGAGCACATTGATGTATCGAAGCTTGTACTTAGTAAACGATCTTTCAAACATGATCCTAGCTGCTTCTACTTCCATTTGGCCTGCTTTAGCATCGGCGTTCTTTTGGCACTGTGGCTTGTGTTTCTCAAGCCACTCCTCATAGTTGTCGTCACCAGGCTTGGGGTTAACAGCACAGCCTTGGCAGCAGTTGGACAGGACACAGTGGTCCAAGACCAAGCCTGTGTACAGCTCGATTACACAGCCCACGCCAATATGACTTCTGTGCCCCCTCGTCATCCACGTGCCGTCGTAAATGACGTCAATGTTGCCTGGCACTCCTCCTAGGTCCTTGTAAATGTCATGCACCTTCTGTGCACTTTCTGCTTCAATGCGGGTGGCAGCTGATGTGGTGGCAGGGTGGCTGTACTTCTTTTGCAGTCTCTGGTAGGACTTGTGGTGCAGTGCTCGATGCGAAATGTCCATCGCAGAAAAAATGTCATTTATGGCAGATTGTTTTCTGCCAACTGACTGCACAGCCCTCAAAGCACGCACGTTTACCTCAAAGGGGTTAGTTTTTTGTTGCCCAGAGCACCTTGGGGACGACCACGCACTGTTCACTATGCCACGATTGTCACAAAAAAGTTCCATCCTCGCCGCGAGTCCAAGGCAGTGCGTAGTCTCGAGGCGTATCGACCCTTCGTCGCACTTGTTGCACTTTGCTGACGAAAGCAGACCGTTCAGCATCTTCTTATTTACAATGAAGAATGTGGAGTCCTTACCGCCGTCATTTTCGTCGCAGCCTTCGTTCAGAAGCTCGAGCTTCCGCTGTGAAGTGGACTTCGATGCTACGGCATCCAAAACACCCCGCCTTGTCTGCGCCCGCTGCGCGATTTTTTCACTGCTCGGAATCTGGGCCGAAACTCGCGATAGAATGTTCGACTCGCGAACGCCCGGAGTTGCAACGGCTGCCGACGCGGTGCCACCGCAATCGGGTTCGCGAGAGCGTCCATCACGGTCGACGGCATCCGGCGGTCCGACATACGATGATGTGGCACCTTCCACACTCTCGGCCTCACAACAATCAGCGAAGGGTCTGAGGAGAGGCTCCGTGACGCTTGAAGAGCATGCTCCGTCAGGAACTGCGACTGGGACGGCAGCCGCAGTCGTCTGCCCTTTGTTCCAAGCTTTCCGAAGCTTGCCGTACTTGTGGACGCTCCGGAACTTTTTTTGCGGCAACATAGCACCGCAGTATGAGCAAGCACTCAGAAAAGACCACCGATGTAAACAAAGCTTGGTAAAAAAAACACGCGAACTATCACAAAAAAAACTCCCAAGCATTTCCCCGAGGGTGAACATGGTTAAGTGCGAATGCACGGGGTGATGCTATGAGGGGGAGTAAAGTTAAAATCCGTTGGCATTCGCCAGTGAGTTAACGTTAACTCCCCCGTGTGATCAAATTGCGATTCCCAGGAAACATTACACCATAAAGGCACCATAGTGTGATTAATAAATATAATAGTGCGAATTATTAAATACCCCTCATAGCATCACCCCATGCATTCGCACTTAACCATGTTCACCCTCGGGGAAATGCTTGGGAGTTTTATTACTGATGATGATGATTAAAGTGTAAATAATGAATTTAAGTGTTGTTTGTCATGAAGCATTTGTACACAGATACATTATATACGAAGTATTATTTATTTACACTTCACGATTTTCGTACGATGCATTAAATGCACACATCGCGAGCGCGTCACACACACACACACAAACTACACTACAGATTAGCACCTATTCGTGTTATCGTTGTAGCTCACGGTTAGTACCAGCGCTTTGTGATCCGAGAAATGTACGGTGAGCGGATCCGGCAAGATGGAGCGGACCGTACAGTTCCTACTGAACGCCAAGTCTATGAAGCCACCGTTGACCGTGGTCGGAAACTCGAGAGACAGACACGTGATCGAGTAATTGTTCAGCATGTGGTCAACCAACCAGCCATTGTCCTTTCTAACGTCCACGTTAGTCACCCACCACCACAATCGGAACCGAGGGACGTGCGCGCACAGACTCGCTCTCCATCGCCGCATTCATCTGCACCAACACGTCATCTCTCAAGAGGTTCGGGGCCAGGTAGACGGTCAGAACCAGGACGGCACCGCCGGAGTAGGCACTGGTGTAGACGGAGGCGTACGGCGAGTCGTCTCTGAGCGGCGAAGTACACACGGCATGCGAGAGGACGTTGGTGTAGACGTGTCCAACCAAGCACACGCCGCAGTACTCGCCCCGGCTTTCACTCCGGGCGAAGGAGCACGGGTCGTCAGTGGGACACGTTCGCAGCGATGCATCAGGAGCGAGGTCGGCACGCTGTAAGACCAGGAGTTGGGTCCGGTCCTGCTGTCGCCTGAGCTCTTCACTGAAGGGCCGGTAGCGCTTTAGGAAGACGTCCACTCCACCAGCCCTTCTCTCGGCGAGGGCCCGGGTCACGCGATCGTAGCCACTCAGGGAAACATCGGCAGCGCAGTCACCGGAGGAGCGGTTCCAGGTCTCCGTGAGGCAGAGGAGATCAACTCTGGAGAGAACGGGGTCTTTGGCAACGTCCAGTGCATGCACCGAGAGAGAGCGGACGTTTAGGAGCGCGAGCGTGAACTCCCTAAAGCCACCCTCGCACACCCTGCGGAAATGCTGGTCCCTCAGAGCGGAGAGGTAGCGCTGCGTGACGGTGACAAGACGGTGATTCTCGAGCCTCCGAAACTCATCGAGCATGGGTTTGTCGGGGTTGTCTTGCTTGTGGTAGAAGGTGTGGTCTCCCTCAGCGTTGGTGAGGTATAGTCCGTTGAGGTTGGTACACCGAGAGAGCGCAACGTAGACGAGCTTCTGCGGGTGCGTCTTGGAGTAGTCGTACACGACCGAGGTGTAGGTTCCCCCCTGAGATTTGTGCACGGTGATGGCGCTGGCCTGCAAAGGGGGAACTGCGTCCGTTTACAAGCTATGCCGGCCTTTCGATCTACCGTGACGGTGGCCGACTGCATCTCGATGGGTATCCAGTTCTCGCTGGTCACGTCGTAGCCGTTGGAACGGGCCTCGTGAACGGCCCGAGCCGCGCGCGCACGCGTGAGCTTTCCAGTACCGGGCACATCGAACTCGAGCCACAGTCGCCTCACGCGCGTCTCTTCATTCTCGTCTCCTTCTCCTTCTTCATACACTCCATCTCCATCATCGGGCAACGGGCCGGCGAGCTCACACAGGCACAAGACTCCAACTGCACCATTGACCAGACCATCCACGAGATCAATGTTATGAGTCATCATGTAGGGCTTGGCAACCACGGCCATGACTTCCCCGGGCAGATTCGCAAACTCGCTGGGAACCATGCGGGCAACCCTGCGCTTGGCATTCTCGAGCAGATGCGGCGTCTTGCAGCCAAGGTACCGATCACGCGCGCGAAGCACCACGAAGTCGTCCTGCGAAACGGCCACGGTCTCGTTGAAACGCGTGACATCGGCGTTCGAGTAGAAGATGCGCACGGCCGAGGGCGCGCGCTTGGCGGCTTCCTCGACCGTGACGAACCTGGATTCGAGAAGCTTTACTTCTTCGGGCTTGAGCGCGCGGCCGTCCCCGATCTTGGTGAGGACCGCGGAGAAGGTGACGTCGGACTGGCGCACGACTCTCACGAGCGGGAAGTATTCGAGATGATGCCAGGTGACAGTGCTGAATCCGAGGAGACCATCAGCACTGCGGGGCCGCTTGAAGATCACGCTGGCACGCACAGGCGTCAACTGCCGCAGGTCCCCGCAGAGGATGACGTCCAGTCCACCGAAGGGTTCGGTGAGTCGCTGCGTGATCTGGCGCAGACGGCAATCAACCAGTTTGAGTTGGTCGGCGGACATCATACCGACTTCGTCTATGATGACGCACTTGACTCTGCAGAAGGCACACCGGAAGGTGTTCAGGTCACTAGGTCGGAGTCCACCGTCCCCCATGACTCCGAGGCGGGCATCCTGTCGGTTTCCACAGGTAGCCCGCACGAGTTTGAAGGCACTGTGGACGGTGGTTCTACCCACAGCAACGGCGGCCTTTCCCGTACTGGCGCAGATCACGTACGTGTTGTAGACGGAAGGGACAGATGAGGAGGAGCCGTCTTCCCAGCCAACGGCACCGCAGCAGTCCGCACAGCGGTTATACACGTCCATGGCGAGCTTGAGCACGAAGGCCTTGCCACAACCCGCGGACCCGTGAAGAAGACCCGCAGCGGAGGCTGCCCCGGCGTGGTCTGACGGTGTAGAATCTCGCGCAGCAACTCGTACTGCTTGGGGTTGGTGCTGCGCATCATCGAGACGTACTCTTCTCGTTCCATGATTCCGCGCCGTTTGCGTACCGCAGCACACGGCGTACTGACCTCCTTGAGCAGTCGGAGCAGGCGCTCGTTAGGCAGCACGTCAGCGTACACACTAGCATCCGCATCTCGTCGTTCGGGGATTTGTACCCGCGCGCACCCGTCATCTTCATTACATTCTTCTTCTTCTTGCATTGTTCTTTCTTCATCCTCCTCTCTCTCTCGCCTGAGCCGCAGCATCTGGGCGTAGTGGACCTCCACCATTTCTTGGACCAGTGCATCGTCATTCGCCGGGTTGTATTCTTTTCCTTTTACCTCGATCAACTGCTTGTTGTTCTCGTAGATGGACACATACCTATTACCATCCAACACATCAACCGTTTCGCTTCGGAACGGGACGTATAGAAGGACATTTTCCCGCATATACGACTCCACATCGTTACCGGGGTTGTATCCGCGGTAGCGTATCACAGCCGGCCGTACCCTGAGCACGTAACGGCAATCACCCTTCGCCGGCCGGTACTTGCTGGCGAAGTCGGCGAGGTATACGTCGTTGAGGGTAGGCGGCCTGGCCTCGCACTTTTGCACGAGGTTCGCTTTCCAGACGTCGGTGGAGCCCGGAGGGAGCGCCTCCAACTCGGCACGCGTTTTTGCGTACGCGCACCCGTTTTTCGGGGTAGCACGTGGGGGTGTACACCACCTCGCGGCTCTTGTGCGACATGTTCTGTTTGAACAGAAACCAGGCTGCCTCCTGTGCCGACATTTCAATTCCTTTAAGGATGTCCACACGAAGCTTGCGGATCACGGCTTCGATGTCGTCGTTGGGATTCGTTTTGAGGATCTCGGCAGCGGTGCGTTTGAGGTTGGACATTCCGCGGTCGGACTTATTCACATAGTCCACCACGTAGGAAGCGCACGCGTAGTGATCGAGTATTATCTGCATATCCATATTCGAATCCAAGACCCGGCCTATCCACGCGTCGAATGCATTCACAAACTTCTCCGCCGGGGTCCTTCGATGGAGGACGCAAGGTCGCGAAAGGCCGGCGCCCAGGACATCCATATACTCCTTCTCGGAGTGCGGGCCTTTGGGTGCACGTTAAAGAACCCCAGGTGGTCAAAATTTCCGGAGCCCTCCACTACGGCGTCTCTCATAATCAAATGGTGGTTTTGGCACGTTAAACCCCACAAATCATCAATCATCTCGGAGTGCAGGCCGAAAACGCGTAGGAACGAGGCGAGATCCTGAAAGTCGCCGGACTCGAGGCCCTCGTGCATTTCATCATACTTCTTCTTGAGGGCCTTGAGACGCTGGCGTTCCCGCTCACTCTCCGCATCGTCTCCCTCCGGTGCAGGTGGAAACGGCACCACGATCCTCGTTTCATCACTGGGCATGAAGGGCGCCCCGAACCGGCACTTGGTGCGGCCGCGCTTGTAGCACGTGTGGGTGTGCTGATGCGTCTGCGTGCGCGGCCGCCTGAGGAGCGTAGTGTCGAGCGTGAGGAGTTGAGCCACCATCACGAGGGTCTTGGGCATGGCACCTTCTTCACCGGTGAGCTCCTCGTCGCGCGCCTCTTCGAGCCACAGGATCACGTGCACGTGCGCGCTTCCTCTCTGCTGGAACTCCACCCGCTTGAAGTAATCCCGGATCACGTACGGGCGGAACGGCGAGCTGTTTCGGTCGGCGAGCACGTTCATGATGACGTCGAAGATCCTGTTGATGTACATCGCACAGGCAACGGGGTCTTCGTTCACGAGCTCCACGCCCTCCCAGGCCATCATCTCGGACACGGGTCGAGGCGTGCCGTCGGGCCCAACCTGCAGCCGCTCCAGGGTCTCGAGCAGGCGCTCCCAGTGGACCTCGGACGCGGACATAGTCAGGAACGCGTGCGGCTTGCCCAACTGGTGGATCATTGCGAAGAGTTCACTCCTGCGATCCTGCCAGTACTGGATCGTATTTGGAACGCCCCGGATGAATGCGAGGTCGCGGTCCAGCGCCTCCTCCAGGAACTTCTTACCGCCACTCTCGAGCTGCTCGCGCGTGATGGAACCAGTGGTCTCGTTGGTGCGAAACATCATGTTGCTTTCTGCAACGTTGTACCGCATCACCTTCGCGGCCATGTACAAGACGTGCTCCGGCGTTGCTCCACGCCGGTCGGTGCGCCGTATCTCGCTGCTGGCCATGGCGAATGGCGTGGAACGCGGACCGATGATCTTGCGAGGCACGCCCATGTTTATCGTGGGGAAGGCGAGCTCTTCCGCATACGCATCCATGAAGAGCGCCAGTGGGACGCGGTTCTCACCCGGAGCGAGGTGCAGGCTATGCGACTGATCAATCAGCTTGTCAGCGGCAGCGGCATCGTCCAGTTCACCGCTTCGCTCCCCATCATCTCTCATCAAGAGAGCGCGCGGTCGTTGCTCACCCTCCTCATTAAAGAAGATCGTCTTTGACATGGCATTGAGGGCAATGGCTAGTTGCACGGGGTCGTCCAAATCTATGTTCTCAGGGACAGTCTCGATGTTATCCGCGTCGTCTCCTCCCTGGGCGTGTTCACCTTCACAAACGGCCGCATCATCGTCATCGAAGACACCCAGCCGACTCCAGTCGATGCGCACACCGCTAGCGACATACAACGGCGCATGCTCCAGGTGCTTCAACCACGCCAAGATGTTACCGCGCTTCACCAGTCCGCGCCTGTACGTAGCCGGACTCACCAGCCTCCGCTTCACGTGCACGTCTATCGCAACGTCCTCGGGAACCAGCCGCGGAAGACACTCCACCACGCTCGGAACGTCGATGGGCACGTTCACGATCTGTCCCTTAATGCCGTACTGACCGTTGCCCCGCGTGAGCCGCCTGATGCTCATGAAGGGGAGTCGAGGCGAGATGAGGCGCTCTTCCACCGGGTTCACATCGGTGAGGTCCGCGGGACGAGGCGGGTATGCGTAGCCGTGGCTCTTGCTCAACGGCGGAACCCGCCCGGCCAGCAGGGACTCTCGGCAAGACGCACACACCCGGAACGCACCGAAGGGAGCCAGTCGCGGGTCTTGCGCATCCATGTCGTCGCATCGGTGTTCGCCCGACCGTCTTCCGAACTCGTTCCAAAGAACCCGCAACGCGTTCAACCTGTTGGTTTCGTTCCTCCCGCCGGAAATGCAGCTCAGGTTGTTATCGAACCACAGCCGGTCACACACGGCGCAGCTGTGACCGAAACAAAGTCGCGTTTGAAACGCGCGTCCGGACGAGCAAAGTCCAGGGCTCTCACCCTCTCCTGCGCGGCACGTTCACTGGCTCGAACAGCTTCGGGAACGTCCACTCGCCGTTGATGATTGCGAGCGGCGTCTTGACGCCGGCCTTCATCGCCCTTCTCCGCCTGACGCTTGCGTTGTCGTTCCGCTTCTTGGGCCGCGTTTGCGGCTCGATGCTGACGCCTCATCTCGGCCTCGCGAGCGCGCAGTTCACCATCCGCTGCACGCTTTGCCCGCTTGTCCTCGGCCTCGCGAGCGCACAGTTCGGCATCCTCTGCACGCTTCGCCCGCTTGTCCTCGGCCTCGCGAGCGCGCAGTTCGGCATCCGCTGCACGCTTCGCCCGCTTGCACTCGGCCTCGTGAGCACGCAGTTCGGCATCCGCTGCACGTTTCGCCCGCTTACGTTTCGGTCTCACGAGCCCTTTGCAGCGCTGCCTTGTCTTCCAACGTCGGCGAAACCACCGCGGTACCGTCACGTCAAACGACGGGTGCAGTGCTGGCATTCGGTTGTACTGCATTCGTTGTTGATGGTAGCGTTGCCTCCGGGACATCCATCGCACGACCCGCTCTCGACGGGAGACTGAGAGAGAAGGCGGGCGCACGAGAGAGAGGGGTGCGCACGCAGCTGCAGCAAGCGAAGGGGGACGCACGCAGCGGCGTTAAAGATATAAGGCGCGTTACTGACACCGATATCAGCGTCGCGTCCGTGGCTTATTCGGTAGAGTGTCGCGCTGCGGCCTGCCAAGCCCTCTTTCTTTTAACCTTTTAAATGCCGCACTATGAAGCAATAGGAAAAAAACTGAAATTTATGTTGATAATTTGCATTGGCCTTCTAAATTAACTATGAACAAAAATACAGCCACATTCACAATGACTAAGCATGTTTTTTCGCATGTTCCATTTTCGGAACATTGGCATTTCCCATATGCAAAACACACATTTTCTCTGAAACAACCTTTATTGACTTTTCAGTCGGGTTTCCTTATTCAGGATAACGGAAGAATAATATTTAGCGTCATACGATCTCTCTGAAAAGTATAGATATTTATAACAACACTTTATGAAAATTTCTTCTTTCATACTACTGGCTGTACTACAGTGAGCAAATCACAAACCATGGTAAGCGGCAAAGCCTTTCTTGTGCAGCCGCTTTTTGCACTGCTGGCACTGTTACGTTGTATTCTTCTTGCATTCCGCGCACCTTCCCTGAGTCGTGGAGATGATGTAGTGACCATCAGTGTTTCTGTCCTCATATCTCGGATGAACCCGGGGTCCAGGTCTTACAGTGAGTTTCTGCTTGAGCTGCAGGAAGGACATGGTGACGTCCCGCCGAAAGGCGATGTGCGTCATGGCGGCATCACTACCCTTGTGAAGCTCGCAGTGTAGGAGCCATCCTGCGACGACAGCTATGTTCAAACCATTGCTGGAAAGGTTCCACCACTATTTCTTGCTCCTCAGTCTCGGTCGATAGCTTCCGAGGAGGCGGTCTATTATATCTACTCCACCCCTGCCCTCATTGTATTTTCTGATCAATTATGGTTGAGGAATGTTTACCTTTTTGTTTGAGCGTCGTGAGGAGAGTTTCGCACTTCCAACAGGCTCTTGGCTGAGGTGGTTAGGTGAAACTGTGACGACTGCATTGTCATTCCACCTGCATGCGCAGACTGCCCCGTCACACTTGTAGTGGAAAGATCCTCTTTCTTCCTTTTCGATGTTTTTCAAGCTCTTCAGTGGACAACAACCGGTTCTTGTATCTCGCACAGTCCCTGTAGCTCGAATCCCCTGGTCAGCCAGTTTCGTCAAGAGGCCATGCGAAGTGAAGAAGTTGTCAAAGTAGACTTCGCGATGTTCAGGCGCTTCTAGGACCGATACCATATTGCTAACAACCCTGATCCCGAGATGTGTCTTGTCGTCCTTCTCGTTCCTCCCACAATATATTCACATCGCATAGGGGTACCCATTCGAAGAGCACATCATCCATATTTTGTACCCAAATCGAATTGGTTTACCGCGAATGAACATTTTGCACGAGTGGTGGCCATAATAGGGCACCATTGACTCGTCGATGCTGAGGCTTTCATTGAACAATTCAAACTGGCGCAAACATTTGGAGATTTCGTCGTAAAACAGCTGAAGTTTGCCCATTTTTTCGCCTGCTTTCAACTGAGTGTTGTCAACAACATGAAAGAACCTTTTCAGCTGCCGGAACCTATTGTGGGCCAGCACTGTCGCGACTATAGGCACACAAAGATCTTCTGCAGTGCTCCAATACGAGTCCTCAGACGAAACGGAGTAGTACCCGCTGAAAAGTAAGAGGCCGAAAAACTGACCTATGTTCGCTCCTGTGACGTCCACCACCTCCCCCTTTTGGAGTGCGTATCTTGCAGTTAGTTCAGCCAGTGAACCAAGGTACTCCAGAGAATAAAATTTGCTGAAAAGCATAAATGGGCTCATGTTTGCAAGATCAGGAAATGCCTCTAGCAACAGCGGAGGACTCTCGCTAGGAAGTGTTTTGCCAAACGTGGCATATTCACCCCATACTGGTGTAAGGGAGCGCTTTGAAGTATTTGTTTTCCGAGCGTTCGTTGAAGCTTTGCGTCCTTTTCCAGCAGTGAATCGCCGCCCCGCTGGTTTCTTTCGTCATGGCTCAGGACTCGAACATGCAGAAGGTGAATCAACGTCTTCATCGCTGCACTGCATAGCTTCAACATGCCCACAAACATCATCGGGAACAACTTCAGAAAAGTCGTTTTCGTTCACGTGCTCCTCGTCAGTAATATTGCCATCTTCAACAGGCGGCAATTGGCATACAGACGCACCTTTGCATTCGTCATCGGGAAGGCTGAACAAAAGGTCAATTGCTGCCTCCAAAGTGAGGAAGCGTTGTGCCTTGACCTACAACGAAACTTATTGCGGTGTAAAGCACAGTACTACAAAAAGAAAACCCGCCGCAAGGTAGTTTTCTATCTACATTCACAGGGATTGATGTAGCTAGGCACTGTAGTTCAATGCTGCTCTTTCCACGTGTCTGGCAAACTCAAAATAACGCCCAGGAAAGCTTATGTTCAAGTTTCTGCCAAGCGCCGCCCAGCGGGCGCCATCGACAAGGCAGAAAAAGAAAAAGAACGAGGCGAAATGCTCGCGCGCGTCTTCGCTGCGTTTGACACTGTGAAACGCCAATGTTCCAAAAAAGGAACATCCGCACAAAACTCTCAAGCTGAAAACTAGATTGTCTTTGTTATTTTTTTATTGTAGTGCCGCGTAATACCGAACTATTTGCCGATATTTTAGTTCTGCTTTGCTCACTGCAACATTACTTTTTCCTGCGGAATAATGCAACAAACATCTGGTGGTCAAGGAGCGCAAAATATGCCTGTTTTTAAAAATTTATCTAATTATTCTACCTAGGTTCATCATAGAAATTAAAACTGCTACGTTTTTCACAAGCATCAATGAGTATGCGTGCACACAAAATTTTAATATGCGAGATATTGGAGAGGAAATAAAAAATTAGGTTTCGTATGTTCCAATTTTGGAACATTGGCAAGTAAAAGGTTAAAGATAGAGAGAAGACTGCGGACGCTGCCGACGGCGGTGGATGGTTTGGGGTCGCTTATAAGGTGTATTCACACTTAAAACAGCAAACTGGCAAAAAACAATGCGCACGCCGGATGATTCTCGGCGCGGCGGCCGCAGATGCGCTCGCGCTTCCAAGGTTGCCAAGGTGCGCGGCGCAGCTTTGACCAGTAAGAGGTCGCGCCTGCTACCACGTGACCCGTGCAGCCAATTGCCGTTCTTCGTTTTCGTTTTTTTACTTGCTCCTCGCGCTTTTATGTTACTCGTTGAAATACGAGACCGCGACCATCGGGAAGCCGGCTTTCTCCTCTTTCCAAAGCTACCAAAATGGCGGCTCACGGTCAACAACTTGGCGCGTTTGCGCGGCGTGAACAACACCGTTTCAGGGGTTTTTCTTTCGCACTTTTCGGCGACTAGCCTCGGCAAAAACACTATTTGCGGGATTTGTAGCGCACATTTTGCTGTAATATTTTAAAACAATGAAGTTGAAGGTCTGAAGATTACGAAAAAAAATAAATCAGAAAATTGCATATTTTGACCAAAATCAGCACTTTATTTGCCGCGCCCCCCCTAAAGCAGTGTATTTGAGTTAGAACCCATCCTTAAAATTGATAATTTAAACTAACAACGTGCACTAGAAAGCTCACCTCCACCTTGAACTTCTTTGAACTTGGTCTTTTTTGAGGGGAAGATGTAATCCTTTTGTAATCATCCCCGTAGTAGAGGTCAGCAGAAAAAAAAAAAAAAAGGTTGTTTCCGCTTCCGGCTTTCGCGACATAACGTGTTTGCTTCAACATCTACACTTGTGCTTTCATTCTCGTCCGTTATCTGCTCCTGCCTTTCAATCAATATAATAATGTATGTAACGGGACCGAAATGGGGGTGCTGTAAAATTTAAGGAACGAAGTCCACCACAAAATCTTACCTAGAACTTTGTTTCACTGCTCATTATCTTCTGCACCATCCGGGGAATCTTCAGAGTCTGACAAGTCCAAGTCGGAATTGTCCCCATTTGCTGCAATTCTCTCAAGAATTTCGAGGGCAGAAGCACCGGCGGCATCTAAGTAGATTTTTTAGTATTTATTTGCAAAAAATGGACCCCTAAACTCAATAGAGAGAAAGAGCAAAGCAAGATAATGGGTTTGGCCAAATGTAGTCGCAAAGAGTCAACATTGTCCTGACGTGCAACCTTTTGCACATCGAGTTTACGAGTGAAGTGAAGAAAAAATCAAAAAGGCGCAGGCAAAAATAAATATAGTGAATGAAACCTTCATCTTTCATGAGCTCGTAAAACGATATTCGACATCACATCATTTTTAAATACATGAAAACTATTTACTTTGGCGGCGTCGATAGAAAACCTCCGGACTGAAAGACGCCATTTTCGTTTGTTAGCATGAGCGCCACCGAGCGCCTACACTTTCATGAAACACCAATAGATGGCACTATCAGTCTCTACTATAGCTTGTAGACCGTGCTCTGGTTTCGTTTTTTATTCGTATTGTTTACGGAGCGCTGAAATCTAAATGTGCAATACGTTGCACGCAGTGTCTTAAGAAGATATAGATGGGTAATGGATACCAGAGGTGTGAATAATTCCTCTATAAATGAGATGTCCAATGAACTTGGCTATTTCGCCTAGCCTCGCCTCTTTCCATGAGCCACCTCACTCCGCATAGGTTGGTGTTCCAACCTATGCATCCAAGCATATTTCTTTGCATTTTTGCACATCGTTAATACGAACAGAACAATATCACGCATGGTGATAAAATGTTTCGCGCTGCTCTGTAGTTGACCTTCTTGTCGGGAGAAAAAGCTCTGCAGGCGGCAGCACCATGCCGCGCCCCAGCGACGTGTGGATCTCGCACGAAACCACAGTAGCTATAAGATTGTGCACAAATGTGAGACGTTATACATACTCACGGCGGAGAAAACAACTTGAGGATGTAAACAAAACATACCTATGAACGGCTGCTAATGGCTCAGGCTGATTCAAAACATCGTCGCCATAAGACTTGAAGCTGAGGTGCTGTCATCCTCGTAACTTTAAGCTCGTCCTCGCTCTATTCACATGGGGTTGCAAGACAGTTTCGAGCAGCACATATGTTTTGCAGCGCTGGCGCGCACCCATGCGCGTGTGACGACATCATAGGAGCGACTATAGTGACACGACATGAAACCCTGGGTCTGATCTAACAATGCAAGCAAAACCTAGCTGCTGGAAACTGTAGGTGAGGGCCATCTCGACAGATTAAACATGCGGTAGATATTCTTTGTAGACTGAATTTCCTCTTACTCTTTGGAAGAGCTGTCTCTTGAATAGCTGGCATAAATTTCTGGCAATAATTACTGCTCAAAATAGTGAACTTGTGAAGCTGGCTGTGATATGTGGCTTGGAAAGATTCTTTTCATTACAGAATTTCGGTGTTGTTGCAGCATAATCACGAGGGGCACGCACTTCTATGAAGTTCGCCAGCTTAGGGCACTTTTCTAACCATACACACACATTGGTTCGCGCAAAGGTCTGTTGAAAATCACTGTGTTGCCAAGGCGGGCAAATTCAAATTGATTCTGAAAGTTCAGCGGCTGGACTAACTACTATAAAGTGCTGGTTGCACGAGAAACAAATTTAACATGCCAAAATATACGATTCAAAAGCATCGATGATCAGGGATCGGTTTGAATAAGCGTTGCAGTGAAAGTGTTAAGCTTAAAAAATGATGAATCGATCTTAGGATATAACGTTCATTTAAAGGGACCCTGCAACAGTTTTTCCAGAAATGGATTCACTAAAGAAGCTTATTGCCTTATGATTAATAACTGTAAAAATTTTTAGAATCTGTCCAGTATGAGCTGAGTTGCAAAGATTTTCCACATGCTGCATTTCCATGCTCTCTTCTCGTTCTGACGAAAAGGCTTGAAGCATAGCCGGGAGAGATGGCATAAGAAAAGAAAATGAGTCACGTGCGTGTCATCACCTTGAGCACTCTGTCTTTTTTTTTCCCCTTTGAATATACGGCTTTTCAGTGGGATCGCACATGTACGCGTAGACATGTCACGGCAACCCGCGGTGGCCCCAGTAACGGCCGAACGTCCTATGCTCAAATCAGCCAATGGCCAGTACATTGGCTGTGACGAGCGATTTTTGACATTGTGGTGTCATTTACTGAGAGAAGAAAGCAGTTTTCATCTGACTTTGAGAATTTATTGTGAATTCCAGGTTACGTGCTGCGCTATAATGTTTAGCTCGCGTTTTCTCAGTAGCCTCGACTACCGATCGGCAGCTTCTGCTGACCATGCTCGAAAAGTGTTCCAGGGCCCCTTTAAATTTGAAGTGGGGCTTTGCGGCAGAGCAAATTTTCCCTGGATAGGTACTTTCAGGACTTAGCATCGCTATATTACAGTGAAACCACCTCTACAGGCAGTTACAGGCGGTTTAATATACATCTAGCCCCGCCACGGTGGTCTAGTGGTTAAGGTACTCGGCTGCTGACCCGCAGGTCACGGGATCAAATCCTGGCTGTGGCGGCTGCATTTCCGATAGAGGCGGAAATGTTGTAGGCCCGTGTGCTCAGATTTGGGTGCACGTTAAAGAACCCCAGGTGGTCAAAATTTCCGGAGCCCTCCGCTACGGCTTCTCTCATAATCAAATGGTGGTTTTGGGACGTTAGACCCCACAAATCAATCAATTAATATACATCTATTAGTTCATGTCGAATACTTTGAAATATTCAATAATTTTAAGTCGAATAGAAGCAAATTCGAATCCTCTACTATTCATTCGAATATTTGAAGCATTCGAATATTCGCACAAGCCTACTCTAAAAGAGAGTCTTGAAATGTTAAAATTTGTTTATTTCCTGCAAATTTTTTTTCAGGGCGCTTGTGCTTCTTAACAGCTACTCTCAAATCACTAAACTCTAAATTAGGTTGGTAAACGCAATAAAATCTGCTTTCGCAGTGCCTCAGCAGCGCTTAAATGACCCCAAATGGATAAACTTTCTTCGAACTTCGCGCGCACACACAATGAGCTGTCCAACGGGTCAAGTGCCGCCAATTGGCTAGATTTGAATATGTCTTTCCGTTGGCCACAATTTGCGACAACCAAAAAAAGCGTCGCTGAAGCAGCACAGCCGCTATTGCGAGTTCTCTAATGGTCGTTTCCACTTTGTTGAGAGACTCTCATGTGGCTTGCTTTTCAAGTGTGCTGCTCCGCATCTATCATTGGCTGGCGAGATGATGTTTAATTTTTACTTTGTATTGCTTTCGCCGCTGTGGCTATCCTTTCATGTGCATCTGCTTTTGCGTTCATGTGTGTTCCTTGGCGCACTGGGTCTGCTTCGCACTGGTAGTTTTTCCACGTGACGGAGATGCCTGGAGCATAGAGTTTTCTAAATTTAACTAGTCCCAGGACTCTGGCGCTGCGATCGTTCAGCGATCATGGGAATGATGGGTAGTACACACACTTGGGGGCGGCGAATCGCACTTGTGGCTTCGTTCACTGATGTGTTTCGGTTTTGTTTCGAAGGAAAGAACGAACCCTTTAGAACTTCGTGGCCCAATTTGAAAAGGTAAGCCTTAAAAAATAAGTTGGTGATGCACAACCCCTTAACATTTGCTGAATTTTATTTCGTGAAAAAACAACTCCAAGCCACACAAACACACACGGAGCCAGAAGAAGGCCAGAAGTACAACAATCAGACAAATGTGTGTACTACCCATTATTTTCATGCTCGCTGAAACGACGTGCGTTGATTTTTTCACCGTTGATGTGGAAGTTTTGAATAATTTTTTCACTCAAGCTAAGTATGATGAGTGCGATGCAAAAGGTGCAAGTGTGTGTAAGGCAAAGGATAGAGAGCACGGTTTTGTGGTGAAGCCAATTTTCGCCTGCAGCAGTGGTGATTTCGAGAGGAAGCAGCTGCTCCGAGAGTGAGAACTACCGCCATTACACTCTTCAAAGTTAACATGATGGTCTTGTAGGGGGATAGAAATGATAGGCCAAGTGGTTAGCACCCTTCCAGTCTCTTGTGTGTGTATGAGGCTTTCACAACGAGTCCTGCACAAGATGTTTCAGCGGCACCTGAAAACTTTTGGGCAAGCCTCCGAAAGCACAACGACATAAAGTGAAGCTTCTAGTGTGATGTTCTTGAAAGATTTCCGTACAGACTTCCCGAACCCGACAGGAAACATAGATATTGTCTTTGAAGGCTCCAGGATGACAATAGGTCGGAGCTCACATTGGTGTAGGCTACATCATTGAACTCCACACTTGTCTTGTGATTGACTATGTTGTTTACTGAAACTGCTGTCTCAGCTGTGCCCTGAGGCTGCAGCCGCAAGACGAAGGGTTCGCTGACTGGCTGGCAATCCACGAGTGTTAACGAAACACTTAATGCAACTGTAGTCGCATGGAAGTAGAGGCTGCGCTGATCATGTTTCAAAGGTCCTCGGCCACGCATGGTCTGCGCTACACGACTGTGCTCTCTGATGGAAACTGCCGCACTTTTCATGCCTTGTCTAAAGCGGAGGTGTACGGCTTTATGCAAAAAGGGCTGCATTAACCATGCCCACAAGTGAATAGGTGCAGCTCTACGGAACCTGGCAGACAGGAATGAGGCTCGGGCGAGTCTCTTGGCTAAAGAGGAAAGCTGACACAAAATCGGGAAGATCACTAATTACTATGGATATGCCCTGAGGGGCAACGTCAACGATGTACCAGGTATGAAAAGGGCAGTCGAAGCTACACTGCTGCACATGACGTCAACAGATGATGCGCTGAACCACTCAAAATGCCCTCTTGGTTCAAGTATAATGGAGCCTTGGCAAATACAATAGAGTTCACTTTCACACAAGAATTCTCGGTTCGCTTGTGTTGAGGCTGCTTTGGAGTCAGTAGGCTCAGCAATGAGAACCTGCTGGCACGGTGCTGTGAAGGGAAAATTTGGAATGCGAGTGAAAATATGTATTCAGTCATTTGGACCCAATCATCCAAGAATGGGAACGCTTTGCTGGAATGTGTGAAGCATGCTGCTGCTGTCTACAACCTGGGAGGAAGGGCAGCTAACAAGTCCATCGCTGCAATTAGGCTACATTGCTGGTGACAACCTTGCTGAACAAAGCATATAAAAGGACACTCTGTGTTTACCCAAGGCAAATAGAGCTCATCTGAAGAGCACCTATACAAAAAAGCTTTTGCAAAGTGACGCAAAACGAGCGCAACTGGAGACTATAGTACTGGCCTACCTTGAAGGTGTTCTCTGGCATAACGATCAATCGGGATTTCTTTTCAGCTTCAGCGATACTCAATGGAGCTTGGTGGGTGCAGATAAAACAACCGTAAATCAGCACTGACAAGGTGTCATGAGCATGTCGCCTCGTGGTTGAAGAAGGAGAAGAGGCAGAAGAAACAAGAGAAAAGAACAGTATCAATCAAAGAAATGCATAAACGAAAAAGATCATACATTGAAGCAGAGTTGGAAAAAAGAAAGAACATGAATAATAAGAAGTTGAAGAAGGAGCACGAGAGGGGAACCTGGCGGGCAGAAAAGACGAGCAAAAGGGGGCTTGGAATGGCAAGAGGCAGATGTGTGATATTCTTGTGTTGGATATGGCATCTCTATAAAAAGGCTTTACTGTGTGGCCTTTGTTTGATCCTAGCTGCCCAGTCGTGCATCTACACTCAAACCTTGTTATAATGAAGTTGCATCTTACACGAAAATAAGTTTGTTATATCCATATATTTGGGATAAAGGTATATTCATAACACTATCTATTGCGAGACCATTTTTCATGTACTTCGTTATAACCGATATTGCATTATATCCGGGTTCGTTATGAGGTTCGAGTGTGTTTCCTAACCTGCAGGGGCCTACATTTCGGAAGTGGAGTCCAAGCTCCTCGAGCATGATGCGGATCTGCTGGAGAAGTTCAGGACGGCGCAGGAGCAGGTGCTACATGCCCCGGGGCTAGACCACTCGCTCGAAGAGGTTCTGCAGGCGGCCCGTTTTATCCTGAACTGATGCTGCACGGTCTACCGGTGTTGCAGTCGTGGCCTATCAAGTGAATGAATATAATTGCATGATTCGTGAGCATGGATATGCTGTAGCAGTTGGTGTGCCACAATACCACAGTGGCCTGTCCGTGAATATCGTCTCACTCGTTCGAATATAATGCGTCGGGGAAGTTTGAGGTGCACACACAACAAATAGTCGCTAGAAAAGAGGTGCTGTTTCATCGCTGATACCCTTGTAGCTACCGCCGAACTCCATTATACTCTGTAAATGTAAAACTACATTACAGAGTTCGATGAAGGTGGAGTTGTTGCCATATTGCACGGCAATTTTTCTAGCTTTAGGCATTGCAATGCCTAGATGCAAGGTTTTGCATCCCATCATGCTCAAAACAATCTCACTCACAGGAATGATTATAAAGACTACAACTCATTCAAGCTAAAATAAAAAGAAATTTTTTAGGCTTTTATCACAGCAACATGTTGGCAGTAATGTTTATAGGAGCGCTGGCAACATTGCACATTTGTTTTACTATTTGTTTTCTATACAGTAGAACCTCTCTTATCCCGATTAAGCAGGATTCCCAATTATCCGAAGCAACGCAAAACCTGGTAGAAAATGAGATTGTGAAGTCGCATCTTTATTGTTGCAAATCTGCCATTCGAAAAAAAAAAATTTCTCCATGCAGGACTGTCTCTTCCAGTAGTTTCGAGCACTGCATGTCATGTTTTCTAGCTTGTCCATGAAATGCAGTATCTCGCCCTCTTTGTTGTTATGCTTCACGCAGCTACAGTCTGCACTCGAAGCATCGATGATGACCGCCAAGGGTGTACTCGGTAGGTCTCGTTGTTGCTGTCAACACTATAAGGTCGAGTCTGTCGCTCTCGCAGCAATGTCGCTGTCGACATTGGCGTAACACGTCTGCATTGCAGACTTGTCATTTGTGTCATTGAAAATCCAGCTGGAGTGCACTCTTCGTCGTACACATGGAGAGCCTCACAGCTAGCGCAGGGGGTCTTCTCTTCTTCTTCGAATGGGCATGCGACAGAGCAGTCTATGGAGATCGCTTCTTCCTTCTCAACCGCGGTGCATTCAAAACACTGTCAAATAACGGCAGCCTCCGCCTGCCTCAACGCATGAACAATAAGGCATGTAGGCGAGGAGGTCCATACTATACTCCTTGCTCTTATCATGGGAAAGGAGCATTCAGGTTTACAGGTGGCAGCGATATATCTTTATGGGGGGGGGGGGGGGGATGACGTTTCAACACATTAGCTGCGATGCTGACGAATGCCGCCACCCAGGATGGTCGCCTACTGGCTAACAAGGTCTGCCACGGTTCCGGTCACACTTTGCGTAATGTGACCACAGAATGAGTCGAGCACAAGCATGCTCTTGGACCTGAGGTCCGCATGGGCACCATTCCAGCACAGTCTCCTTAGTGAAAAACCCTTTCTCGTTGACGTGAACGACGTTCTTAGGGGGAAATTTCTCCTTGCTAATCCCCATTTCCCCGCACACTTTACACGCATCTGTGGTTGGGGCTACCCTTGATTTTCTTGTTGCAGCTATATGTGCTGCTTTGGGTTACCAGCATTCCCAAACAACTGTCTCGTATGGTGGTGGGTCGAATGAAAATGGTGATTTATGGATGTTGAATTCATCGAAATTGCATCTGCTTATCCTGGCAGTTACAAAGACATAAGCCCTAAGATATGGACGCACAGACACTGAGTGCCCTTAAATCGGCTGCACCTGCCAGCTCTTTACTATTTTTGTCCTCCGTGCAGGACTGAGTGCATGTTTCACACGCCCTCCCACACAGTGCACATGCAGGAGTGCTGCTCAGTTGGGTTACGATTTAATCTTTGCATTTTTTTTGCTTATTTAAAATTGTGTTCATACTTTCTAGGCCATTCTATTATCAGATGTATCAAGAGCATTTGGGAACATAGAATTGTCGAACAAGAAGACTACAGAGATAGGGTGCTGGGAGGTGCACATACGTATGAAACATTTTCCAGATTGATTAATACACTAACACTTCTTATTTCTAGAGGCTGAATAATTACTGTAGGCGGCTCTTTGAATAACACTTTTTGCACATGGTTTACAGTCACAGTCATACTTTACTGGCCGGCACTGAAGTTTCGCGACACATATGGATGTGTTATCACCACTCAAAATGATCTTTTCAATAATGGCAAATGACTCATCCAGCAGTTGAACAACTGAACTATTAGTCTTCTTCTTTCATGCATATGAGCAGTCTGTCAGGATTGAATTATTTACCATCATTCTTCTGTATTGTACAGAAGGTTGAGAGATTTCTTGCTCATGCGATGAACGGGCTGGTGGAATAGGAGTACCACTTCCAAAGAAACGGGTGCCATCGCTACTGCTTTTGCTTTTCTGTGTGACTTTGGCATCAAAAGAATTGCAGTACTGCACCACACTAGGGCTGACAGCCAGATCCTGCAGTTCTATCACAGTATTTTCAATTTGCAGAACTCTACATAGCTGATGAGGAATCCCATTTGCAGCTTCGATAGCTTCCTTGAGGCTCCCATTTCCTGATTCAAATGGAAATGCAGAGTGTGCCCACAGGGGTCCCCAGTCATGAATACTCTTTACAATATGCGTCAGCTGGTGCATATCATACATCATAAAAACTTTTCCAAAAATCATTTCTAAACGCACATGAAATTTCAACAAGAGTTTCTCAGCTCAAGCCAGCTCAGAAGTTTCAATACTACATTGCAGCATAATATACAAAGCTTCAACCATGCATGCCCAGTGCTGAAGGTATTTTCTGTCAAGAATACCATCAAATACTGGAATGCTGTAGTATAATATCCAATTTTCCAGCTCTTTCGCCTTCCACCATTTTCGCTCCTTCGTCGGTCTCGGCAATCTTTTCACATCTTTTGGCGGCCTGATAGCCATAAGCCTCTGATCGATTGTGTGTTGTTTACGACTTAGGGAGTACAGTCGCGGACCGATTTTCCGGACTCCAAAAATTCGGACTTGTTGGATATTCCGGACTTTATAAATGCACCGTCAGGGATCCCATAGAGCTAATGCATTGTTTCGACCGATTTTTCGGACGAATTTGCCCCTGAAAGTTCGATTTTTCGGACTAAATCGCTCGTTTTGTGCCACGCTCCAAACCATTGTGAACGCCGCCATGTTGGATTTTCCGTCGGCTTGGCTAAGCTTGGTCTTCAGATGCCTTTTCTGCCTCCGAGATTGGAATGCGCACGCCATATTTTAAGTTTCAGAGGCCGTGTTTGCTTTTTAAAAGACGCGGTGATGGATGCCGTTTTTTCGTCTTCGGTCAGCACTATCGTCATCACATCGCACGGAAAGGAGGCGAAAGAAGGATTCTTTTATCGTCGTTGCAGCTTTTTTCAGTCGCCATTCTGCACGTGTTGTCTCGCGTAGCGTCGAGATGTTGTGTGCTTCGCAGCGGCTATCTGCGGCATCGAATTTTGTGTTCTCGGTGCCATGGCTCCGCCATCAGTGCCATCGCGGGAGCCAGGTGGTGTGAAGAAGCGTGGGAAGTATACGACCCTGACGATGGAGAAGAAAGCTGCCATAATCAAGCTAATAGAGAGTGGACGTTCGCAGCTAGATGTCGCCGGATGACGGTCGACGCCGGATGGCGGTCGTCGTTGTCGTCGGATGACGACAACGACGACCGCCCGCAGCCGTCGGCGGCGGAGATCGCCAACGTGGTGACAATTTTGTTGAGCGTTTACGGCGACGATGTCATCTTGGCGCAAATACGGGCAAACCAAATTGCCTCCAAGCGTAGTTTGAGGCAAGGCAGCATCAAGGACTTTTTTAAACCTGCCTGATGCAATAAACTTCAGATTTTTGGCGACAACGAATTTTTCGGACTGTTCGATTTTTCGTACTTTTTTTCGGTCCCCGCCAGGTCCGAAAAATCGGTCGGCGACTGTAAGCACTACCAGAAGACTTGAACCATAATTCTAAAAATTGTTGTCCTACTCCAAGTAAAATACAATGCATGTAATCAGGATCAAATCCTGATACAATATGAAAATAAGGCAGGTTGATCAATGGAGATGCCGTTTCTACACTATGAATGGTCACCCCTTCCCTAACTGCAGTTGTCATGTCTTCAACCATCTGGCTCTCTGTACGTTCAGTGGGGTTAACTGGCTGAACAGGGTACTTGTTGAACCACCAGCTTGTTCACCTTTCTGTAAACACCAGTTACACCCAAAATAACCGTTAAATTGAGTGACACCTTGCATAGGTGCCCTGGCAGCTGAGTCAACTGCACAACAAATGCAATAAGCTTTAAATGTCTGAAGTTGCCCCTTTTGCTCCAAGACAAAGCCATCTTCGCTAAGCTGGCTCATTTGCTTAACAAATGTGCTCTGAAAAAGCTCCATGTTTGGCTTCTTCTTCCGAAATCACAATGCCGCAAGCATAAGTTTTGACATCCTCTGCTCAGCCGGAACCTCATTTACAATTAACTGAATAGGCCAAATGGACGTGCCACTTGACTTGAAAAGCGCTGTGCCATCAGCATTTAATGTGAAGCTGATTCTGGGCCCACACTGCTGCGTTGCAGTTGCAAATTTGTGGTACATTTTGCCATCATACAGATCACCCAGTGAGCCATCATGGTGAAGTGGCTTTGTTAGGTCAAGAAGTGTACAGTCTTTCATCAATCTTTGCAACTGTGCTTCCACATCAAAAGTCACAAAAAATGGCATATCAAATAGACTGGAAACACTAGTTTTGTGTCTGCACTTTATGCAGTGAAAAGAGGCATTTGTTTCAGCATTTTCTATATGTGTGAAGCATTCGGGGCAAAAACAACATGTCATTGTTGTGCCTGTTTTGCTAAAAGTTTTGAGAGCTCGTATCTTGAATGAGGCAATATTGGACGTTCAAAAATTCTGTTGATAAGGTGTAAGATGCTGGTCAGCCTGCGAACGATGAATTATTTTTGACAGCATGCTTCAGCACCATGAGGAGAATATTGCCTCTAGACAGAACAACTCTTTCAGTGACAACACCAAATAACTCTCCAAAAAGCGACTTGCCACCATGACCAGGTGCTGTAGGGCTGTCAGGCATTTGCTGCTGAAAGGAGAAAAGAATAGTCGCTCAAAATGGAGCAGGTACACAGCCATTAACATTTACAGTCGAAGTTAGATTATAAAGCAGGACAATAAATCAAGACCTCAAAAGAAGCCAGAAAGCCACAGCTACAGTAAAAGCTCGTTAATTCGGATTTTACGGGACCGGAAAAACTGTCCGAATTAACCGAATGCCGAATTAACGAATGAGCAGGGAAAACATTTAAAATCAATCTGCAGAAGCATACCTTTATTTGTTGAAGTATTTTGTAATTGTCGTCTGCATTTTCGCGCAGGTTCCGGCTGACATCACAATTTTTCTTAACTGTTCCAAATGGCCAACAGAACGCAAGCTGTCGGGAGTGTTCAGGCAAGCGTCCTCTAATATTAACAGCGCCTCCAAGACTTCCCGTGAGGTGCGATGAGGTTGCGCATGATTCTTCGTCGGAATCGTGGTCTTCATGGGCGCCCATGACACCATCATTAATCTCTTGATCGGTCAGGAGACCACTCGTGGTGACACCATGATCAATTGCGATGTAGTCCTGAAAGGTCACATCTGTGGGAAGGACAGCATCGAAAGTCGGGCAGTCATCGTCGGTGGACTCGGCTGACACCTCCTCGATGCCATCGTCAGCTACTGCTGCATGCTCGGGCCTCACAAAACCGCTGTGCCGAAAACAGTTGGCGATGACTTGCGGCGGAGTGTTTTTCCACACGTGGGCGATGATGCGCACTGCGCCGAGTAAGTCCACTTGATACAACTTTCCAGCTTCTGAGCATAGGATCATTCGCTCTAGCAGGTGCTTGCGGTACTTCGACTTCACGTAGTGAATGATACCCTGGTCCATCGGCTGAAGAGCAGACGTAGTGTTGGGCAGCAAAAAAACTACATTGATGCTCTTCAGTTCGACTGTACAGTTATGGGCACTGCAGTTGTCAACAACCATAATTATCTTGCGGTCCTTCGACGTGAAGTGCCGGTCCAACTGCTGCAGCCAGCTGAAAAAAATGTCCGATGTCATCCATGCCTTCCTGTTCGCTGTGTACTCGACAGGAAGGCTTTTGACGTTCTTAAAACAATGTGGCTTAAGCGCCTTCCCGACGACAAGTAGTGGCAAGCGCTCCGTGCCAGTCATATTGGCGGCAAGAAGCACAGTTATCCTTTGCTTGCACTTCTTGCCACCAATGCACGCATCCCCTTTGAAAGTCACCGTCTTGTCGGGCAGAGCTCTGAAAAATAGAGCATCTGCATTGAACACGTTACGTGGTTCATATGCGGCGATGTGATCCAGCAGCTTCACATTTCTCCACTCGGTGGTCACGCTTTCGTCAACGCTGGCCTTTTCGCTGCACACACTCCTGAAGACAAGTTCGTGTCTCTCTCGAAACCTCGCAAACCACCCTTCTGACGCTTTGAACGATTCAATGTTGATCATTGCAGCGTACTTCTTACCTTGCGCCATGATGAGAGGTCCGCTCAAAGGCAGATGCGCGTTGCAACAGTCAGTAATCCACCGGATCGCTTTCGAAGGCTTGTCGAATCTGTTGTTCATTTTTCGCATATGTTCCCAACGTGCTCTGCTTCACGTTGTACTTTGTCATAACCTGCTGTTGCGATTCGCCATTCTTCAGTGCTTCCGAAATTTCCACTTGAGTCGCCAAGTTCTTCGCGTCGTAGTTCTGCCGCTTTTTCGGCGTTGCCATCACTGTAGCGCACGATGGTGGTGGCATGCAAATACGGTCACAATGTAAGAAAAAGAGAACTCTGCAAGAAGAGATGGTTCTGACATGACAACACAAGGGAAAATGGCGTCAGAGGTGCTGAGTGGAGAAGAAAGAAGACGCCGACGTTCGGTGACGCTGCGATCACCCCCACTAGTTGATGATGATGGCGATGCCACTCAGGTTTCGGTTTCACTCCAGTAGTGCCAGCGCTGCTTTATCACACTTTTGTGTAGCAGCAGCCGTCGGCATTTGTCCGAATTAAGCGGTGCGGAGCCGAATTCCGACGAAATAACGAAGGTTTGGTCCCATAGATTGAGTGATTAAAACTTTATTTTTGTTCTGAGAAGACGCAGGGGAGACCCCGCGCCACCCGGCTAATCCCACGTTGGGACCGTCAAGCCGAGCTTGGCGGCCTGTTCACGGGCTCTGGACGGCCAGGGTTTGATCCTTAAGTTCGGGGCTGCGTAAAAGCGCCAGCCCACCTGTCCTCGCTGAGGGCGGGGCCGATGGCTTCACATTCCCACAACACATGATTGAATGCGGCTAACAGTCCACAAACGGGGCAATCCGCACTTGGATACCGTTCAGGGTAGATGGCATGAAGAACCACAGGGTTAGTATATGCACTGGCTTGCAATAGTCTTACGGTGACTGCCTGCGCCGTGCACAAGGCCGGGTGTGGGAGAGCGAATACCCTTCTTGACAGATAGAAGTGCTTTGTTATTTCGTTGAACGTAAGTAAGGGTTCCCAGCGAGGCAGAGGGACTGTGGAGGCAGCGCGGTCAGTGAGTCCTCGCGCGGCCTCGTGTGCGCCCTCGTTCGGGTTAGAGGTAGGGCCCTCAATCGACCCCAGGTGAGCGGGAAACCAAGTGAGAGAATGGGGCGTGATACTCTTGACGCTTTGGAGAATGCAGAGGGCCTGAGGGGCTACCATCCCAGTTTTGTAGGCTTTGATAGCCGCCTTGGAGTCGCTGTATATTGACTCTCTGCGACTATCTAGCATAGCCAGCGCGATTGCAACCTGTTCGGCTATCACGGGCTTCGATGTGCGTACTGTGGCGGAGCAAGTGAGCCTGGAATTTGAGTCGACTATGGAAACAGCGAATGCCTCTTGTTGGACATATGGCGCAGCATCCACAAAGCTTGCATCAGTGGGGTTGCTACGGACGTGCTCGAGCAGAGCTCTACCCCTGGCCCTACGCCGACCGACGTTGTGCACAGGTTGCATATTTCGGGGAATGGGTGCGATGCGCAGCTGAGACCTGATGTTTCTGGGAATCTGCATGGAATCGGGGCACTGGACAATAGAGTTGAGGCCCAAATCATCGAGTATCTTGCGGCCCGATTTGGTTCCGGAAAGCCTGAGCAGCTGTGAGCGCTCTTGCGCCTCGATTATCTCTTCGAGTGTATTGTGAACACCGAGCTTGAAAAGGTTTTCAGTGCCAATGCTTACAGGCAAGCCGAGCGCGAGCTTGAAAACCTTTCTTATGAGGGAATTGAGCTTACTTCTTTCTGCAACATGCCAATTATACATGGCCGCCGAGTACGAAAGGTGGCAGAGCACAAACGCATGTATGATGCGGATGAGATTGTCTTCCTTGATTCCGCGGTGTCTGTTGGTGATCCTCCGGATGAGGCCGAGAGCACTTTCCGTCTTGGTAGTGATCTGTCTCAGTGCAGCTCCGTTAGCGCCGTTGGACTCTATATACATTCCAAATATTCGGAGCGAATCCACTCTTGGCATTGGGGACCCGTCACTAGTGAAAAGCCGTATTTCACTTTAAGACGCAGGTTTCCAGTCATGGTGGCCGCTGCCTCGGGGTCTTTTCTTGTAGAGCAGAAGTTCAGATTTCGATGGGGAGCACTTGAGACCGGTGGGACGGAGGAAACGTTCGGTCACGTCGATTGCGTGCTGCATGGCTTCCTCAACTTGACCGTCGCTCCCGCCGGTGCACCAGATGGTTACATCATCTGCGTAGATGGTATGATTGATTCCTTGAATCTTCGCGAGTTCCTTGGAGAGCCCGATCATCACGATGTTAAATAGTGTTGGTGAAATTACTGAGCCCTGAGGCGTGCCGCGTGAACCGAGGTTGATCTCTCGTGAGAAGTACCCTTCGATCTTGAGCTTGGTAGTTCTCTGGTAAAGAAAGGATCTCACGAAGTCGTAGACCCTCTTCCCTAGCCCTAGGCTGGCAATAGACTGGAGAACGAATTCGTGAGAAACGTTGCCGAAAACCTTCTCCAGGTCTAATCCAAGGATGGCTCTGGTATCTCCTGTGCTCCGGTCGATGATCTGATGCTTTATCAGCTTCATGGCATCCTGTGTCGAGAGACCAGCTCTGAAACCAATCATATTGTGGGTATACATGTCATTGGTCTCGAGGTGCACCTTGAGTCGGTTCAGAAGGGCGTGCTCTGCGACCTTACCGTTGCAGGAAGTTAAGGAAATCGGTCTTAGATTATCTATTCCTGGTGCTTTACCAGGTTTCGGGATTAGAACTGTGTAGGCCGTCTTCCATTGTGCGGGAACCTCCCCACTGCGCCACACCTCGTTAATCGTTCCCGTAAGGAATTCGATGGAGTCATCAAGGTTCTTGAGCATCTTATTGGTTATGCCATCAGGGCCGGGGGCGGATTTGGCATTTAGGGAAAAGAGAGCCTGCCGTATCTCGGCCACAGTATAGTCCTGGTCCAACTCCGGCACGTCGCACCCCGCGTGGTCCGGGAACTGTGTGGGTGCAGAGCTATCCGCGACTCGCAGGTACCTGTCTATAAGCTTGTTGACAACCGATTCGTCCGGGGGTAGAGTCAGTATCAAGATGGATGGCTCGCGCGAGGGATTGCCTCTGACTGGACCTGGTGCTGCCCTGATCGAGATGGTGTTTGAGAAGACCCCAGCTCTTCCCAGATCTGAGCTGATCCTCGATGCTCTCACAGAGCTCATGCCATTGTTGTTTACACAAGGTTTTGCAGTGCTCCTCGATCGCCCTGTTAACCTCGGAAACCTTTTTGCGGAGCCTCCTGTTATGCTTCTGTCTCTTCCACCTCGTGAGTGGGGCTTGCTTGGTGTCTAGTAGGTGTGCCAACCTGCTGTCCATGTTTTCAACATCGAGGTCAGTGACGACCTTCTTGGTCGCTGCCGTGGCGTCATCTCTGATTCCTTTGTACCATCCTTCAAAGTCTGTCCAAGCCGTCGGTGCTCTCTCAGTTCCGACTTCGCGAAAAGCGTCCCAGTCGAACACCTTGAATTTTTTCGTCCTAAAGGGGGCAATCGCGAAGGATACCTCGATGATGTAGTGGTCACTTCCGAGGTTTAGAGCCGTGTTGACCCATTTGACCCCATCTATATTCTTCACAAAGGTCAGGTCCGGGGTGGTATCCCTACATATGGAATTACCTCTCCTTGTGGGGAAATCTTTGTCAGTTATGAGCGTCAAGTCGGCTTCTGTCGGAGTCTGCCATAGCTCGCATCCTTTTGGGGTATCATACATGTATCCCCACACGCTGTGTGGGGCGTTGAAATCCCCTACAACTACAAGGGGGTAACTACTGGCCATGCTCACAGCCCTTTTGAGGAGAGAGTTTGCTCTCGCCCTGCGATAACTGGGACTGCAGTATACGTTGAGAATAAAAAGGCTATTTCTTCGAAGACCCTTCTTGGGTGAGTTCATTATAATTTCAGTCATTACGTACTCAATGCCATCGGCAACTGCACCGAGGTCACGCGATAGGTAATTGTACCTTTTGTTGATAAGTGTGGCAACTCCCCTACCTCCTGAATGTGATGACGCTACTAGGTAACCCGGGATTTTGATGGGGGTGCCAGACGCAACTTCCTGAACAGCGATGATTTGGGGCTTAACATCGAGAGTTCTTAAATATTGCTATAGAATGGGCTTTTTGTGAGTAAACCCGCCACAGTTCCATTGCCAGATTCTGAAGTTTTCGTCCATACTATCCATGTTTAGGCTGAGGGGATGGTTGAGCAGCTATAGCAGCCCGGAGGATCGCGCCCTCAGTCGGTGGTGCTAGTACATTGCGTTGTGCTGGGACCTGCAAAGGAGTCGGACCGGGGTCTCTCCTCGCATCGACCTCTTCTAACTTGCTTATGCGTTCACTCAGTGCTCCTAATCCCATCTTTGGGTGCGCCACGGCTTCTTGAATTTTCGCTAAGGTAGCCTGCATGTTCACAAAGGAAACCTTGAGTTCCGACAGTAAGTTTACCGCCTCTTCTTCTTGTGTCTCCCAAGCGTCCCCTGGAACGGGGGCGTCCTCTGCGCTGAGCATCCGTGGTGGGTGACGAAGACTGGAACTCGTCCGCAGTGTCGAGGTGATGTTGCGGGGACGGTGACACAGCACCAGCCATTCCGGCACGCTCACTGCGACGACGGCGCACAATGTACGGGATCTTGAACCTTTGAGCACAGTCTTTGCTAGCCGTGAGATGCTGGCCACCACAGAGTTTGCACTTGGGAGTACACACATGTTGTTTGTCAGGGCTTGCGGCACCACAGCCTCGACAAATCGTGTCACCGGGAGTGGGGCACACGTCAGCGCGATGACCAAGACGGCCGCACGCATAACACACGTCGATTTGCTTGCGGTAGAGTGAGCACTGCATCAGCACTGGTCCATACCTGACAAAGTTCGGTACACGATACCCGTCGAAAGCGATGATGACCGTGCCAGTTTGGGCTATTCTCTTGGCTGCTAAGGCGAGTGGATTATTTGTGTTGACAATCTTCGCATCGATGACGTCAGGGCCGTCTTGAAGTGGGACGTTGCGAATCACCCCTTTGCAAGTGGAGTGTGGGGCAGTCTCATAGGCACTTAGCTCGTGCACCTTGCCTGAAATGAGTATTTGCTTCGTCCGAACGTATCGGTCTGCGTTTTTGCGCTTGGGAGTACTGGCAACCATAACATTTGGCTGCAGATTCGGGCATAGAGTATCCTGGCACAAATCTTCCTGGCTTAAGCCAGCGGCAACTAGTATTGCGGCAGCCACCGTAGCTGCGGCAATTTTCGAGATGTTGAGTCCACCTCTCGGCCGGATCACAATCTTGATGTCATCTTGAGGAAGGGAGGGCATTTTTCCCGCACGTAATACTTGGGACTTCAGCGCAGCGCCTCTTGATTTGCAGCGGCGTGCGCCCGGCTGCGACGAAGGCGCGTTAGAGTCAGCAGTGCGTGTTTTGGCGCCAGCTCTTCTGGCCCAGCGAACTGCCAACCTTTATCTTGAGTAAACTCTTCTTCTGAAATATCCTCTCCGTGCACTTCATACTCCATCGTGAGCAAATAATTCCGCGCACCGGGCCTCCGAAGGGCCGGCCGCAGGCGAGAACAAGCCCAGCAAAAGCGCAGTCTCCCGAGCCACTCGTTAGGGTTAAAGAGGGCACCGCTCCACAGGAAAAGAAATTGTTCCTAACTTGACAAAAACTCACTCACTGTGGTCAAATATGGTATCGGTAGGATCTTGATGACTTCTCGAAACCGATGCGAGCAACAGTTCATGAACACTTGAAGAAAAAACTGGAAACACAGATTTAGTTGCGCGTCCACAGGAGCCGTACGAACGCAGCCTCCCATTCCCACCGATAACTTCCTTTGGTCCCATAGATTGACATGCACTTTGGCCGGGACCAATAGAGCCGTTCGAATTATCCGAATTTCCAAATTAATGGGTGTCGAACTAACGAGCTTTTACTGTATTACTTGATTGTATTATCCAGGCTGCCAAACACGAGATACGACCGCGCGCGAAGCCACGGACAGCAGCTTGCGATTCGCTGATCACGACCGCAGCCTCCGGTGCTGCGACCAGTGCAGGAGCAATTACCACCTCTTCTGCCGCCTTTGTGTGTTCCGTACGCACCGTGGCGCTTGCGAGGCATTTGCCTGTGTGATCCACCACGGCGATAATGTGAGCGCGCCTTCCCTTTGGGTATCGCGCGGCATCCACGTACACCGCTTCGTCGCTGTTCCCATACATTCTTTGGAGGTCACTCGCTCTTTTGTTGCGGCGCCCGACGTGGTGCGTCGGGTGCATGTTCCTGGGGAGCGGTGCGACAAGGAGACGGTCGACGGTCGCGGACCGTGATAATAAAAACCATCGTCTTCCCCCTGCATTGCATGTGGTATGCTATGCCTAGAGATTCGAGGATGCGCCTGCCCAGTCTCTGACTTGGACAATCATTTGTGTTGCGCTATGTTATGCGCCTCGATCAGTTCGTCCAGGGCGTTGTGCAGGGCCAGCTCGAAGAACATGTCGGCGCTCGTGTTGACAGGTATGCCAACCGCCCTCTTGAACGCCTTGCGAATCATGCAGTTGACCTTTTTCCCTTTGGACGCCAGCCATTTTAGATAAGGGGCGACGAATGTTATGCGACTAGTCGCGTACGCCTGTACGAGGCGGATTGCACAGCTTTCCCGCATACCGCTGTGTCTTTTCGTTATGTGGCGTAAGAGTCGAATTCTTTGAAATTTCAAATTAATTGCGGCCGATTTCTAATTCGTTTGCAACACTGCGAATATTCACCCTATGTCCTCATAGGGCACACTCAGACCAGCGCACGTGAAAAGTTTACCCCCTCTGTTAGTGCCAACATTGCACATATTTTTCAGAGACGCCGAATTTACATTTTTCTGAAAGGTTGCTCGTCGACTCAGCGTGAAGAATCACTTTTGACTTTAATGCGGCGCTGTAGCTGTATTGATGAGTTGGTGCCATTTCGGTGCTGTTCAGTCAACGAGAGCGAAGCGACCGGGCGAGCGTGAGTTTGCTAAAGCCTGTGCAGAATGAACGCGCACAATGCGGGCCATAGTTCGCCAAGGACGCAGGTCCACAGTGCACTCCAACGCAGGTTACGAACAGATCCAAAGTCCATGTTGAAGCCGAATCTCTTCATCTGGCCTTCGAGAATCACTGGTGCAAGAGCAGACCTTTGGAGGCTACATTTGCCGCATTGATCCACCATACCGCACGGAACACTTAGTGCCGTACTTGAAAATTGGGCAAAATACATTGATTTTAATTGTATTTTTCTGTGATATGAATATAAAATAAGCGCATAGTAATAGTAATAACCTTGGTGAACTCTGGTTGCCATAGTTTTTACTCTCTTCCTCCTTTCGTCATGTAGGAATCCGCATATAAGCCTGCTGCCCTAAACTTGGCGCTCTGCTTTTTTTTTTTCTAAATAAGTCAATTTATATAGGGCAACATATGGTATTGGCAACCAATAAAACACAAGCACCTGCAGCCGCAAAGTTGCTCCAAGCATCACACATGCCTGGTGGTGGGAATATTGCGCACATATTTTTAAGAAATTACAGCCGTCATCCAAGCTTTCTCATTTTTGTAAATCAACTCTTCCTTGGACGGTAGTCGTGCATTTTTGAGACAACGAGGCTTTTCTGTCTTGCTAACAAGCAGTGGCAGCTGTTGCTGGGTGCACGTGCTCTCACTGAACGATACAGTGGTTCTGTCCTTGTTCTGTTGGCACCCCGTAATTTCTGCATCCTTCAAAGCAAACGTTATGTAGGCGGTATTTCATAGAACACAACAGCCTCATGTACACTCAAACCTCAATATAACAACTCAGATATAAGGAAATGTTGGTTATAATGAAATGAATGAATAGTCTTGCAATAGATACTGTTAAAAATGTGCCTTTATCGCAAAATTGCGGTTATAAAGAACTGATTCTTGTGTAAGATGCAACTTTGATATCATGAGGTTTGTGTGTATATGACTCATTTGTATTTCTCTTACTCATTTGACACCTTTATATATCGCACACTTCACATTAGAAGTCCGTAATATCTATACTTAGCGTGGGGAAAGGGGGAGGTTTGTGTAGTATCGAGCAGCGGACGTGCCGCACGTAGAACACAGGGCATGGCGCTGAAGCGCCGGCCGACAAGAAGTACGGAGCAGCCGGTAGCCAAACAGGACTCTTTTTTAAGCACCATGATGGATGGATGGATGGATGGATGGATATGGCTGTACCCTTTAGATTGGGCGGTGGCTAGCGCCACCAAGCCGTAATACCTAATGAACCAAAAACTATATTTATTTTTTTTCCTTAAAAAGTGAGTTTGAGGATTCGTACTTTGCAGTGAAGAGTTTAATATTCACTCGTGCCTTGACTTTAGCCACCAATCAGATAACCTCCTTCTAGTTAAGTCTACCCGCTTAGTTTATTTTGCCCTCCCGGTCCCTTAACCCCAGTGCTTTGAAAAACTCTGCGCCATCATCCTGAACTATAGGGTGAAGCCCTTTACAGAACATTATCAAGTGTTCGGCAGTTTCTTCTTCCTCTCCACACGCACTGCATACTGTGTCTACCCTTTCGTATTTGGCCCGATATGTCTTGGTTCGCAGTACTCTCATCCTGGCCTCAAACAGTAGAGAACTACCCCAAGTATTATCATAGATCCTTTCCTTGGCAATTCCTTGCTTAAAAGTTCGATAGATCTC
This sequence comes from Rhipicephalus microplus, assembly GCF_013339725.1. Lineage (NCBI taxonomy): Eukaryota > Metazoa > Arthropoda > Arachnida > Ixodida > Ixodidae > Rhipicephalus > Rhipicephalus microplus. Next base: position 142,871,404 of record NC_051167.1, read on the forward strand.
TAGTGCGGACTTCTTAACCATGCCCATTCTCCACATGTCAATCTCCGTTTCCTTCACTTTCTTCTTAACCGATAGTTCTTTTTGGTTTAGCCACCTACTGTTTTCTAAGTATTTACCAGTCAACTTCCTGGTTTGCTTCCTCCATTTTGTATCGACATTCTTCATGTACAAGTAGCTAAAAAGCTTCCTAGTCCAACGCTCTTCCCCCATTTCTCTCAATCGTTTCTCAAATTTTATCTTGCTGCTAGCTTCCCTGCCCTCAAATGATGTCCATCCCATATCACCTTGTACTCCCTGATTTGGTGTATTCCCGTGAGCTCCTAAAGCAAGCCTACTTATTCCACGTTGCTTAATTTCTAATCTTGCTTGAACTTCTGATCTCATGCACAAGACCGCATTGCCGAACGTCAGCCCAGGAACCATGACCCCTTTCCATATTCCTCTCACAATATCATACCTATTGTAATTCCACAGTGCCCTATTTTTCATGACTGCTGCATTTCTGTTACCTTTAGTGGTCACGTATATTTCGTGTTCCCTCAGATACTCGGTCCCATTGCTTATCCATACGCCCAGATATTTATATTTATCTGTTATCTCTAGCGTGACCTCCTGTATTTTAAGCTCACTACCTTCGTTGTCATTGAAAATCGTGACTGCTGATTTTTCCTTACTGAACCAGAAATATAACCTACCTCCCTCATTTCCGCAGGTGTCCATCAATCTCTGCAAATCTTCCTTGTTGTTGGCCATTAGCACCGTATCATCTGCGTACATTAATGCTGGTAGTGCCTGATCAATAAGTTTTCCTTGTTTGACTAAAGAGAGGTTGAAGCCCAGTCCACTTCCCTCTAATTTTGCCTGTAATCCTTGTAGGTACATCATGAATAATAAGGGTGACAGGGGGCACCCCTGCCTAAGCCCCCGTTTTACCTCTGCAGGCTTGGATACCTGTTTTTCCCACTTTATAACTACCTTGTTACCTTTATAGAAACCCTTTAAAAGATTAGTCACTACATGTTCCACGCCTAGTGTGTCCAGTATTCCCCACAATTCCTCTTGAACCACGCTATCGTACGCTCCCTTGATATCCAAAAATGCTAGCCACAGGGGCCTGTGTTCCTTTTCTGCTATTTCGATTCACTGCGTCAGTGAGAACAGATTTTCTTCCAACCTCCTGTGTTTCCGAAACCCATTCTGCAGTTCCCCCAGCACCCCCTCATCCTCTATTCACGCCTGCAGTCTTTCCTTTATAATCTGCATCGCCAGCCTGTAGACCACTGATGTCACTGTTATAGGACGGTAGTTGTTTATGTCAGCTTTGTCCCCCTTTCCTTTATAGATCATGCTCATCCTGCTAAGTTTCCATCCATCGGGAACTTCACCATCGATTATTATTGTGCTCACTGCCTCTCTCAAAGCCTGCTTAGACTTCGGACCTAATGTCTTTATCAGCCTAATTGGAATGCCATCTGGGCCTGTTGATGTACTACTAGGAACCCTTTTCTCAGCCCTTTCCCACTCTTGTTGTGAAAATGGAGCCATTGCACCACTTGATTCGTCCTTGTCTATTGTGGTGCATAAAGTACTTCTGTGTTGAAATTTTTCTGTCACCCTTGTTCTTATATATTCAATAGCTTCGTCCCCTTCTAGCCTAGCACCTTGGGCTGTAGTTATAAAACTCTGCTCTAGGCTCGTCTCATTTCTTGGGGAGTTTAGATGGTTCCAAAATTTTGCAGCTGCCTTTCTATCTTTTTTATGTACTTCTGCCAACCACTGAGCTCCCTTCCTTCTAATCTTTTCATTGATTAGAAGGGATGCACCCCTTCTACAGCTTAGAAAGGTTGCCCATTTTCTTTCAACATCATCTGTCGGTTCACCCCGCTGCTTAGCATGTCTGTGTTCCCTAGAGGCTTCCTGACGTTTTGCTATGGCTCTCTTAACTTCCTCATCCCACCAACTTTTGGGTTTGTGTCTTCTTCTCCGGGGTGACTTGTCACGCGTCTTAGCAAGCTCTAGCTCAAAGAGTCTAATTAGATTCGTGTGTGTCAACACTGTCTTATTATCTTCTGTGATTACTTTCTCAATTTGTTTAGTGGCTATTTCAATTTGCCTTTCTGAATAAAAATTTTCCTGTAGTTGCTCATCTTGTCTCCTTCCCACTTTCACTGCTCTTCCAAAACTTAGCTTGATACGTTTGTGATTGCTACCCAGACTTCTGGAGCCACCTTCATCTATGTGCATTCCCCTGAGCTTATCATACATCCTATGTGACATCAGTGCATAATCTATCGTCGACTGAAGCCTTCCTACCTCCCATGTTATTTGCCCTGCACACTTCTCGGTACTGTTGCAAATGATCAAATCAAGCCTTTCACACATATCCATGATCATTTTGCCTGTCGGGTCGGTATACCCATCTATATCTTCTATGTGCGCATTCATGTCTCCTAGTATAATTATCCCGCACTCTCTTCCTAACTCCTGAATGTCCTTTGATATACACTCTACCATTGCCTGGTTTTCCTCTCTGGCCTTTGCTCCCGTCCACAAGTACACGAAACCTAGGAGTGTCATTTGACCTGCCACTTTCCCTTTTAACCATAAATGTTCCTTGCAATCCTGCTTGACCCTTTGCCAGTCTGTACTTTTATGAATGAATGCCCCAATACCACCCCCCTTTCTGCTGCCTTCTGTTCTATTACAATATTCCCACGCGTAGTCCGGATTGTTCGGAGGTTGGTCCATGTGAGATGTGTTTCTACAAAACCGTATACCATCGGCCTCTCTTCCCTTAGCTGTTTTTCTATCTCTTCCCACTTCAGCCTGTTCCTACCACCCTGCATGTTAATATATCCTATGTCTGAATTGGCTCGGCGCTCGTGGCTACGTCTATTTATGCCCCCGAACTCTACCTATCTTAGATATTGGTGCCACTTTGGAATCGTATCTATTCATACCACCTGTCGAAGAGTCTCCCTGGTTGTTTTCCCAGTTACTAGCTATCCTGCACCCCGAAGGGCTCGCTTGCCCCCCAAAAAAGCTACTGCGCGTCCTGCAAGTCACCAACCCACCTCATGACCTAGCCGCCCATCGAAGTGAATTCTGTCTCGTTGAAAACCCCCTCACCTATGCACCTCTCTGTTTATTTCCACCACCTCAAAGCCTTTCTCTCGACTCATCCGCCATATCTCTTGGTTTGCGTTGACCACCGCTCTTTGCAGGTTGCTATCACGCACCGGTACCTCCGGTATCGTGCATATCACTACCTGTACCTTAGGAGAAGTGGCGCGCATGTCATCGACGTCTTTCGCCAGTGTGGCTGCTAGTCCTGCTGCATCTTCATTGAGGACATGTTTAAACCGCCTGAAATTATCACGAGGTTTCGTCTACCAGCTGTTGTTTTGAGCTTTGCGCTCGCTTGCCTCATGACTGCTTCCAGCTTGCGTACTGGGAACGCAACCCCTACTGCAACCCTCTTGTCACCTCTTACCCTCTCTTTGATGGCTTCTGTGCATCGATTTAAATTTGAGTCCCCGGCGATTATCACATGCTGTGACTTTTCAGCTGGAGCGTTCTGCACCTGGGGGCTACTTGCACCTGTGACGCCGGCTGCTTTGTTCCCTCCCTGCCCCACCACTACCTCGCTGAAGATGGGCCTTGCGACAGTTGAACCGGCTAAACCTGTTTTTTCCAAACTTGCTTGCTTTTCCTTCTCCACCATTCTGGTTGCCGGTTCCCTACTGTTCTCTCGGTAGGTCGCTTCTTTGTTCAGCTTCGCTAGCGCTTCCTCGGCGGACTTCAGTCTTTCTCCCATTGCCCTCGTTTTCTCTTGCTCTGTTGCCAACGCAGTCTCGAGCTCGGCGATTCTCATCAGCAGTTCACTCTGGGCAACCATCATTTTCTCCATTTTTTCCTCGACCTCACATTGCCTACACTTCGCGTCAGCCTCTTCTCCATCCGCTTCTACGCTTGGGTCCACTTTCAAACCCACTCCACATCCTGAACACCTTACACTCTTTTTAACCATGCCTTTCTGACACCAATTGTCCCTATACTCGATAATTGCTAAACTCGAGCCCTGCACTTCGAAAAAAATAAAAAATAAAGTCTAAGCTCTACTACAAAAATTTGCGTGTTCAATGTACGCGCACCTCCCCCACGGGGTGGCAAAAGAAAAAAAAAACAACAAAAAAATTTCACACGCACCCGCACTAACTAATAAATGCCTGGTGTCTGGGCCCCGAAAAAGCCGTACCATAAAATAAGTGCTACGAAGATTTCAACCGCTGCCTTATAATTATAAAGACAAGCTCAAAACATGCAAATGTACACATGTACAGCGCCCTCTAGGGGCCAGTCAACTGGTTCCCAAACCGGCATCGATACCCCTATACCACAGTTTGCATCGCCATGGGACGATCATTTCAATTTCACTCAGCAGTATTTGGCGGGCCAGTTCTGCTGGTGCATGCTGAATACATTCGTCAACATAATTACAAAAGACTACAATCACCAGCAGCAGTTGTTTAACAAAATTGCGGTGCAAAGTCTACGTTATAAGTGAGTGTTGTTGCAGTAAGTGCAGGGGCACTCTGCCGCGCCTGCACAGCAGCAAAGCTTAGCCTGATAATAAAATGTTTCTATCAGGCTTGTTTGACGATTTCTTATTCATTGGCTTGAAATAAGTAGTAAAAGCTCATTAATTCAAATTGCTAGGGCCCGGTGGAAATGTCCGAATTGACTGAATTTTCAAATGATTGAAATAAACACAATAACTGCGAAGGTCTTTTTCAACATACCTTTAAGTAATCGTGGATGCTTGTCTGCCCTCGAGCAAAACTTTGCACGGACGCAATTTTTCGGAGAGCCCATCAAAGTGCTCATCAGCTCGCATGCTGTCTGCAGTGCCAAAGCAAAATTTTGCCAGGTCGAAGAGAGCGTCCACGGCTTCCTTCACAGTACAAGGGGAGCCTGTGGGGATCATGGCTTGGCTGCTTCTCTTCGGGCTTTTTGTTCACGGATTCGTCGCCACAAATCACTTTCTTGACAATTTAGTCATCAGTCGCCATCATCAGTTGAGACGTAATCGTCGAGTCAGCTGCACCAGGCAGAACGCTTTCAAAATCTGGCCAATCGTCGGCACCGTCATACGGTGACACTTTGGCTGCTGCGGCATCACGGGAGTATGGCACCACAAAGCCATTCTGCCTGAAACAGTTGGCAGTGATGTGCGCAGGCATGATCTGCCACACATACACAAGAATGGTAACTGCGCTCGGGAGACTCGAGTCATATTGTTTGCCGACGTTACGGCACGCGCAGGAGCATTCATGCTGACACGCACCTACGGTACTTTGTTTTCACGAATTGGATTATTTTCTGGTCAACGGGCTAAAGTACTGCCTTTGCTGGCCGGTTCATGGCTTGTCGGAGACGGCAGTCGTTCTCGAAGAGTGTTTTCCCAAAGACAAGGATGTCGTCGATCATGTTCACCGCACCTGCTTGGTTTTCCAGGATCCAATACATCTGCGGCTGGAAGTACTTCGGTCCAGACGGGATACCAAATGGCAGCCAGAGAAAACAATAGCGTCCAAACGGGATTATGAACATGGTCATTTCTCCTTCAGACTCGGAGGAAACAGCTTGACCTAGTGGAAGGTTGACGTAGCGCCTAACTTGGCGAAAACTGTAGCCTTTCTGAGCAATCCAAGCATTGTTCTACTGTGGGGAAGCATGTGGCACTCTTGATGAACCACCTTATTGATGCAAGTGAACTGGTGCACTAGTACTGTAGTACACTACATCAATAGCACAGCCATCTACTCGCACTCCCGTACACTACAGATGTTGTATTGGGCGACAAGAAAAGCAACTTCAGTTTTGCTCAGTGTGGTAACTCTGTTACAGTATATACTCGCATAATTCTCGCACTTTTTTGCCGGAAAACTGATGCAAAGTTGGGGGGTGCGAGAATTACGCGGGGAAAACTTTTCACAAAAACGTAGAGAGCGAAAAAGAAAACAAAGTGGCGACAAATTGGGATTCTCGCACCAGCAACTTACAGCAAGCTTTAAGAGGTACTAATTAGAATTTACCTCAACATTAAAAGCAGAGGTTCAACACAGACAAGATTTATTAGAGACACAAAAAGTGGAGGCAAATAGTCCAGAATTGGAATGTCATACGCAAAGCTTGTGGGCGTTGCGGGCGTAGTGGTAGCGTTTGTCGCTCAACAGGAGCCTTAAAGGTAAGCGTAGGATGTCAGTATTGGTCTGATGGCTATTTAACAGAATCGTCCGCAATTTCTTTCTGAAGAAATAGTTTACCATCAATCCCAGTTTTAGGCACACGGCAGGTACAACGCGTCTTGGTGGCTTTCAGCTGCCGTCACCAGTAGCGTACACAAAAATAGTAGGCTCCGAAGGGCCTACCGGCGGCCCTGTTGCCGTTGTTTAGTGCATGATCCATCACTTGCAACTTGAACCAGCCGTGTAGCTTCAGTATCGCCCCATAACGTGCCAAGATTACAGACGCAACAAACAAAACCATGCAGCAACGCGCACTGGCCACTTGGCTTGGCTTGGATTGAATCTCCGTGCTATAGTACACTTGAGGCTTAAGAGATGGCGTCAGTAGGCGCGCTCTATCATCATCAGTGGCTGGAACAAGCAGACGACATTATTGCGGCAGTTTTCAGGGGTGTGATAATTACTCGAGGAAAAAAAATGGTGTTTTTCTTAGGCGATGTGGGGGTGCGAGAATTATGCGAGTGCGAGGATTACGCGAGTAAATACGGTAGGTGCTCTGCAGTTTCGGCATGATCAAGTTTGCGATTATCTGTATAGAACTGTGAATCCAACTTTTGGATTCAACTTGCAAAAATTTCACTCATGATCCACGCTTCTCAGTTGGCACAGCAACCCACGGGAAGATTGTTGATGTTCTCATGGGGGGAAGGCTATCATCAGATACCATTTTTTTTGTTCATTGAGATATCTCAATGAAATTTTACAGATAGACCAACAGCAAAAGCAACTACTGCTACAAAATTTTATGAGGTTATGTTCTCTGTTTCTTCAGTTACGGCAGTATGTCAGAATAGTGCACATGGTTCTCTTATTCCAGGCCTGGAGAAATTTCAAAAGAGGCTGGAACTGTGAAATATGACAATGATGATTCGCAGATTGATATGTCAGGGCTCTTTTGTTTTTAATTTCCTTACTGAAAAGTTTTAGCAGACCGTCAAATTTAGTATTGGTGATTGGGATATTAATAATCAAGTTTGATTACTATCAATAATAACAGACACAATATATAAAAAAATGGGCTTGTCTTCCCTTCAAAGATTTGTTCCTGTACAAAATAAAAAGAGACATGAATATGCGATGAGTGGTTCCCCAGATATAGCTTGAACAAGCAGCCTCACTAGCCGAAAAAGTCATTTTGAGGAAACGACATTTAAAAGTTTTGGGCACATATGCCCAAAACTTTTTAATGTTTAAACTTTAAAACAACCCTGCAGTATAATTGTAGATGTCCTTTGGCACTCGCTATATACTTCATCGACGCCCTGATTCCGCAGTGTCTGCATGACGGCCGATATTTCTACTGAATCAAACACCTTCTCGTAATCTATGAAGGCTAGGTATAGTGGTTTGTTATATTCTGAGCATTTCTCTATTACATGATTGATAGTATGAATGTGGTATGAATGTGAATGTGGTGATAGTATGAAAGTGCTCTATCATGAATTTATATCTATGCTAAAGTGCTCCTAATAGTAAGATTGTTTGAGGTACTTTCTTCTGTGAAGTGCTCCATTATAAATATATATCTATGCTAAAGTGCTTTTAATAGTAAGGTTACTCTCCAAAATGCTCCAAAGTTAAAATTCTGGTGCTCCAAAATGCTCCAGAACTAAAATATTACTGCTCTAAAGTGCTCCAAAACTAATACTTTACTGCTCCAAAGTGCTCCAAAACTAAAATTTGACTGCTCCGAAAATTGCTCCAAATCAGCAGTCACCAGTGGGATCACTGCATTCGTCTTCGCTGAAGAAATCACGTTTGACATCTCCATGAATGCTCTCATTCATGGACACTATATGGAAATGTGTATAGCATTCATGAACACATTCATGGACACTTAGGACACTATATGGAAATGTGTATAGCATATATATGTCTAGGTAACATATTTTTCTCTAATTTTGTCTCATTATGAACATCCACATAATGTGTCGAATGTCCGGCAACCGTCTCTGCAAGTTTTTTCAGCGTAGACTGGCGGGTCATTTTACAGTACCTTCAACGTTAATTTTACGTGATCAGGAGCTAAGTGACACCTTTATTAGAGGTGTTGAATATATAAATGAAACGTACCATACACATCTATGCGATTTTTGTGGTTCACAGGGATTGTTCGTGCAAACTGATGTACTGCTATCTGCTACTTTTATTCAAGCTACAGTCGAACCACGTTATGATGAATGCCGGAAAATTTGCAAAGTAATTCGCTATAGCTCGAATTCGCTATACAAAACTGCCCCCAAAAATCGCCAAACCCTGGTTTAATAGGTCGGCAGCATGACAGGAATGGACGAGACACTTACTTGAACAAAAATACATTTATTGAGGCAAAAAGAACCTGTGCAACATAGATTTTTTTTTTTTGATGGTGTGCCGTATAATGCCTTCCTCGCCATGTCAAGGCATTTCACAAACTTGAACCCGGTGCCTTCCATCGCGCTGCAATAGCGCCGTGCCAGAGCCAAATCAGCCAAGGCCTCCCTAGAAGTGGGCAGCGGAACGTTTTCGGAGACGGCGTCTTCAACTTCCGCTACTTGAATCCCGGTGCCCTGGCGTGTCACCTCGGCAGCGATTTCATTGTCAGTCAGTTCGGCAATCGCTTCTGACGCATCGTCGTCTCCAACGAAGTCTTTCAGCGTGAGCGTGTCCTATGCATTGGCCACAAACTGCGAAAATCACTCCACATTTCGTCGAGCTCGACAACCTCCTCAGAGCCTTCAACATATTCAGTGGGCTCTTCAGCTGCGTCAACGCCAACAGTGAAGCCAGCGTGCCGAAAGTAGTTTGCGATCATCTCTTTGTTCACGCTCTCCCAAGCGGCCTTCAACATCTGTATGGCACCCAACAAGTCAATTTTCAGGTCTTCGTTCATTCGAAGACGAATGAGCAGCCACTCGATGAGCCTTCGCTTGTGGCGATGACTCCATCGGGAGAGCAATCGCTGTAGAGACCCACATGTCGTTCGATCTTTTCAACGTAGGAGTCGACGGCCACTCCTGATGCTGCGTGTGTCTACATTTTGAGAGTGTCGCCTGAGGCGACTAGTTCACTTAACAATACACCGAAGGTACGCTGCTTCATCTTTTTTGTGTCCCGGTGGACGTCCTGACCACTTCAACAATCTGCGCCATCGCCTTCGTGTCCAGCATGACTGGAAATTCGAAAAAATGACTTGCCTGGAAGTCACCAATGGGCCTACAGAGCACGTCAGAAATGGCGCGGAATCTTTCGGTCGTCTGGATACCGGTCAACCCCGGCCTGGCCTGCTTGTCAATGCGCACATTGCGCACCGGACAGTTTCTGGCCCAACAGCAGTGGTCGACGCGGTTGCGACCCATTCTGTCGACCCAAGACACCACCATCGATAGAAGCGGGTCCGCCCAGCTCCACGGTTTGATGTCACTTGGTGTCTTTGCGACACTTTGGTGGACCACCTGGTCGAGCAACAGGGGGTCTCCGCAGTTTAAAGTCATAACCTGTGGGAGGCGCTGCACCCAGTACGCCTGGGCTGTATGTAGTGGACTGGATTGTTCTACGTCTATCTGGCTTACATTTTGTGACATTTTTCATAGAAAGAGCGTGCTGTTGTACGTGAGACCCGCTCTAGTCTCACAACTGGTCAGACGAAGGTTCCACCTCTCTTTTGCTCCTTGAATAAAATTTCAAATGAAATAAAAATAGTTTTGCCCACAGCCCCCTAATGGTGTGATGTTTTCTGATGGTGTTCTGTATAATGCCTTACTCGCCATGTCGAGGAATTTCACAAACTTGAACCCGGTGCCTTTCATCGCGCTGCAATAGTGCCGCGCCAGAGCCAAACCAGCCAAAGCCTCGCTAGAAGTGGGCAGCGGAACGTTTTCGGAGACGGCGTCTTCAACTTCCGCTACTTGAATCCCGGTGCCCTGGCGTGTCACTTCGGCAGCGATTTCCATGTCAGTCAGTTCGGCAATCGCTGTTGGCTCTTCAGCTGCTTCAGCGCCAACAGTGAAGCCAGCGTGCCGAAAGCAGTTCGCGATAATCTCTTTGTTCACGTTCTCCCAAGCGGCCTTCGACATCTGTATGGCACCCAACAAGTCAATTTTCAGGTCTTCGTTCATTCGAAGACGAATGTGCAGCCACTCGATGAGAGAGAGAGAAATAACTTTATTGGGTTGTAAAAGAAGGGGTTTAGGAGCTAGATGGGTGGGGCCCCATGTCCAAGGCTCCACTGTCTTGCGCCGCCTGCCGGACGTGGTCCAGGAGTGCTAGTTGCACCTCCGGGTTTGAGCTAGCGAGGAGTGCCTCCCATTGCTCCAAAGAGTTTTCCATTCTATACATACGCTGTAAGCGATCAAGCTCATTTGGCCATTTATCACAACTCCACGAGATATGGTAAAGGGTCGGGGGCGAGTCGCAACACCACGGACAATCGCGCCCATGCAAAGTTGGATGAATTTTGTGCAGTTGAAATAAATTTGGATAAACTCCCATTTTAATTTTACGGAGGTCTATGGCACCTTCCCTTTTAAGAGATTTGGGGGGGGGGGCGCCATATTTCTGCCGCGTGCATCGCTGGTGAGCAAGAAGCTCTCGCAGAGCCATCTGAGCCGGGTCGTTTTCCTCCTCCTCCTCGCAAAAGCTGTCGTTGCTGGGTGGTGGTAACAGCGAGAAAGGCCGCTGCTTTGCTCGGTTCGTGAGCGCTCGAGCTAGAGCGTCCGCCCTCTCGTTACCCTCTAGGCCTGCGTGTCCAGGGCACCAGACCAACCTATAAAAGTTGCTCAATTCGCCGCTTAAAAATTTGCAAATGTTTAATAGGAGGCGGCTTTTCGTGAATAGCCGGCATGCCTCTTGCGAATCTGTGGGTATGGTGATGTACGTCTGGCCCTCGCTGCGCTCTCGACTTTTAATCGCCAATGTGATGGCGAAACACTCGGCCTTGGTGATCGATGTAGTGTACAGTGATGCGCTGGACGCCATGCTTCTCGTTTCACTGCTTACCATTGTGATGACGCAGCGCTTCCAGTTATACCTGGAAGCGTCAACGTATAGCACGTTCTCATTGCCTCTGACTAATTTTCTGATCCATTTTACACGCTCCTCTCGCCTTTCGTGATGCCGCTCCTTGGTCATGTTCCTGGGGATGGGGGCGATCGAAATATGTCGCCGGACTGGGTCTGGTACGTCCACCAGCTCCTCGTCCAAGTTTTGGGGTTGCGGTGTTATACCCGCCCTCATCAGTATCTCTCTTCCCGACTTCGTCTGGCTGAGGCGGTTGCGCTGAGAGATCAATGTTGCTGCTTTCAGTTCAGCGTACGTGTTATGCAGGCCGATCTCGAGAAGCCTCTGTGTCGGAGTTTTTATTGGTAAGCCTAATGCTGCCTTGTAAGCCCCTCTGATGATAGAATCTACTTGCTCTTCCTCGCTCTTGTTCAGCGTGTGGAAAGGCAAGCTGTATGTCAATTTGCTCATTACGAGCGCCTGCACTAAACGGACAGTATCACTTTCTTTCATGCCTTTTTTGTGGAAGGTGATCCTCTGAATCATCCTAGCCACTTGCTTAGTTGCCGATTTAAAAAGACCGATAGTGTGATTTGCCCTACCGTTGCTTTGAACCCAGAAACCCAGGATCCGGGCGACGGTGACTTGTTTAATTTTCTGCTTTTCGATTTCAATTTCTATTCTTCCGTTACATTTGTAGCGTTTGCTGTGTATTCTGATCACCTCCGATTTTTCGGGTGCGCAGCTGAGACCACTGGTTCTGGCAAAGTTTTCGACAGCCAGTGCCGCCTCTTGCAGAGTCTGCTCTTTGCTGGCCATGGACCCCCGTGTGGCCCACAGAGTAATGTCGTCTGCGTAGAGTGTATAACCTAGCTGTGGTACACAATCCAAGGCCCGAGCGAGTCGACGCATGGCGATATTAAACAGAGGAGATATTATGGCTCCTTGAGGCGTTCCTTTGTTTGGCATTCGGAATGGCTCAGACCTAACGCTTGAGATACCAATTGTCGCCTCCTGATCAGTGAGAAAATCTTTTATATAGTTATATATCTTTTCCCCGCAACCAATTATATTTAGCTCTGAGAGTATAGCTTCATGAGAGATATTGTCAAAAGCTCCTTTTAAGTCTAGAGCAAGCAGCAAATGCTCTCCACCTTTGGGAACACCCTTGAGAACCTCTTCTTGTATCGGGAGGAAAGCGTCCTATGTTGAGAGACCACTGCGGAAGCCCAGCATGGTGGCCGGAAACGGCCCCTGTCCTCTATGAAATTCTGAAGTCTGGTCTGAACGACCTGTTCGAAAAGCTTCCCCATTCATGACGTAAGTGATATAGATCTGAGCGCCTGCAGTGAGGACTTTTTTCCGAGTTTTGGAATGGTTATAATTTTGGCGGTTTTTCATTCTGCAGGGACCTTTCCTTTGAGCGAATAGTGTTCATTGAATTGTTTTGTCATGCCTTCGATGGCTTTGTCGCTAAGGTTTCTTATCATCGCATTCATAATTTGGTCTTCACCGGGGGCTGTGTTCCTCTTGGCTGCCTGAGCTGCCGCAAAGACCTCCTCCTTTATTATCGGCTCGTCTAGTTTCTCATTTCTAGCTCCGCTGTAACTCATGTGATTAGCCGAGTTACTTGGTGGACTGTCGCCAATATACCGTATTTACACGATTGTAAGACGACTCGAATGTAAGACGACCCCCCCCAAAATCGCATCTCAAAAAAAAAAAAAAAAAAAAAAAAAAAAAAAAAAAAAAAACCCTCACGTAGGCCGCAAGCTTCGCCTCTAGTTCCGGAAAGCGGCCAGACTTCGAAAGCCACGGCGCTTGGAGTCGCACGAGAAAATTTCTTCGCGCTGAAGCCGCCACTTCCGCACTAAACATTCACCGATTCCGAACTTTCATCCTCATGTCACGGCACTCATGTCAGACAGAAGTGACTCGAGAGAGCCGGTCGTGGACACAAGCGACAGGAGCACGCGGCGACGCGCCCGCTTAGAAAATTGTATCACAAAGAGGAGCTCTTCCGTCAACTACCAATACCCCCCTACGGCGGCTCTTCCATCGATTACCGGTGCTCCCTCAAGAGCCGTGCGCTCGTCATAAAGGCACTTGTAATGCGCGCAGTAGATGCTAAAAAAAGAAAAGCTTTTGTATAAGCACGCGGAAAACTAGGCGCTTTGGGTTGAGCGGGAAACTATTCGAGATGACAATACATGGGTTTCGATTCTAAGACGACCCCCCAACATTGGATTGTCAAATTTGAAAAAAAGGGTCGTCTTACAATCGTGTAAATACGGTATCTCTCCTTGAGGGCTTTCACGAGGTCATCGTCCGTGCCCGGAAATGTTTCTGCGATTTTCTGCAGTGTTCTGCTTGTCGTGGATTTGGACTTGTCTGGATTAAGAATATTTCTTAGGATGGACCAAGTTTTCGCGGTGCTCAGTGTGTTCTGAAGCGAACTGCAGAACTTGACCCATTCCTCAATAGCCAATTTGCTTGCATATTCGTTTGCTTCCTCTGCAAGAGCAGCGATCTTACGCAGTAGTGTCCTAGTCAGGCGTTGACATTTCCAGCGCTTTAGTAGGCTGCACCTGTTCTCCCATAGGTGTAGTAGACGGCTGTCTACTGCTGGCGTCTCTACGGTTCTGACTATTTTCTTCAGGGTGATGGCGTGTACCGACTTTATGTACTCCGACCATGCCTCTATTTAGTTTGGTACAGAGTTGGGTGGAGGATCTCGTTTCCTAAACTCAGTCCAATCTTTGATCGCCGCGTCGCCTATCAATCTGCGCATTTTGGGTGTCGATATGGAGACGCTTATAATGTAATGGTCGCTTCCTAGATTTTCGTCCAGGTTTGTCCAGGATGCGTCTTTGAGGTTGAAGGTGAAAGTGAGGTTCGGGAACGTGTCTCTACATACGCTGTTGCCCACTCTCGTGGGCGCGATTGGGAGAGTTATTAAACTCAGGCCCAGCCTAGACGCAGCATGTTCGAGACGCGTTCCCTTTGGCGAGTCTTTTGGGTAACCCCATGTGGTGCTGGGTGCGTTAAAATCGCCCAAAGCCAATAGGCGGTCCTTGTTGCCTGCGATTTTAACCGTCTTAGCAAGGAGTTCATTGAAGTCTTTGCCTTTGTCTATTGGAGGACTGTATAGGTTCACTATTGTAGTCTTCTCTTTGCCTCTCTTTTGGGGGAATAAACTGATAATTTGGTGATTGATCTGTAGCGTTCCTATGTACTCATCTGTTGCCCCAATCATCTTGCTCACCAGCGTCGCTACACGGGGATAATTTGGGGTCTGAAAAACATAACCCTGAAGCTTCACTATTTTGGCACCGAAATATTTCTTGCAAGCATATAACGTCTGGTTTAATTGGTGCCACATTGATATAACTCTGGAGTGCTGCGGCGCGTTTGTGAAAAGTGCGGTGATTCCACTGCCAGATCTCTAATTGTTCCACACTTCTCAGGTTATTTTTGGCCATGATGCATGGGTGCTTCCGCGTCGTCGCGATTCCCCTTTGATTGTTTGCTATTTCTAGCGGAGGTCGAGCGAGAGCGCTTGTTTATCGCCCTTTGCAAGCTGCTAACAGCGTCATTCACGTACTGCCTTTGAGTTTTTAATTCCTCGTCGACAAAAGATTTTATCTCATTCATGAAATCGACTAGTAGTTTATTAACATTAGCTATACCTTCCCTGTTTTTGTCTAACTGCGCCTGTATTTGCTGAGTTATTAGGTCGTGGTGTTTTACTGTCGTGCTTGGGGTAGGGGTGGTTGTACCTGCGTACACCATCCCTTCCTTAATTTCAGCCGACGCCGCGCTGCCCCCCGAAAGGGTTGGTTTTATTGACTGTTGATATGTCGTTTTCTGGCTACGTCCTGCAGCTATTCCTGTCGGGTTTTGTGGTCGCAGTTTAGCCTCTAGCCGTCTCTCTAATGAAGATATTGCTGCCTGTAAGTTGTTTCGCTCTTCGGCCATTTGTTTTTTTAGCTGTTTGACCTCTTGAGTCAATCTCTTATTTTCTTCTAATATTTTCTTGTATTGTGGATTTTCTGTTATAGGAGCATTGAAAGACACTGACCACGCAAAGCTCACCTGATTTATGTTTGTCCTGCCGGCGGCTAGGGCGTCTCGTGATTCCTCGCAGGAACCCATCTCGGCCGCAGGTCCGCGATGCTTTCGATGGTTCTTTAAGCTCGATTTCTCAGGGGCCGGAGGTGCTGCGTTAGTGTGATGTCTGTCCCTCCTTGAACGAGATCTCAATCGCGACCTTGACTGGGATCTTGATCGGGATCGTGAACTTGACCTTGACAGGCGCTGTTCCATCCGGTCCGAGCTGAACCATCGAGGCATGTGCATCTTTAGTGGAGTGAATTATTCGGACGACTTGGCATCGCCGGTAAATTCAGGTTGGCTAATCCAGTTTTTTGGCTGATCTGTCCTCAATTTCTTGGGAGGAGCGACGTTCTTAAGTTGTTTCTTGCACAGAGCATCTCCTGTGGGGTGTTCACCGTCACAGATGACACACTTGGGGATGCAGTCGTGTCCTTGCATTGGTTTCCTTGCCCCGCACTTGAGGCATACATTGACATTTGGAGTTGGACAGACGTCCGTACGGTGTCCGGTTTGGAGGCATATCTTGCACGCCTGTACTGTTGGCTTTTATGGGTAGCATATTAACTCAGCACCCATTATGTATACGCTCCTCGGTAGCACATAGCCCGTAAATGTGATAATCGCTGTTTTAGATGAGCCCGACATTCTTGCTCTCTCAATATTCACCCCTTGAGTCCGAACACGTAGGTTCTCCATTAGTTCATCTTTTTTTTTTTTATTCAGATACCCTAAAGGCCCCGAAGGGCATTACATAGGGGGGGGGGGGGGGGAGAACAATGTGTTGAGTACATTTCAATTCAAGAGCAAACACAGTCAAGAGCAGGCATGTAACAAAAAACGGTAGAAAGCCAAACAAACAAACAAAAATAAATGGAAAAGAAATACAAAGCAAGCGCACATAGTACATGGTTCATGGCTCTGATAATAAAAATCGCTTCAAGTGGCTTACAAACAAATCGTGATTATGAATTGTGGCAATATCTTCTGGTAATCGATTCCAATGAAAGGTGGCCAAGAACAACGGGGATTGACGAAGAAGATTAGTACGGGCAAACAAAGGGAGGACTTTGAAAGGGTGATCTAGACGCGGAAAAATGCGATGGGCAGGTTTGATATGCGATGCCGCAAATGACGACGCACTATGATAGAGCCGGTGGAAGTGACATAGTAATGCTAGTATTCTTCGTTTTTCCAGGGAGGGCAGCTGTAGAGATTCTTTAATGGCAGTTATGCTAGATGTGCGGGAATAGTTCTTAGTAATAAGACGTGCTGCTTTATTTTGCAAGGCCTCCAGTCTGTTAAGTATGCCTGGTTTGGGTTCCAAATAATAGACGCGTAGTCGAGTTTGGATCGAACTAATGAAGTATAAGCTAAAAGTTTAGTTGACTGACTAGCTAAATACAAATTTCGTCTGATGAAACCGAGTGTTTTATTTGCCTTGGAAATTATAGCATCAATGTGTTCATTCCACGTAAGGTTGGACGACAAATAGACACCCAGATATTTTAGCGTAGAAACGTTTTCGATAGCTGTGTTATTAATAGAATACGAACTTAGGTGCATGTTAGTAGACCTAGTAAATGTCATAGCTTTTGTTTTGAAAGCATTTATTTGCATTTGCCAGTCCTCGCACCAGTTAACAATATTATCCCGGTCGGTCTGTAAAGTATTAGAATCTTCAGAGCTGTTAATTTTTCTGTAAATTACGCAATCGTTGGCGAAAACCCGAACGTTAGAACTTAAGTTATTGCCTATGTCATTAATGTAAACCAAGAATAAAATTGGTCCCAGTACAGAGCCCTGAGGCCCTCCTGATTTGACTTCGGTTAAGGGCGAATTGTGGTCATTTACGGAATCGTATTGATAGTGCTTAGTTAAAAATGCTGCTATCCAATTGAGTACGTTGCTGTTTATGTTAAACCGGGCAAGTTTCATCATTAGGCGTTTATGGGGTACTTTATCAAATGCTTTTGCAAAGTCGATAAATATGGCATCAATTTGGGATGAGACATGAACGGCCTGATGTAGGTCGGTTACAAGCTCAAATAATTGGGTTTCACACGAACGCCCTCGAAGAAATCCATGCTGATGAATATAAAAAAAGTTGTGCTTTGTAAGATACGTCATAACGGCTGATGATATGATATGTTCTAGAATTTTGTATGGTATGCTTGTTAAGGAGATCGGTCTATAATTTGAAAGTTCTGATCGGTTGCTGGATTTAAATACGGGAACGACGCGTGCGATTTTCCAGTCATCCGGTATGATACCGGTGTCGAGTGACTGTTGAAAAATGGCGGCTAAGATGCAAGCTATAATTGGTTTAGTCGTTTTGAGCAGTTTTGGACAAATGCCATCGGGACCTGGGGAGGAATCATACGAAAGTCGATCAATGGCACATTCAATTCCTTCCGGTGTGATGGTAATGCCACTCATAAAAGTCAAAATAGAAGCTGGTTGAAGTTCAAGTGGTAGTGGGCTTTCATCGGTGAAAACAGAGCTAAAAAAAAGAGTTGAGTTCGGTCGCAACCTCGGATGGTGAAAGTAATTCGCCTTCTTTGACTATATCTATACTCACTTGTGAGTTCCGTTTGGGATTGATTATATTCCAGAATATTTTTGTATTATTTTTTAACATGCTGACAATATAATTATTATAGAATTTTTCTTTGGCATCTTGAATTAAAGATTTGCAGTTTTTTGATGCTTCGCGATAGCGTTCCCAATCACCGTCCCAGTTAGAGGACTTGGCTCTTGAATACAAGCGTTTCTTCTTATTTATTGCTCTTTTTACGTTGAAGTTGAAGTTGAAAGTTGAAGTTGAAATTTTATTTCACCACAACGATACACCGCGATTTACACAAACAAGAAACAATTGTGGCATGGAAAGTAGGAAAAAAGCTGCGCTATAGCAGCTTGACTAGCCCCACCTCCCATTTGTACAAGGCAACAGAAACAATGGCACACCAAACTCCATACGGTGCTCACGTATGATTGAAAGAAAAAAGAAAAGAAAATAACATTCTAGTGGTTGTTTATGAAGTACAGAATAGATGCACACTTGGATGTTTACAAACAAACAATTATTGGGAAAAAAGGCAACCAAAATAAGACGCTATAACAGAAAGGGGTACACTTAAAAGTTCATGCATTTACAAGTTCTGGGTGCAATTTTTCTGGGTTTATAGCTCCTTATACAAACAGGTTTAATATATCACTACTTGAAAGGAGACGCAATTGCTGTTCTGTGAGCTTGAACTTATTTAGTATATGGGGAACAGAGTGCTTTAGCATTTGGAGTCCGTAATTTGTTCGCGGTTGGGGGATGTGCTAGTGTTCAGAACTCCGCATCGGACGCAACAAAATTTTCGGCTGTAAATGTGCTAAGCCTCTCAGATTTGCGCAATTCTTTCGAATTTCAGACCTCAAAGACAACAAGTTATGTTGATATGCAACACAAAATTTTAAAACTTTAAACTTGACAAATAAATGGGATGTGTGTTCTCTGTAACCTATATTTGCAACAGCCCGTAAAGCGCTGTGTGACGTGAACCATGCGCTTCGAGCTG
Source organism: Rhipicephalus microplus (assembly GCF_013339725.1). NCBI lineage: Eukaryota > Metazoa > Arthropoda > Arachnida > Ixodida > Ixodidae > Rhipicephalus > Rhipicephalus microplus. The sequence goes on from NC_051167.1 coordinate 142,890,377, forward strand.
ATGAAACGATTTCGACCTTGGGGATGTGCTTATGCTTCAGTTCGACTAGTTTGTTTTTGACACAGATCCAGTTATCATTAACATTGCGCTTACGCATTGTGCACAAAAATTCAACGCAAAAAGATGACAACTCTTGGAGGATAAGATCAACATTTGCGCGTGCGTAACTGTAGCTAGTTTTCTTTGGCTGCCCAGGTTTGTTATTTTTAATGCATATTCACAGTGGAGAACATTCTGACCACTAATAGATTCCAAAACACGGACAGTCATTTTTCCCGGCTCGATAGTTAATACCAGATCCAAGATGGCATCGCCACGTGTGCATTCGCAAACTATTTGTTGCAAATCAAATAAAGAAAGCTCATCTAAAAATTCCTTGCATTCGTTCTTTCTTGTACCGCCCAGGGGTGTGTAGGATTGCCAATCGACCGCAGGGTAATTAAAATCACCACCTAGAATAATTGGTGATGCTGGGTATTTGTCCTGGATAGCGCTTAAAGAACCATTTAAATTTTCCACGAATTCTTGAGGGTAATCGGGTGGGCAGTAACACACCGCGACGGCACAAGTTACAGAAGGGCACATTCCAATCAGAACCCACAAAGTTTCTCTATCGGAACTCGTCGGAACAACGCGTGCACGAAACGAATTTTTTACGGCCACTACCACTCCACCACCGCGTGCGGCCACTCGGTCTCTCCTGAATATCGTAAATGCTTTAGAGAGTGACAGTTCGGTATTGTTAATGTCGGGAGTCAACCATGTCTCTGTGCCCAGAACAATGTCTGCCGAACATGATTCTACAAATGCACATAACTGATCTTGCTTTGGGAGCACACTACGAAAATTGCACACTCAAATTGATAAATTCTTTCCTGCCTAAACGGTTTCATGTCAGTCACCAATAGTATCATCTTCCCCTTCTGGATTAGCCACTCTGTGTGAAGGTGGCATGCTTGATGTAGATTCTTCGTTTCTTGGAAGACAGACTATCTCATTTTTTGCTGAGGCGAATGAATAACACTTGTTTCCGAGAAGCAGTTTATCAAAGACAACCCTGTACTTCTGATCTTGGGTGCGGTTCTCCCGAACGAAGTCTTGCAGTTTTTTTCTGACAACTTGTAATCGTCGCGAGAAGTCTTCCTCAATCCATACGCAAGGTTCTTTTAACTTCTTTAGCTTAGAAGCGGTCCTTAGAATGTTGTTTTTATCTTTGTAGTTCAGGAATTTTATCACAATTGGGCGACTTTGTTCTGGTTTGGGCCGGCCCACTCTGTGCGCTCGCTCGATTTCTCCTGCCTGAATGCCTAAATGAGCGGACACGAATTCCGTAATCAAACGTTTCGTATCTGCCCATTTTTCATCTGGTTCCTCGGGAATGCCCTTGAAAATCGGTTTGTTTCTTCACATTCGGTTATTTAAGTCGTCGACTACAAATTCGGTTTGTTCTGATTGTTTAGTCTTAATGGTCTGCAGCTGTACCTGGGATTCTTGAACGGCTTCGTTAACACTGGTGACATCCTGACGTAGGTTGTCGATTGCGCTTAGTTTGCCTTCCACTTCACTGAGCCGCCTTTTAATGTCGGTAACGTTCGTTTGAATGTCCTTCAGCCTTATTGACGTCTCCTTGTGAAATTTTTCATTTGAATGTGATAGTTCATTTATGGAAGGAAATAACTTGGTCTATTTTGTTTGGACCAGGATTGGTCTCAACATCTCCCGCGCAGATTATCAAATGGGCGACACAGAAAAGCGCCAAGAAACACCGTCCTCCGGAACGACAACAATCGGTGAGTAAGGCAGGCCGTAACCATACTGGGGAACATGACGTGTTCAATTTACAGCGAGCCAAGAAAGAACCAATCCTCGTACGGTACGCAGACAGATCACAATCCATCATTCATTACACTTCACTTGGGATTTGCAGCAAAAAGTTTGGGAGTGGTAAATAAAGCACTAGGCTTTACACTCATCTAAAAGCATGAAAATAGCGGTGTGAGCTGAGCTCTCTGCTGCAAATCCTGATGGCTCACTGACGATGACCCCTTAAGTAGACGATCGGCATGGGGGCGCTGCGTGCGATGTAGACCAGAGTCGTCTGCAGCGCAGGTTGCGGCGCAGTTCACCAACGTGTGGGAGGACCAAGACACGAGGCTGCTGGATGGGTGACTCGATGACGGCAATCAGATTGCAGTGCTATCGGCAGTGTAAGCAGCTTGCTCCACTGGGATGCCGGCGCCTAAAAGCATGAAAATAGCGGTGTGAGCTGAGCTCTTTGCTGCAAATTTTGCGAAGTCCCGGCCGGTATTCCATGTACAATTCCCCGCAAGACGCCTTCGGGGTCGGCCACGTATGCATTGAAAGCGTGGATTTGTCCCCTGATCTTTAGTTGACTGATACCTCGCAGCCTACTCGCTACCTCCATGCTTGGCGTAAATAGGATTACAATGTTCGATCCTGGGTGAACCCGCAACAGAAAGTCATTGCCATTGAAACTTCGTTGGCAGGCATCTATCACAGCCCTGGAGAGTTCCAGTCCCAATATGTTTTAACCCAGAGACCCTTATGCGGCCTCAGAATAATCTTGATGTCCTCTTTCGATAGTGGAGGTGGGCCGCGTCGCTTTCTCCGTCTAAAACCCTGCGTGGCTTCACGTTTTTGTTTTTCGGCGGGCGGATCGCTTTCAAATTTCTCGTTCGCTTTCACAGCCTTCTCCATCTGGAATTTCTGCTTTTTTAACAGGTTTTTCTTTTGCCTGCGCGATAAAACGGTATGCCAGGCATCCTCAGTCCATCCATGGCGTTCCGAACAAGTGGCTTCGCCAGTCTCGTTTCCGAGAGTCGCGTCAACAGACGCTGGTTTGTCATCCTTTGCCTGCCGAGACGAGACGCCACTCGCGTCCGAGTCAGCGGTGAGTGATTCCGGTGCCCGAGAAGGGCCGAGATAAGCTTCGTCAACTTCCATATGGCGAGAAAAGGTGATCAGCCCCGGCCAGGCATGCTTGGCAGAACAAAGGAAAAGTGACCGCCGCTCCTGCCAAGTTAGTAGGAGCGCTTAGGCTGACAGAGCTTTCCCGCCGGCATTTTGTCGTGTCACAAAACAGGTCAAGAAAGTGAGGTAAACATCGCTCACCTTCTATCTTTGTCCCATGGCAGCAAAGCAAGTGTCCAAAGTTCACTATCTGCTAGTCCGTGCTCCAACAAACACAAAACACCGTCATGTTCCGGACGTCGGAGTACCTTCCGGGATGCGCGACGCCGGCCGTGGTCGTTAAGGTGAGCGTCTCAACAAGGTCATCCAATCTGCCTGCGATGGTTTCTTCTCGTAAAGTTGATCCTGGCCCAAGCTTTGGGTATCCGTGGAATCAGGAGAACTTCACAAAGCAGACTATAAGATTGTTAATTGTTAGATGAGTTTGCGCGAAATTGCTCTTAGAAAAGCTTCGAGAAAGCGGAGCGCAGTGTGAACATGTCTTCACAGCTTGGCGCCTTCTGGCGGTCTCCGCCACTCGATGAGCCTTCGCTTGGGGGATGACTCCATCGGGAGGGCAATCACCGTAAAGACCGACATGTCGTTCGATCTTTTCAACGTATGCGTCGGCGGCCACTCTTGACGCTGCGTGTGTCAACATTTTGAGTGTCGCCTGAGGCGACTAGTTCACTCAACAGCATATACTGAAGGTACGCTGCTTCATCTTTTTTGTGTCCCGGTGGACATCCTGACCGCTTCAACAATCTGCGCCATCGCCTTCGTGTCCAGCATGACTGGGAATTCAAAAAAACGACTTGCCTGGAAGTCACCAATGGGCCTACTGAGCACATCAGAAATGGTGCGGAACCTTTCGGTCGTCTGGATACCGGTCAACCCCGGCCTGGCCTGCTTGTCAATGCGCACATTGCGCACAGGACAGTTTCTGGCCCAACAGCAGTGGTCGACGCGGTTGCGACCCATCCCGTCGGCCCAAGACACCAGCATCGGTAGAAGCGGGTCCGCCCAGCTCCACAGTTTGATGTCACTTGGTGTCTTTGCGACACTCTGGTGGACCATCTGGTTGAAAAACGGGGGGTCTCCGCAGTTTAAAGTCATAACCTGTGGGAGGCACTGCTCCCAGTACGCCTGGGCTGTATGTTGTGGACTGGATTGTTCTTCATCTATCTGGCTTACATTTTGTGACATTTTTCATAGAAAGAGCATGTAGTTTTACGTGAGACCCGCCCCAGCCTCACAACTGGTCAGACGAAGGTTCCAGAACCTCTCTTTTGCCCCTTGAATAATACTTCGAATGAGATAAAAATAATTTTGCCCACAGCCCCCTAATGGTGTGATGTTTTTTGATGGTGTGCCGTATAATGCCTTACTCGCCATGTCGAGGCATTTCACAAACTTGAACCCGGTGCCTTCTATCATGCTGCAATAGCGCCGCGCCAGAGCCAAACCAGCCAAGGCCTCGCTAGAAGTGGGCAGCGGAACGTTTTCGAAGACGGCGTCTTCAACTTCCGCTACTTGAATCCCGGTGCCCTGCGTGGCACCTCGGCAGCGATTTCCATGTCAGTCAGTTCGGCAATCGCTTCTGACGCATAGTCCTCGCCAACGAAGTCTTTCAGCGTGAGCGTGCCCTATGCATCGCCCACAAACCGCGAAAGATCACTCCACATTTCGTCGAGCTCGACAACCTCTTCAGAGCCTTCAACATATTCAGTGGGCTCTTCAGCTGCGTCAACGCCAACAGTGAAGCCAGCGTGCCGAAAGCACTTCGCGATCATCTCTTTGTTCACGCTCTCCCAAGCGGCCTTCAACATCTGTATGGCACCCAACAAGTCAATTTTCAGGTCTTCGTTCATTCGAAGACGAATGAGCAGCCACTCGATGAGCCTTCGCTTGTAAATCGCTTTGAAGGTGCGGATGATCACTTGGTGTAGAGGCTGGAGCTTTGAGGTGGTGTTAAGCGAAAGAAACTTGAGCTCAGTATTGCTCAATGGAACATCTGCGAAGTGTGCCGAGCAGTTGTCGACGCGGAAACACAGTGTCCTGCCTTCATCCCCAAGCTGCGTATCCCACTCCCTCAACCATTTCCCAAAGAACTCTCGTGCCATCCATGACTTTCAATTTGAAGCATAGGTGACTGGTAGGTCGCGGCAGCGTCTCATACAGTTCGGAGTCTTGAACTTGCCGATCACGAATGGACGAAGTTTTGTCGAACCATCCATGTTCGCGGCAAGTAAGACCGTTATCCGTGTTTTGGTTTGCTTACCACCATGACATTTCTGCCCGCGGGTGTCCAGAGTTTGGCGCGGCAGCATCTTCCAGAAGAGGCCCTTTTCGTCCGCCTTAAAATTATATTTTGGATCATATCTGGCACGAATTTGAGGCCACTCTTGTTTCATTCATTGTCCATCGCTGTGGCATTTGCTTACTTGCTTTCGCCCGTGACAGCTTTTTCAACAATGTCGTACCGGTTCTTAAATCGTTGCAGCCACCCCGCACTGGCATTAAAATCTTTGGCATCGAGTATGAACGCGAAGTCCCTTGCCTTTTGCTGCAGCATTGGCCCGGACACAGGAATATTCCTAGCCCTTACGTCGACGAACCATTTGTGAAGACATTCTTCGACGTGTTTGAAGGCAGCGGGTCGAATACGCCATGCGTTGGCGTGTTTTCTGCCATCTTGCTGAACGATTTCCTTTTTCTGCTCCAGCACCGTGCTTAATGTGCTGCGAGGTATTTTGAGAGCATCATCAATGACTGACTTTTCACCTCTTTCGACTCGCCGAATAATTTCCAGTTTCGTCGCATACGTCAAAGTAGTCCGTTTCTTCTTGTTTTGCGCAATGGCAACGGTAAACGACACCGCCTAGCACCACAAAACGTGCAAACGAAGAATACACCACACACACCCAACAATAAAGCAGCCGCTTGCTCCGAATGGCGGCGTGCAAACTGACGCGTCCATGTCGTCGATCGTCAAGGCCGCTCCATTCTACCTGCGCGTCAGGCGCATGAAATTTTAGTAAACGGGGGTATCCGTATCCTTAGAGAGTGAAGCTTGCCGATCTCGAAAGCCATTAAAAAAAAAGAAGCGTCGTTCGCCAATTACGCCCCTACACAGCGTCAGTCGCTACAAGCGCATCGGGTGTAAACGTGGGTCTGCTCGACTGCCGCTGTGCTGCGGAGAAGCCGAATGTGCGCTCCTGAAGTGGTCTGTAAAATTAGTTACATTCATGTCCGTTATATCGAGGTTTGATTGTAGCTTCCTTATTCTAGAAAGGCTCATTTTTTGCATATATGACGGGTAATTGGGAACAGCGTTGGGACAGCAGTTGGTAAGAGCAATAGCAGTTTAGTATCTTTCTTGCAGTAATTTTCAGTGAAGTGCCGAAAACAAACCAAAAAATAGTTGCTGGATACCCACCTTGTTTAGTTTCCTCCAGTATCCTGCCTGGAGATCTGGGCCAATCTTGTCGGCTTGTAGCATCTGATGGAATCATTGTAGGCCAAATCATTTTTTTTTAAGTTTGACGTGCACATGGAAACGGAACAGTTCTTTGGCATGCTGCTGCTCATCTACCCAGCTGACCTATGCTTTGGTTTGTAAGAGGCAGAACACACAATTAACACAACTATTTGCTATCGTGGCCCTTAAACTCTCATCGCTGTGCGGCAAGGCGCGCAGTTGAGAGCACGCCTCGCCGGAGTCTTTCCTACTACTAGTGCCCCCCTTCTAAAATTGTGGTCGGAACTGTCAACGACGCTCTCCCTCCATCCACAACGCTTCGCGGCTCCACGCAGCAGCCCGCACCTTGTGTGCTTTGATCCAGCGGCCGTGGTATGCCGTGCCAGTGTGGTTTTAAATGTAACTGAAGCATTGGCCAATCATCTGGTACCTGCACTTTGGCAAAGAGGTTGATCTTTCAGAATGTTATCACTCACGTGCAGAGTCACTCTGCATGTAGTTTGGGCATCGCGCCCTCGTCCACTTTCAGCCATGTGTGCTGTGCTATCGCAATGTTTATTTTTTCTCGTACGTTTGACGCGTCGTCTTAATGCCATAATATCTGTACATGCCAACATGAAACTGTGAGTGTGCTGGCAGAACGCGAGCGAAAGCGGAGAAAGATGAAAATGGTAAAACACGAGCACATGACACCAGCAAAGCCGTGAGCGCAGAACTAAGATTGGCAAAACGAAATGGCCGCCTTGGTTTGCGCCAGCCAATGGGAGGCTCAAGGAAAAGAGCTCACCTTGCTCGTGCACGCTGTGGCCAATGGGCATTGGGATCTGCCCCTCAGAAAAGCGATGATACAGTATAATCTCATTACAGCAGACTTCTATAGTAAAGAGGAGTTTGGTCTGTTCTAAAAAGAGTACAATTATAAATGGTACATACAGGCTGCGAACAATGGTTCCTGCAGGGGTAAAGTACCTAAATGATGGGGCACACCTCAGCACCTTTTCCAGAAGGGTGAAAGATTGACATGTAAAAGAGAAGCGGAAAGATGGAAGAGGAGAACAGGAAAATAGACAATCTGCATGTGCCACGGTGATTGTGACATTGCAGCATGCAATGGCGTGCAGCGGACACGTATTGACAATCCTCAAAACATGCAGCCAATAGTTCAAAAATGCGTGAAATAAACTTCATTTGTCAAAACAGTCACATCTCCCGAGTAGAATTTCAATGTTTTCATCTGTTTTCCAATTTCAGTTCAGTATCTTTTGGAAAACAAGGTGGCGTCGAGGTTGCTTCGAACTCGTAGTGTGGTTCAGTCTTTAAGAACATCTTTAAATAGTTGTAGGTTGTATGGCCACGAATATGTTTTCGATGATGTGTGCACTAAAAGAAACTCCTATACCAGGTATCATCACCTGCACCTTGTACACAGTTCTATGCACCCTCTCTCAACCATGCAAACCTAAACATTGCATAGACACGGTCTGATGATTCGCTGGGAATCAGAGCCTAACCAACTGTTTTTAGGGAGGGGAGGGAGGGGAATGATGAAGCATTTGATGCGATGTTGAGAAACAAAACACGCAGCCAATTTTGGCTCACAGAGAAATGAGCCCCTCGATTAAGTCCCTTTCTTTTGCTGCAACACATTGCTTACTTGAGGTCCTTCCACCAGGTAAAACATCAAACAGGCAGCTTCGTGCTGTCCGAGCTCGCACAGAATGTAAAGATTAACTGCCACTGCATGCATGAACTTGTGGGTGTCGTTCTGCAGCAGGAGCACACCCCACGTGCCAGAGATGGAAAGGCTCAAGAAGATGGTCCTGAACCTGCTTCAGTTTCAGGACCATCCTCTTGAGCATTCAGTTTTTCTGCCTTATCATTGCAGTAGTGTGTTTGCCTGAGGTATGTGCTGCACTTCAAAGAGCTCGGGAAAACAAAACAAGGGCCCATAGTCACTTGTACGGCGCAGGCGAGCTCTCCGTGCACACGCAATTTTTCAGCAGAAGCGTGCTTCACAGCGCATGATTTGTCACGGTTTGGATAATGTACTTGGTCAACTGGTGGCCAGGTTTTAGTTGTAGTTCTTATAGTAAGGGTGTTTTTTGTTCTGTGCAATGAATTTCGTTATGGTCATTGCCACAGCAGCTTTCTCAGCAAACAATGACTCATGTTTTTCATTTGGCGCCAGTTGTCAAAATCGAGTGAGGCTCTTCCCCACCCTCTCTTCCCCATCTCTTCACCACCCCCTCACGCATCTGACCTAGAGGTCACGTGCGCATGATGTGCCCAAACTAATCCAATCCTCGAGCACACAAGCGACGTTGCTTTGTTGACCAGCGTTATTTTGTGCTCTTCTGCCTGTTTCTGCGGGATGGTTTGGAAACACTGGCTTAGACGCGATAAAATCGATGAGCACTATGAGTGTGCGAACGCGTAGGAGTGTTCCACGGCGGTCGTCTGCTTGATGCTTTGACCGCAGGTACATGAACGCATGTGAAACGTCAAGACATTAGCCCCGCATCTCATTGTGATTCATAAGAGAAAAATGGAAAAAAGATTCTCGCATTCCCTTATTGCATCTCAATATTTATGTAGAGCTTTATTAATCTTTTCAAGCAACAAATTACATAAATTACGCATGCCATGCTAAATCATTTTTGCCATGTCACGTGTCACTGTTCGCAACGTCGGAGCAGAGTTGTCTACGTAGAGGATCGTCACTGCATTGCCGTGTAGTAGGACCATTCCTATGCGCACGTCATGCCCTCATTCTCTGGGCGCGTGCCGGCAGAAGGGGGGTGGGGACAGTGTTCATCTCAAAATTTGACCCATTTCCACGGTGCGTAGCATTGCGAAGTTTGGCAGATGTGATCATGAACGCCTCGTCTACGCGTTGCGCTTCTCAGCTCAAAATTGTCAAACCTGGTGAGTGGCCCTCGAAAGTTTTATGCCCATGTTCTGAAGACGATGGAAGTATCAACATACTAGTCTTACCCACCACTTCACAAAGTGAACACGCGATAAGGACGTGCCAGAATGCCAGACTGCCAAAAGCTTCGAATTCAAACACAGTCTGCATCTACACAGACACTCTCGGACATACCGCACTTCAGGTTCTGCTTCCATCGCATTCACCCACTCAGTGGGTGCAAAGGCTGACAAGTAGCACGTGAACTACAAGAACATTTCTGTCTAATGTGATGGCCACTCAGAATTACAGTGGCAAAAAAACATACATTCCCACTGCTTTGTGTGGTGCAGGGTGGCCACGGCAAGACATAGTGTAAGGACGTTTGGCAAGGACCATGAAGGGAATGGGATTATTCCCAGCCAACGGTAGCCCTTGCTGTCCCCGCTGGCCTTCCCAAGGACATCATGTAATGAACTATCCCCGGAAAGCTATTGTGTACATGTATTGAATTACTTGTCTTTATTGTCGTGGCCACCGGGAAAAAAATGAACAACACGAGTTACGTGAAAAAAAGAACAAAACAGAAAAATTCAATTATTGAAATCAATAACCAACATAAAAACGGAACACGAGACAACGAAAAAAACATAAAAGAGAGCAAGGCTAAACTCTGTTGTGAAATCTGTTTAAACAAATGAGACTCTCCCTTAAGAATAAAGAACTTGAACTTAAATAGGACAAATCATGTCGACCGAACCCAAGTGCCAACCCGAGCTCCACAGTTTCCCTACAGACCATGCTCCTCGCTCTGAAGACCATGCCGCACGATGAGAAAGCCTTCTGCGGATCAAAGAAATCCTTCAGAACCTGGTATTTTGCACCTTTCTCACCCGCCTTGTGCTTAAGCACACCTTTATTAGCGTCCCAAACGATCACCAGGTCGATCACCATCACCTGGTCGTCAGGCTCGATAACTAAGTCAAGTTTGAGTGTGGCGCCATCCCAAGTCGTAAATCGCAGCTCCTCACAAACCGTGAGAGCCGGATTTCTTATCCAGATCAACCTAGCGACCTGTCTGGAGACGTAGTTCCGGCATTCTGTGCGAGAAAGGTGCACAGACTCTCATTCCTGACAGATGTGGAATGCAGTCTCGGGCTTCTCACCGCAACGGGGGCATAGCCTCGAAGTGGGGTCAGTTTAAAGCTCGGGTTGGGTACAGGTTAGTCCGCAAACGGAGTCCCTGGATGTTGTCCCCATTCTTTAACAATTTGGAATCGAGGCTGAGCCACTTGTTAGTGAGGGCCTGATCTTGGTGTGTTACTAGATCTTTATTCATATAATTCCCCTTTAAACGCGTCCACCACTTTTGTGATCCTCTCTAGAGCGCAGCATTTATGTCGGCGGCTGCGGTTATACCCGACGGTACCTCGAAAAGAGAAGAAATACGAGTGAAGTTCTTATTTAGTACTGTGTCAAATAGACAGTCCACGAATGGACTGCCCAGCCGGAGTAATCTGACCAGGCCCTTGAAGTGAAGTGACTGAGAGACCCTTTCAAGTTGAATTATCCCCAACCCCCCAGATTTTGCCGGAAACCAAATATGTAGATTGGGGAACCCACCGGGCAGACGCAAGGACTGTTTAATCCATTTACAAAGGATACCATCGAGCCTTCTGGACTCTGAAGAGACATGAGTATTAGATGAACCGTACAAGAATATAGGCACCACCAATTGCCTGAGACAGTTAACTTTTTGAAATGGTTTCATGTTTTAAAGAAGCCTTTGAAAGTAATTCCAATAGTCTAACAGCCTTTTCAGAGTCAACTCTCGGATTCTTATTTACATATAGATTGAGGCCTAGGTATCTAATCGGCTCATCTCTATCCTTAGGGGATAAGAGATGGTTTGAAATAGTTAGGGGGGAGTGTTGTAGTTAAAGCCTTTGCTTTGGTGGCATGGCCGTCGTCCATAGTACTGCGATTGAGACGGATTGATTTGTAGATCGACATTGTGAAGAAATGAGACAGTGTGATCGACTAGGAGCTGGAGTCGCTCGAGTGTTTCAGACATCAATAACATATCATCGCCAAAAGCCATTGCTGCCAAGGATACACCACTCAGGAACCCCAACACCCAAGTCATTAAGCTGATATAGGAGAGGATCTAAAATACAATTAAACGGAAGAGGAGACAGAGGATTTCAGGTGCCTGCTGCCTTGTTTATCACCCACACAATGCATAAACATCTTGGCACATGCTTGGTGCAAGTAATGATATTTTTGCCAGGATCTAGCAGGATGGAGCAAGGTTCACCTTTTGGCGCAGTTTGATGCCTTATGAAAATTCTGTCTTATGGTGCCGGAGACAAATAAGAAAAAGGTGTGCGCTTCTCAAACTGTTCATTGCTCCGACGTTTAGATCGGAGACCGATCTTCATTAAGGCCTACGTCTGACTCTTTTTAGATTTTTAGACAAGTTAACAAGCCGGCAATTAAAACGATGTGTTTCCTTGCTAATATGATTCATGTGCCCCCAGTTCGAATGTTGTAGCCGCATGTTCAAGCCCGGAGGCTGCACCACAGGGTGGCAAATATAGTGCCAGTGTCTGTCCTTGCACGTCCGACTGGTCAAGAAGCGTTGCGTACTGCTGGATGATGATGTCAGCGTTTACTCTAGCGAGGCCATTCGTCCACGTGTGAAGTTGTAAAAATGAAGGCCTATGTGGTGCAAAGTCCAGAAGACGGACGATGTCCTCAATTTTGGCACGGGAATGCAAGAACGCAGGGGCTTCAGGCCTAGACAGATGGAGGTGTGTGCGTAGACGCCTCCTCTGCAAATCCTCCAACAAGGCACAAGTCGATGTCTGCTGAGGGACCCTCGTCCTGCTGCTTTGGAAACCACTGTGGTGCAATCTCCATCTTGCAGGGGGAGGCTTGGGCACAGGCACGGCACGATGACATTGTTGCGTGGCCTCTGAGTCTAGGGGGCCGCTGATATGCTTGGCTGGAACCGCCGTCGTTTTCTACGAGCCTTCCCCACTTTCCCGTTGACCACCGCGTCAACAACGGGAGCCCCCGATGTTGGCGCGCCGCTGTCGCTGGCGCACTCTACTGTCATTGGCCAAGCGCGAGGGCCAATGGGAGGCGTCAGAGCATCTGGTGGGAAGGCAGTGCTGTTGGTCGGAGCAGAGGATGCCGCGCCGGAATACGCCTGCTCGTGCTGGCATTCTGGCACGTCCTCGTCGCGTGTTCACTTTCGCGAGGCTATCGCCGTGTCCATGTCTTTGTCTGAGCTGGCTAGCAGCTCGATGAAAGATGGCTCGTTGACAGCAAGGCTTGTGGCGGCCTCGACATTCACGGGGTCGGGAGTAGTCACGGCTGCCATCTCAGTGCTCGGGGCAGGTGTTGGAGGTAGCGATGTCGGAATGAACTCCTACACCTTTTTCTCCATACACCTGCCGATGTAGTTTACTGCGTGTTGCTCATGAAGCAGCTGTTCTTGTTTCTGCTCATGTTCCTGCTTCTACAGCTTCAAGTTGGTAGAGGCTTGATCGCAGATTTTGCGGCGCTGGCGGCAAATTTTCGCGGCCTTGGTCGTAGGCGATTCTCCACGAAGTTCCTCAATCATGAAGACAGTGGAGGATGATACATGGTCTTCAGGCTCGGGCGGGAAGCTGCTCGCTGTGGAAGCCGGAGCCTTTTTCTTGGCTTTCTTCTTTGTTGGGGCGAAGCCATAACGCTGCATAGTGAGGGGAAATCTGCCAAGTTAGGCGGAGCATGCAAGGGCATGTCTGCTCAGCTTGGAAGCTCAATTTGTTTTGCGAAAGAAGAGAAGCTATTGCCACGTTTCGATATATATTTATTATGTATGCACGTATGTCATCTGACGTCAATATTACGGTACCATTTCAAACAATTATCATGGCAAGCTGTTCATTGTAGACTCGTCCACAACTACTACACCACAACTAAATTTAGAACTACAAGTGGTTTGCAGGGCAATCACCGGAAGAATAATGTTAAGCTTCATGCCAGGCCTCTGTAAAGTATCGATATTCATAGCAGTGCTTGTGAAAAATTTTTGATCCTGCTGGGCATAAGGTCAGTGAGAACTTCACAAGCCATAGTTAAGTGCTGAGCAATTCTTATGCAGCTGCTTTTTGCAGAGATGACGCTGGTTGGTCACAGTTTTTTGCTGCACTAGTCACAATTTAACCCAAGATCTGGGCCGCACATTTTCGCGTTATGGAGGCATCAGTTCCGTTTTGAAGCTTGAAGGGGCCCTCCTGCGATGACAGCCATGTTCAGACAATTGCTGAAAAGGTTGTGCTGCCGTATTTCTGCTTCAAAGTGTTGTGTGATTGCTGTCAAGGAGACAGTCTATAACATCAACAGCCCCATGCCCTACATAAGATGCTTTGTTAGACACATTGGTTGATTCTGGAATAGACTTGAGCCCAAATGGGCAACACGCAAGAAGGGAGGACAACTGTACGAGCGCTTGCAACAAACTAGTTTTATTTGGAAAACACATGGCAATATGATATTTGGTACGCTACAGGCGCGCTTGGGCACACATCCAAAAAAAAAAAAAAATGGTGGGGGGGCGGTGTATCTCAAATTGTGCTTGATGAACTGAAACTCATTCACCCAGAAACATACCAATTTTCGCTAACATAATCTGTGCCTTTCTGTTTTATGTAAAAGCCCTGTAAACGCTGAAGGCATCCCCAGTGGTGAAGTCGTCAATCTTTTTGTAGCTAAATCACCGCACTAAGGTGGCCACCACACCCCACCCTCTTCATGCTTGTAACCTTTATCTTGTCAAGTTGATGTCTTACGTAGAAGAACTGATGAACTGGTAACCGATGACATGCGGCCTATCTCAAATTGCGATCGATCAACTGAAACTCACTCACCAGTAAACACACTGTCATTTGGCTAACACAATCTGTGCCTTCCTTTTTCATGTAAGAAGCCTCCAAGTGCTCTCTTATCATGGTGTCTCTATGCCCTCATTTAAAGTTTTTTTTAATCAAGTGCAGTTTATGGATGTCTGCCTCCTTGTTTAAGCATAATGAAATCCGCTTTATATTTCCAACAACAACCCTGTGGCTGAGGTTATTTGAGTAAACTGATGGGTTTGTCATTTCATCCTCATGCCCAAATGGTCCTGTCACCCTAGTGGAGAAGGGTCCACTTTCCTCCTTTATACGTCTTCCAGGCTCTGTAGCCGAGAACTCCTGATGGCCACCAGAGAGCAACCTGCTCTTGTATCTCGTACAGTCCCCATTGCTCATATCCCCTGGTCAGCCGGTTTCATCAATAACAGGGCATCTGTGCAGACTAGTTCTTATTCTATATTAAACTTGCATACAGCGCAAAAAAAGAGGAAGGGATGAAGAGGCTACAATGGTGAGCCCTGACTTCCTAGTGGATCTTTATTTCGAAAAACATGCTTATACAACTACGTACACGAGATAGTCTACACCCCACACCACAATGAGAAGCTATCTTTCCCAGTGGCCTTTCCAACAGCTGGCGACACAGGTCCAGATGGTCCACAAGCTTACTAGAAACAAAAAAAAAGCGAGAAAAAAACATTTTGCCTAGAGATGTGTGCACGTGTGATATTAGAAATGCCAGATCTTTTTGTGCTAGCGCAGATGACTCTTGGCTAACAGTCCCTCTCTGTGATTTCTTCTGCTTAGTTATCATTCTTGTGTTGTCATCGCGGTGCCTGGCCACGACGTATATATGAATGCATGTACACGTCAGGAGATCGTGCAAAGCCTGTACTTTGTCAAAGCAGACATCATGTTGTTTAAGGGCGGGCTAGACAGACATCAAATTTCTAACAACCCTGAACCCAAGAGGTGTCTCCTCATCCTATTGTTCCACCTACAATATACATTTCAGCTGCATAAGGGTGCCCATTTAAAGAGCATATCATTCAAGTCTTATGCCAAAATCGACTGGAGAAGTGGGTTCGTTATTACGACGTTAACTTGTCGATGCCAAGGCTTTCACGAACCATTCCAAACTGGTGAGAAAAAAAACGTACATTTCGACAGCCTTGTGTGGTGTGAAGTGGCCACGGCAAGACTTAGTGTGAGGACGTTTGCAAGGCATAGAAGGGGAATGGGATTACTCCCAGCCAACGTTAGCATTTGCAGTCCCCATTGGCCTTCTCAAGGACGTCATGTGTATAAACTATTCATGGAAGCTATAGTGTAATTGTATTGAAATACTTGTCTTTATTACCATGGCCACCGGAAAAAAATGAACAACACGAGGGACGCGAGAAACTAATAAAAAAACACAACTACAAAAACACAATTATTGAATTCAACAATCAACATCATAGCGAAATGCGGAACAAAAAAAAAAGGAAACGAAAATGAGCTTAAGGCCTATACTACGTTGTGCAACCTATTAAGGCAAATCAAACTCCCCCTTAAATCTGATGAACTTCAATAAGCTTAATCGTGCTGACTAAACCCATGGGCTAACCCTAACTCTTCGGTTCCCAGACACACCATGCTCCTCGCTCTGAAGACCATGCCACAGGATGAAAAAGCCTTCTGTGGATAAAACAGATCCTTCAGAATCCCGTATTTCGCACCATCTCGCTCACCTTGTGCTTGAGCACCCCTTAATTAGCGTCCCAGACGATCGCCAGGTCAATCACCATCACCTGGTCGCCAGACTCAACAACCACGTCAGGCTTAAGTCTGACACCATCCCTTGCGGTAAATCGCGGCTCCTCACGGACCGTGAGAGCCGGATTTCTTTTCCTCATTGACCTGGCGACCTGCTTGGAGACATAGTTGTGGCGTTCTGGGCGAGAAAGGTGGACAGACTCACATTCCTGGCAAATATGGAATGCCGTCTCTGGCTTTTCACTACAACGGCGGCATAGTGTCGAAGCAGGGTGTGTGCTCTGTTTAATAGTTGAAGCCTTGGTTGGGTATAGATTAGTCCTCAACCTGAGTCCCTTAATTCTATCCCCGTCCTTCAGCAATTTTGAATCGTGGCTATGCCACTTATTTGCAAGGGCCTGGTCCTCATGTGTTAAAAGATCTCTATTTAAATTTAAAAGATCTCTATTTAGATTTTTTTAAACGAGACCACCACTTTGCGAGCCTCTCTGAAGCGCGGCAGTCACTTCAGCAGCTGCAGTCACTTCAGCAGCTGCAGTTATGCCTGACGGCACCTCAAACAGTGAAGAGAGACGAGAAAAGTTTCTGTTGAATACTGTTTCAAATAGACAGTCCACGAACAAAGTGCCCAGTCCGTTCGTGGACTTTATTGTGAAGAGGTTTCATTGTGAAGCAGGTGACTGTTGCCCATCTTTTCGCCTGCTTTCAGCCGAGTGTTGGCATCATGAAAAAATCGTTCACCTGCTGGAACCTGTCTTGGGGTCATTATTGTTACAACTGAAGGCTCACAAAGGCCTTCTGTTTGAGGACTCATATGCACTGCGGTGCATCCAACAGCTCGCAACTGCCATTTCCGGCTGTCATTTTATCTTACTCTGCACTTTACGGGCAACATAGCCAGCAACAAATTTGCTTATTATTTAGCCACTTCTGGCTAGTGGTTGGGGAACACATCACGTGCTTCCAGTAGCTCATACACCTCGCCAAGGCATCCTACAGTGATTAGCTGATTAAACTGTGAAAGCTATTCTTTTGGGTTCTTTTTGAGCAGTAAGCTCTTGGTTACTGTTGGCTACACATTTACATTGTTGAGGGCTTTTGCTAAACTGGAAAAGTATGTTTTGCTAACAGTAGGATTTGTGTTTGGAAGTCGATGGTTTTTGCTCCTGGACATTCCTTTTAAAAGCCCAAAAGTATTGTCCAGTATGTCTTGGCTCGCGCTTGTAGTGAGGTAGCCCAAGCTATAACGGATATTTAGGAAAAATATCTGTGCTAAAAACGAGACACGATAGTGAGAACTAACAACTGGTTTGTTGGGTGAGTACACCACCCTTTTTATCACATTTATAACAGATGTTGTCTAGGATAAATATTGTGCTTTTCAGTGTGACACAGCCTCTCTGCGTTCACTTTACTGGTGAAACCAAGGTTTACATCACATTTCTATGTTAACCCATTAGGGACCAAGAAAAATCTACGCGGTCATTCTTCTTTATTTTAGGTGCACGATGTCAAAGCATCAAGATAAGAAAATTCCTGAAGTTTTATAAAAATAGCTTTATTCCGTCAAAAGTTACAGTGTACTTTTCATAGTACACTGGGCCCTTTTGATGGAAACAAAGATTTGCTCCATGGTGCTACGTCGACGCATGAAACTTATTGAAGCATCCGTGTTTCAAGCAAAGTGTTACATCGCACTTCACACATGCCCACATTGACCTCATGTGGCAAGACCGGCACCGCAGTTGTTTTTCTAACTTGTGTGGAAAGTGGCCCGCTTTATCAAGTACGATATCACGCACAGTCGAAGCTGGCCGTCGGCGGACACTTCGACTACTTGTGCCGAGACGCATATAGTATCTTGTGACAGTGCGTAGAAAGCAAGGAGGTCCATAGGCTCACCTGAAACTACTTGGTGAATTTTCCAAGCTTTCACCATGGCCATGTTCAGCATTTGTGTGAATAAAGGCCACCACCACTTCTTGCCGCGAATCTGAATTCTGTAGTTGTTTACAGCTTGATCTAAGAGGTCAACCCCTCCCATACTGCAGTTGCAGGTGCTGAATAGTCTTGGTTGTTGAGTGTCCAGCTTCTCGAATAAAGGCCACCACCACTTCTTGCCGCGAATGTGAATTCTGTAGTTTTTTACGGCTTGATCTAAGAGGTCAACCCTCCCATACTGCAGTTGCAGGTGCTGAATAGTCTTGGTTGTTGAGTGTTCAGCTTCTCGTGGGCTGAAGAAGACCATCGCTTTACATAGCACATTGGTTCAATGCTGTCGTAGTTGGTTGCCATTGTCACTACGCTACTGTCCTTCCACTTTACAAGGAGAAATTCACCGGCAGGGTCGAAACAATGGCGAAATTGCCCTCTTTGTTGTTTTGCCATTTCCTTCTTGCTTGGCAGAGTGCACTTCATGTGGCGATTTTCGCAAAGAGTGCCTGTAGCTCTAAATCTCTTATCATGAAGAGTAAGAAGGAGACTGTGACCAGTAAAAAAATTGTCGAAAAAGACAACATGGTCATTGGGGTTGGAAGTTGCTTCAAGCAGTGAGAGGACAACACGAGAGCCGAGAGGAATGTTATCTGTGCATGCTGATTTTCCACAGTACGTATCAAAAGCATAACAATAACCATTCGCGCTGCACATTATTCAGTTCTTATAACCAAAACGAATCGGCTTGCCTCGCATGAATTGCTTGCAAG
Source organism: Rhipicephalus microplus (assembly GCF_013339725.1). NCBI lineage: Eukaryota > Metazoa > Arthropoda > Arachnida > Ixodida > Ixodidae > Rhipicephalus > Rhipicephalus microplus. The sequence goes on from NC_051167.1 coordinate 142,909,106, forward strand.
GATGGTGTCCAAAATATTTGACCATAGACTCATTCACTGAAAGATTTTGATGAAATATTCCATGCTGTTGAAATCTCTCATTCAAAAGGTTCATGAACGAACGAATTTTGAACATACGGTCAGTTGTTTCTCCAATCAAGTTATTGTAGGCTAGGTGCAAGAACCTTTTTATCTTAATAAACCTATTTCGGGTCATGCACTTGGTTACATACTGCACATCTACATCTTCGTCGACGCACCAGTAGAGCTTTTGCGTTGGAAGACTATGGTAGTTTAGAGAGCATGAGAATGCCAATGAACTTCTTGTGTTCGTCCAAGTCGAGAGAAAAGCCGTGCTCGTTTTTCTGTTTTGCGTAGTTGCCGGTCTGTATAATGATGTGAGTGAGAATTTCATTATCAAGGATGGTGCTGAAGATTTGGCTTGGTGAATAACCGGCATAGAGAGCTCTCAACTTGGCCGCGCGCTGTTTCGCGCCGTCTGTTGAATTCGCTCAGGTATACTCAGGTTTCATCGCCTTCCATTTGATAGCAGGGACTTTTGCCCGCTTCAAGGCTGGCGCACACTCGCCATCTTCCTCCTCATTTCGATGCCAGAGAACTTCCAGCGTACCTGCGAGAAAAATGCCCGAGTCTTGCTTCTAGAACTTGCAGCGCTTCGAATGTGACATCTAAAAAGCACGTTTTGCTCAAGGAGTGAAGTATTGACAGCGGTAAACGCACGTAAAATAACTTCAGTTGCGCAGCGTAAACAGACGATCTGAATATCTGAAGCACCTGTAAACGCCTACATTCCGGAGGCCCCACCACACATTCGCCGACACGCATACACGTTGATATGCAAGATAAATTGCAGACGGTCTCCACCTCCAGCGAATCATAACCCTCCACCTATGTGTACCTTCACCCCAATCTCCATGTTTCTGCCCTACTTTGTATTGGAGCACCGTTGCAGTCCTAAAACTACTGCAATTTCTATTTAGTGTTTACCAATGCCGAATATTAAGAAAGCGGAGTGCATCAAGAAAGCCATGCGAAAGCCAAGTAAAAACGCCTTGACTGAATTCTGAACGAAAGGAGAGGCCTGCTGCCAGCTCGTACGAGACGAGCCGAGCACGCACAGTGGGGGTGTGGTCAACGCCAGTGCCGACACAGAAGCACGACATCGTGCGACTAAGAAATGTTCCGCGAAAAGAAAACAATTTTTCTCACCAGAAACGTTTTTTACTGGAGCAGAACCCATACAGTCATCGTCACCTTCTTCTTTGTCTGTTTCTTCCGATGGTTCTGGAGGGATTACGACGACATCCACGTTGTCATCAGCGTTCTGTGCAATATTTGCCGCAGCCTTGAGTGCCTCTCTGAGACGACAGAACGGTTTCTTGCCGAAGAAAACATCCGGTTCCATGATATTAGATGCCTGGAATAGCGAGAGCCATTGTGCACACACAAAGGCCCGGCGTACTATATATAGTACAGCAACGTTTACCTAGAGTTAACACAAAGAAAATATAACCTGTGTAACATTTACAGCAGGGAACGTTTATTCCTTCCCTTCTTGAACTTCTAAAAAAGGAGCCTTTATGAACAATGAAATACTATAGCCAGGAGAAAAAGTTTACGAAGCGCCTTCCTGAGCATTTGGCGGGAACGAAGTTTGCCGTTATTCGACGCAAGACATATCCTCCGCAGAAAAGTGCAAACGCGTTCTCTTGGTTTCGGGGTGTTGGCTTTCTCTCTGGCGGCAGAATTATGAACTACTGAAAACGAAATATTCATTTGCCGTTTTTTGAAAATCAAGAGTAGCTGTACTTTTAAAAGTACAGTGGTCCCTAATGGGAACGACGGTTTCAAAGGGATTATTTTCACCCGTTTTCAAGCCGACGATTTTCAAACCAAGGCATCGTGGCTGCTCTTTGATGTTCTCGCAGAAATGAGATCGGACATTGTACATATGAATGAGATTGCCACTTACATTTTCTGCTTCATCTTTTCAAGCGGACAGCCCTCCAAGAACTTCATCACTCAAAAGAAGTGAAGGCTCAGTTGACCGGCATTATTTCAAAACCGTCAGGCCCTGTGACAGCGCTTATCACATGTGGATTCCGATGTAGTCTGTCGTCACTGTTGTCACATTTCCAGATCTCTTTTAATAGGTGCATTCGAACCCTTCTTTTTGAGGTCTCCAGGCGTGCCTTCACAACGCTGTTCTGGACAATGCCAGGAATTGTGGACTCGCTTTGCAACCCATAGTGTCGAAAGGAGGGTGGAGTGGGGAGCAGGTGAATGCATGGGTGGAAAATTATACTGACGGGGCCTGCGTACCTACCAACTGGGCATATGTAAGAGGCGCAGCTACGGGCTGCATAGCCGGCACACAAGGAACAGGCGTGGCCGCAGGCTGCTTGTGGGGAGTGAGGAGAACAGCCTGAGCGGACAGCGGCTGCTACGTTTGACGAGAAGACGGCGGCTGCTGCGTGAAAGAAATGAAGGACAGTTGCCGAGCAACTTTTTAGTATACAAAGTCTTTAGCAGGGACCATGGTGTTAGATATAGAGAGGTGAGTCAACGGAGGCGGCCGGCGTGGCGAGTTAACGCCCGCATTTCCGATTGCCGCGACAGATGGCGCTCGCGCACTGCGGGCCATAGCGGGCCGCTCCGGCGGCTGGGGGCGGCCGCGAAGAATGCGCGGCGCGGGTTCGAGCGCGTGAAAAATGAACATGTTCTGGCGGCCCGGCCAGTTCATTGAACTTGATTCAAATGCCACAAAAGTAGCAGTGCAATGTATTGCGAACAGAATGTTTCAAGTGTTGTCTGCTTTTCAGGAACTAAATCGCTTAAGGCACGATCAGTCACAACATAGCGCAAGCGCGTGTTCGCAATGCAATGAAAGTCTAGAATTCCTACCGAACGCAAACGTCAGCATTGCGGTTAATTACGAGCGTTTCGAGAACGTGTTGTAATTAAGTGAGATCCAAGTAAGCCTTTATCTTCGGCTGTAGCGAGGTATCATTGGTACGCACACTCCTAGCTTGATTTCTGCAGCCAGTGAAGTAGGCTAAATCGTTCCTCATTCTTGCAGTTAAAGTACAACTTCAGACATAATGAAAACAAGTGAAGACAAGTTTTATTAAACTATTTACAGCAGTGGATTGAGGTGCATGAAAGAAATGAAGAACGGCGTGCCTCATAATCATAAGGTGTTCTTGGCACGTAAAACCCTTAAAACAGCAACGAACAATCAGTCGCCTGTACGAAAAATGGGCATTACACCAGCTTGGATTTCTTTCTGAGCTCTCGTGTTTTGTTTGCCCGTTCGTGCGCTTTTTGTTTGCAGTATTGCCTCATTCTCATTGAAATATAATAATGCAATATCTGGGCGATTATGTCGGTCTTGTGAACAGCACACGGAAATGCGAAATGAAAGTTATCCATAACCTCATCCAGAGTTTGCTCACAAGCAAACTTGCTCGCAGAGTACTTCTGAAAGCAAGTTTCTGTGGCGCAAACCAGATTAAACACGTTGGTGGTAGGGTGCAGCAGGTTTTTACGAGTCTTGCAGTTTACAAAAGCAGATTCGGGCTTCTCTGAGGTTGTTGTCTGTGACACAAGCCCCAGCTTACATTGAGAGCAAACCGTGTGCCTCAGAAGCTTCCTACACAAATACCCCGTTACATAATAAACAATACAATCTTCCACAGTCGCACTTGTGAACACATGAGCAAACGCCTCTTCGCACTCTACATCTGCGTCAACCAGACCATCAAGCTTTCGCTTCAGCTCCTCAAGTTTCGTTTCTTGCTCACAATCCACTTGAAAGGCTGATGTGAAATCCGAGAGCGCCAGAAATTGAGGTTCGTTTGCATTCTGGACCTCACAATTCCCAAATTTTGGTGGCTTAATTAAGCTGTATATGGACAGCATGTTGTAAAGCTGTAAGAAAGTCGGCATCGACGGATGCTCGTTCTGACCAGCAGCTTGGCGAATTATTCCAAAAAATCTCTCGAGCACATCCTGATTAAACTTGGCTGTTAGAACGTAGTTAAAACCACAAGTCTCAAGAAGATACTTCGAAAGCTGAATTGCAGACAGGATTGTCACACGCAAGCCCTCAGCTGTTGACTCTGTCAAAAAGTCCTCGCGTGATATTGTGCCAGAAACAAGCTCCCTCTCCCACGTGTTCAACCAATGCAGAGAGGAAGTTAGGACCCTCAAATCTTTACCGCCTTGTCTCAGTCCCTCCTTTGGATGACTTCGGTGAAGTGCATCAAACAAGTAATTCATTCTTAGCGTAAAATCTACAGTGGCTTTCACATCTTGCAGACCTGACGCTCCTCTGCTTGAGTAGTATTCAAGGCCCTTAGCTACACTCCTGCTGAACACTTGTATGGCCAATTTGACTCTCATTTTCTCGGTGCTAGATGGGTTCATGTGTGAGAAGGTGAGTTTTGGACAACCCCTCAGGTAACCAGGAAGCTTGCGCACCTTTGGACTTGTGCTCCACTTCATCTCAGTAAAAGCAACGTTGCGGATTCCATCCGTGTCCCGCCTGTGATAGCCCCATGATATGGACGAAAGAACTACGGAGGCTGATTGCTCGAACAAGTTGTTGAAAACTTGTTGACGAGACCCCTCGGCAGACGGAATGACTTCCGGGGCGCCAACCTCGAACGGAGCCGCATCGGTGCTTTCAGTGGATGAAGGTCCTGCATGATCAAGGTCACTGACCTTGGGATCATCTGCTTCTTCAGCTTTCTCGATACTATCTGCCGGATGAAAGCGCTTTTGCCTAGGAACGCAGGCAGGCTGCCTGACCGCTGGTCTCTTCCGATGTTTTACCAGTTCGGAGAGGTGTGCTGGACAATCGGGAAATATCGACGGCACTGCGTCGTCAGATAGGCATGCTAGGCGTGGGGTACTCACAAGGACGTTCCCGTTGTACTCAGCCGTCCAGGTCTTTGAGACAAAGTGGGGCTCGAAATGTCGCTCGCACACGTGGTCCGACGCTTTAAGGATCCGATCCTTCCGCGGAATGGCATGTCTCCAAAGTTTCAGGCGAGCTTCGTCTTTCGGGGCCGAAAATAGAGAAAACTTTTGCTCGCAGGACTTGTAACCGGTATTACACCGTGGTACAAAGCACTTTCTTCCCATTGTCGAAAGACATACATGAGCTGCCAAGTCGAAAACACGACCAACAGTGAAACGCGCGCGCGCGCCAGAGGAGAACTTGCAGCGAGCGCGGCCCGCACATGGCCCGCAGTGCGCCACCGCCCTCTCTCAAAGGACTCGTGAACTACGGTCAATAACTCGATGCACGCGCTCCTTTCGGGAAGCGGCGCGTTCAGTCACCTTATATATCTAACACCATGGCAGGGACGGTAAGTGGTCGGAAACAATAGTACGGCTAGAGAGAGAGTCGGCGTGTAAGGAAAAAGGTCGAGTCAGGGCGCGCTGCTTCAACTCATCAAAACTTTCACACAAGGTGGTGAGTCCTGCAACGATGTCAGAATTACGGGCCAGGAGCATCTGAAATGTGCCATCATTGACCCCTTGAAGATGTGCTGAATCCTGTCAGACTCGTGCATGTCGAGGTTGACATGGTTACAAAGACGATCTCTTCAATATAACTTGCGAATGACTCGCATGGCTTCTGTGCGCGAGTATGCAAGCGTTGTTCAGTGTAGGACACACAGACAGCAGGTCAACCGAAAACGTCTGTAAACGACGTCTTGAAGAAGTACCTTGTCTGAATGTAATTTTTGTCGTTGTAGTATCACATCTTTTTAGAAAAGTAGGAATGAAACTGTTCAGTAGTTCACTTCTGAGGAAGCATAGGCCTCCTAATGGGCTCTCCTGGAAGCTTCCTCCCCAACTTCCTCAGACGCGTGAGCCCCGGAGGACACAGTGGCATCGCGGCTGCAACCACCGAGAATGGACGAGGGGTCGTCGACCCAAATCTCTTCCGAAGAGCTGGACAAAGAGTCTTGTCAAGAGCTTCCTGGGGGTATCAACCGTTCGCGTAACCCGATGTCGGCGAGTTCCTTGTAGTCCTTATCCCCCAATCCGGAAGGGCCGCTGGCGGTACCAGCGGACTGCGAGGAAACTGACTCAAGTGGGTCGGTCATCTCCGCGTCTGCTGCCACACGGGATCGGTACCTTCTTGGCCTGTCGATGCCAAGTGCGCGTCGCCGTGCTTCTCTTACGGGGCACTGACCACTAAACTTCCGAATGTCCGAACTTCGGGTTGCGGCAACATCAGTGATGTAAAAGACGACGTGAGTCAACTTGTCGGCGTCATCCCACTTTGTTTTTAGCGCTCATCAGTTCGTATTGACTGAACCATTCTTCGTCAGTCTCTTCAGTACCGGCAAAGGCCATACTTTCGAGAGTAAACGGACAAGGGTCTCCACTCAGAGTTAATGCACTGTTGCAAAACAGCTGCAACGGCCACGCTGGAAGCGTATAATTTATTTTTTTTCTTTACTCTGTAGATGGCTCAGCTTCATAGTCTTTTTCTCTTCCTTCCCTAGGTCACCAGCTCGTCCCTCCACTCCCTCGAGTGCTCGTTTTAAGGAGTAACCCGCTCTCACCTGTGTTGTGCGATCTCGAACCAGCTCAAGGAGCACTCCACTTACTCTCACAGTCATACTACTGAAGATGGGCTTGCGCTTCAGCTCCTCCTGTGCCTTACCCAAAGCACACTCAGTGGTCCTTTTCTTGGGGTTGTTGAACGTGTAGCCCTCGAGAGATCCCAAGAACTAAGGTGGCAAGCAAAAACCAGTTTCTGGTTGTCAGACGCACTGAAGATGTGGTCAAAAAGCAGCCATCGCCCTCCTCCGTTCACCCGCCGGCCTGTCCTCTGCCATTCCTTGGTCGTCCGAAGCACAGGCTGCCTTTGCTGCCGCCAAGCAAGCGGTCGCAAAACGCTGTGCTTCTTATTCATCCGCGCAACAACGCCCCTACTCGGTTGATGGTAGACGCATCCAGTATGGCAAAGCTAGTGGACCGCTCACTTGAGCATGCTGTTAAGTAAGTCTGCATCGAGCTGTCAGCTGCATTCAAGGCTCTCTAAAAGAGGTCACCAAAGGAATCATTTTTCTATTATTGGCTGATGAAATACTCCACACTCCTCAGATATTCAAGATGTTTTTTTGAGGTGTAAACAAGGCCGCTGCTCGCGTATTCCCTCTCCAACACCAACAAGGTTTCAGATTAAGGAAGGGAATCTCGCGCACTAGCGACTCCTTTTTCGTATGACCTGTTCTGTGCCCGCTTGACCAGCTTCACGGTTTCCTTTGATGGCTAGTTCGATTGAAGTGTACAGTGTGTGAAGGTGGAACACGTGGCTGAATAGGTGACCAGTAAAAGAGCTAGGGATTGTGGGATGCACCGTCTCCTACCGGCTTCCGGTTTCAGAAGAATAGACGACAGCAAACCGCTTAGCCGCAAGCCTCGGATTATTCGGGATTCCGGCGTTTGGTCGCCCGTTTATCTTTGTCCTGATAAAGCGTGGTCGGTAGTTCAGCCGTTGGCTGCTCCAACTCGAGAATGCAAGGCAAATGCAGGTATCAATTGCCATGTGATGAAGACAAAATTGAGGTGGGCCACGACTGTGAAGAGAGCCACAGCGACAGGTAGCCTTTGAGTACGGAACTTTGAAGCCAGAATGCGCGAAAACCATTTTATCACAAGTACGTGGGTATTCCACACTAAAAAAAGCTTAAACATGAATTTGCTGCGAATAATATATTGAGAAATAAATTGCCGCGCAGGCGCGCCTAGAAAAAATATTTTGGGAACGAGGGGGCGAAATCTACCTGCCATACGAGATTAGCGCCGGCCATTGCACCTATATATATATTTATATGACAAAAAAAACGCGAATGCTTCACTCAAGAGTAAGTTTACACGAAGCGCTGGACGAGTTCATTTGTCTTTATCTTGGTCAAACTGTACGCCAGGACGGCACCTAAAGGAAGAAGTGCGTTAAACAAGTGCAGGATTTCGATTATTCGGCGCCGTCTATGCCTGACTGTGTTGTTTATGTGCCGCCGTGTCGTGCAGCTTGACCAAGATCAGCGTTCAAATAAGCATCTGACTTCGACTAAGAAGTGCATCTTATAGTGCACTGGAGGCTAGAAAAAAAAACATCTCAATGCACGCAATAAGTGTTCCGCTTCATGCCGATCGGCTGACGATGTCGGCCGAAGCAGCAATCGTGAAATGAATTCTTAGCACACTGCTACAGTCATCCCCATCCACTGAGATCTTTAAAATGGTGACTTTTTATCTTCAGTACCGTATCATATAAGGAAAACTGTTTTGTGTGTCGACTGATCTGCTAGCCAAACTGACAGCACCCCTGATCAGCATAAAAGCATTGCCGATCATTTTAATGCGACTAAGTTTCCGGACCGTTTATGGTTTTCATAGCTTGTCATCGTCACAGTCACGGTTGGAAAAAAAGTAAAAAACACCGACATTGCACGGCAAGGTGCTTTTTTCAACAGAGCAGTACAAAAAAGCGCGTGTTGCTACGGACTCATGCGTTGCGTTGAACCAGAAGCCGTCGTATCCCACAGTTCCCTGCAATCGCCCATTTATCGGTCACCTACTAGGCCTCTGTGGGGTGATGTTCATTGTTTCTAGAGGACCTCTCAAGTTCCAAACATAATGCTGCATGAAGTAAGAGGCATTCATAATGACCATTGCGATAAATAACACGACAAGCTCTTGCTTTAATTCAAGTGGGTCCTGGTTGAGGCTTGCAGTCAGGATGTTCACACCTTGACCAAGCAACAAGTCCGTAAGTGTTATAACAGACATCAGTGTCACACTCAAAGAATCTATGGTTTCTCTTGATGCAAAGAGCTTTACATTAGTCATTGTATATTGATTTCAACCAATCAATAGATCAGTATTACTGTAATTAATCCGAAGGTTACTTAGTGATAATATAGAAAAGGATGTCCCGAAGTCAGATTGCAATGAGACCTCTTTTTGATTTGATTCATTATTTCAAAGAAACGCTTCATAAACTGCAAGGAACGTCACGATGAAAGTGACAAATGCACTAGCAGGAAAGAACAACTTGAGAAAAGGAGAGGGCAATTGTGCCACAGGTATGCATATTACAGGCTAGCGTGTAGTGACTACTTCCCAATTTGTGACACACTTATGTGCCTTTCAGGATGTCGCTTTCTTGAAAGTGATCACCTCACTCTGCCCAGGTCTTCCTAAGTTTTTTTCCCTGTGCGTGGAATGGATCTTTCCACCTACACAGTAAGAGGGGGGTCAGATGGCGGAGATAAGTAGCATTTCTCAGCTTTTTTTTTTTCCTGTACCTGCTAGCACACCTAGGCACGAAGCACATCCGTATGGTTTCTCGAAGCACTAATACTGTGCATAAAAAATAACACCGACAGTAGAAATTACCTCTAAAGATGTACACACGTGCATGACGTGTCCACACAGTGTCAATGCTTTGATCGTGCCCGAACATCAAATGTCGGAGAGTTTTCAGTCTTGGATGTCGAAGTATCTTTATAAATATAGACGTCGAATTGTTTTCTGGAGGCTGTGGAAGCATGCCGTGCACACATTGTGACGAAGCATACACACAGAAAAAAAAAGTGCTATTGAATACCAGGAACACCTGCAACGGCGGCGGCAGGGAAGCAAGCCAGTGGAGAGTAGCCGTTTACTTGGCGCAAAGTTGTACTGTAGTGTCTAGTATAGACTTTTGGCCACCAGAGAAGTCTGGTAACACTGGTTTTCCCATACGTCCCCCTTGGATAAAGTGAATGGTGGACATTTATGGGGGATTCCCACGAGCCGACGTTGTCCCTGGAGGATTTGTCACCCTTGTGAATAGCTCTTAAGATAATGTAGCCTCATTGTGGCCATCAATTAATGGCTTTTGGCCAAGTGAAGCCATTGCAAGGCAGTTAAAAAACATAGTGCTGTGGCTGCGCACATTCCTCGATCCCGCCAATGTAGTACAAGTGGCTTGGACGTGCTTCAATACGCAATCATGGGTTGGCAATACACTGTGAAGAATGAAGCCAGCCCCGGACCACGCTCGACTGCCATGAATTGCGAGTGGCACAATGGGACCCTGTGGAAATCTCCAATATTGAAGGGTTTTCAAGGACTGCAATGTAAGTCCAGTATTTTCAAGGCTTTGAAAGCGAAATATTCAATTTCTTAAGATTTTCAAGGATTTCGGGGACCTGTGCGTACCCTCTGTAGGCATTCTCTCGAGGCATAGTTCTGCCTCGCTGCATCCTTCGCTTTAGAGCCATGTTCTTTCAGATGCCTCAGTGAAGGTGCTTCTCAAAAGATGTGCTTCTGAAAAGATTGTTAAAATAGGTGGAATAGAAAATAAGAATAATCCAACGTTTGAAGCACCTGTGCTGCTGCTATCACAGTCTTTTTCATACCGTGCGCTTGTTTGCCCTGGTCTACTTCAAACTACGCATGGTGCTCATTTTCGGCACTAACATTGTATCTAAAGACTTTTGATGAACTGTGAGGACACTAAAGTACTATGCGATAATGTCACTACATTCAACCTATAATGTATGAGACCAAATTGCACCTATAGCAGAGACGTCACAGCGAGGACAGACAAGGATCAGCAACAAACCCCCAAGGTTATCTCTATAAACACTGACAATATGACTAGAAGATTGTCATCACGAATACCATGTAGGAGCTCTTATACGTCCACCACGTAGTATTCCAACCTAAGCATCGTGAGTCCACACATGGAGGCCTCTTGACATAGCTAAAGCTCGGAGATGCAGGGTCTTTGCTGACTTAAGTTACATCAGTCAGTCTGTCGTACAGTCTGTCTGTGCTTGCTCGTAGATGTCAACTTGTAGTTCTGGCTTAGAAAAAGAAAAAATGTGCATCCCAGTCTCAGCAGAAACCCTTGCGATTTCATCTGAGGTTTTCTACATGGGAACAAGATGAGCTGGGCATGACAGATGTTTGGTAGTGGTCTCAACAGCGAATCCTCGACAGGACCCACATCTCTGTCTCATTTCACTTGATCCAAATGGAAAACCTAACCTCATGAGGAGGTCGTATGCAACTCGTGCCATTTCGGCAACACAAAAACCCTTGCTAATCAAATTCAAATCCTTGTAAATTTCGCGATGGTGTTGTCACAAAGTTCTCAACACTTCACATTGATAATCTTACAAGAAAACGTATATTTACAGATATTTACAACGATTACACGCGATGACAATGCCTGGCGCACTGGCGGGCTGGAACAAGTCTCTATCCACTTCGTAGTCTTTTCTTTCAGCCAGGGACCCTCTACCGCTTTATGCCCCAATCCCATTACTGCCTTGTGGCACTACCCCGCGGCGTTAAAGCGCTGACTCGGCGCTTGTCACGAAAGGGGAGTGTTGGGTGACACATAAGGCTTCAGTCTGACGACGTGCACAACAGTGGATGGTGTTGGCATTGAGTGCGCTTCGTCGACGACTCGCTGTATCTCGTAGGTGAGGTTGGTGATCTTGCGAGGAACTTTGTATGGTCCGTCATAGCGAAATAAAAGTTTTTCTGAGAGGCCGATGTGACGACATGGGGTCCACAAGAGTACGAGAGAACCTGGTGCATACAAAACTTCGCGGTGGTGACGATCGTATCGATCTTTCTGAGAGGCTTGAGAAAGCATGAGTCGTTCTCGGGAAATCTGTCGTGCTGCGTCAACTCGCTCTATGGCATCGCGGACGTATGTGACAGGGGAGCTTGAACCAGCGGGAAGGAGTGTATCAAGAGGCAGAGAGGGTTCCCGTCCATAAAGAAGGTAGAACGGGGAATAGCCTGCGGTGTCATGTCTGGAGGAGTTGTAAGCGAAGGTGACGTAGGGTAACGTTGCATCCCAGTCACGGTGGTCTGGAGAAACATACATTGACAACATGTCCGTGATAGTGCGATTCAGGCGCTCTGTAAGTCCATTAGTTTGTGGATGGTATGCCGTTGTGAACTTGTGGTTCGTGGAACAGGAACGTACGATATCCTGGACGACGCGAGATAAAAAGTATCGGCCTTGATCAGTAATGAGCTGTCGAGGAGCGCCGTGATGCAATATGATGTCATGTAGCAGAAAGTCGGCGACATCGGTAGCGCAGCTGGTTGGAAGAGCGCGGGTGATCGCGTAACGTGTCGCTTAGTCGGTCGCCACGGCAACCCATTTGTTCCCGGATGCAGAAGTGGGAAATGGCCCGAGAAGGTCGAGCCCTACGCGGTAGAATGGTTCAGCAGGGATCTCAATAGGGTTAAGAAGGCCAGCTGGAAGCGATGTTGGTCGTTTTCGACGTTGACAAAGGTCGCAGCTGGCGACATACTTTTGCACAGAGCGATATAGGCGTGGCCAGAAAAAACGGCGCCGGACGCGATCATAAGTGCGGGTGACTCCCAGGTGACCAGCGGCAGGTTCATCGTGAAGCTGTCGGAGAACATCTACACACAGATGGGAAGGCACGACGAGAAGGCGGTCAGGACCATTAGGGCGCATGTTGTGGCAGTAGAGAACTCCTTCATGAAGGAAATACAAGTTCAGGGAAGTGGGTGGAGTAGCGGAACTCAGGCTTTCTATGATGGGAAGTAAATCCGGGTCGCGGCGTTGCTCAGAAGCGATATCAAGAAAGTCTGATATTGATAAGACGCAAGCCTCCGTAGCTCTCTCTGTGGCGTCTGGTGGATCCACTGGATACCGTGACAGGCAGTCGGCGTCTTGATCGAGGTGACCAGATTTATAGACGACCGAAAAGGTGTATTCTTGGAGGCGTAGAGACCAACGACCGAGACGTCCCGTGGGATCCTTTAGCGAGGAAAGCCAGCAGAGTGCATGGTGATCAGTTACAACAGTAAAACTGCGGCCGAAGAGGTACGGGCGAAATTTAGCGACAGCCCAAACAAGAGCAAGACACTCTCTTTCGGTGATGGAATAGTTCCTCTCGGCAGGGGATAAAAGGCGGCTGGCGTAGGCGATGACACAGTCACGTCCATGCTGACGCTGAGCTAAAACAGCACCAATTCCGTGGCCACTCGCGTCCGTACGAACTTCTGTCGGGGCAGTCTGATCGAAGTGGGCTAATATTGGCGTAGTCGTAAGGGCTGCAATGAGCGCCGAAAATGCAGCACTCTGAGGCGAATTCCAAGTAAATGGGACGTCTTTTTTAAGAAGCTCGGTGAGAGGCCGCGCAATATCTGCGAAATTTCGGATGAAGCGGCGGAAATAAGAGCACAAACCAAGGAAGCTCCGCACATCCTTATGAGAAGAAGGCACGGGAAATTGAGTCAATGCGCGAATTTTGTCTGGATCGGGCTGTACCCCAGACGCGCGTTAACAAGGTGACCAAGTACAGTTATTTCGCGACGGCCGAAATGGCATTTGGAGGAGTTCAGCTGGAGACCAGCGTTGCGAAATACTTGGAGAATACTGGACAGTCGCTCTAGATGGCTTGCGAAAGTTGGTGAAAAAACAATTATATCATCTAAGTAGCATAAGCAAATGGACCATTTGAAGCCGCGCAGAAGGGAGTCCATCATGCGCTCAAAGGTGGCCGGCGCATTACAAAGCCCAAACGGCATTACTTTAAATTGGTATAACCCATCGGGGGTTACAAATGCTGTTTTTTCTCGGTCCCGTGGGTCAACAGCGATCTGCCAATAACCAGATCGAAGGTCAATGGACGAGAAAAACTTTGCGCCATGAAGGCAGTCAAGGGCGTCATCTATTCTTGGTAAAGGGTAAACGTCTTTCTTAGTGACCTTGTTGAGATGTCTATAGTCGATGCAAAACCGCCATGTGTTGTCCTTCTTCTTGACAAGCACGACCGGGGATGCCCACGGACTAGATGAGTGTTTGACGACGCCTTTGGCGAGCATTTTCTCGACCTCTTTCTGGATGACAGAGCGTTCGGCAGCAGAGACGCGGTAAGGGCGGCGATGAATTGGGTTGGCACGCCGGTGTTGATGTGATGGGTCACAACTGATGTCTGGCCTAAAGGGCGGTTGTCAAGATCGAATATGTCCGCATAGGATGTCAACAGACGGTGGAGGTCTTGTGCTTCGGAGGGCGAAAGATCTGGCGCTATCATTTTGGCAATGTCAATGCTTGACAGGTTGGGCGCAGTGAGCAAGTTGATGTGCGGAGTAGGTTGCTGAGCCGACAGCTCAGAAATACCACACTCTTGCAACGACGACATGACGCCTAGTTTAATACCAGCAGGCAGCACATGCGTGGAGAAACCAAAGTTCAAAAGAGACAGGTGGGTCTGATTGTGGCATACTCTCACCACGGTGCGGGACAGCAATGGAGTGCTTTAGCACAACGTCGGTAATAGGTGAAACAACATATTCACCATCGCGCACAGGCGGATCACACACGAGCTGCACGTAAGTCGCGGCTTGCGGCGGAAGATGCAGGAACTCGGTGGCACAAAGGCGACTTTGAGCGTCATGGGCAACAGCGGCGTCAAAAGGCAGTTCCAACTGAAGAAGACCCGTCGAGCAGTCGATAAGGGCGGAGTGCGCAGAGAGAAAGTCGAGGCCAAGAATCACGCCATGTGGGCACTGCTCAAGCACGGTGAACAGTACGACGGTCTGGCGCCCAGCAATACACACGCGAGAGGTACACATGCCGAGAACTGCAGATGTGCTCCCATCGGCAAGCATTACTGCACACTTAATAGGAGGCGTGATCACTTTTCGCAGTTTAATACAGAGAGCAGCGCTCATGACTGAAATTTGTGCACCAGTGTCTATGAGGGCTGTAACGGTAACGTCATCCACCAAAAGGTCCAAAATATTGCGGCGTGTAGGAATCGTCAACAGAGGATTTGCAGAATGGGTCGTTAATGCAGCGTCACCTCCGGGAGCTGCATGGTCTAGTTTCCCGAGGTTGAGGACCCAGGTCGTGCAGGGGACCTGGATCGAGAAATCATCGGCGAGAGAGATCGGTGGCCTTGGGGTGATGGTGACCGGCTGAACCTTCGGCCCTGAACGTTAGTAGGAGTAGGCTGTGGATCGTACGGAGTAGAAAAGCGGTGAGAACTGCCTTCAAAGCGACGCCATGTCCCAGTGTTCCAAGATGAATTGGATGACCAACGATTGCGACAGTAGCGTGCAATGTGGCCGGCGCGAGAGCAGTGAAAGCAGATCGGTCTATCATCCGACGTTCTCCATTCAGCAGGGTTCCGGTAGCGGGAAGGGTAGCGTGAAGGGTACACCGGAATCTGGGGAGGGGTTGAGGCTACCACCCAGGATCCGGCGAAGGACGACTCTTGCGACGCGTCTCACGAACAAGTAGAAGATGCGTTTAATTTACATATTTGCAAGAGAAGTACATTACAACGAGAGCGGACAGACGTGCCCTTCCATCACAAGGGCCCAGAGCGCACTCGAGACGAGCGGGCCAGCGAAGTCCAGAGAGAGAGTCCAGCGCACTCCCGACACGCTCCTTTTATAGCCGTCCGTGCACGCGCTAGACGCCAACTGTGTACAGCATGCCTGCCGATGCGCGTTCCTCGCAGCGCGCCAAGAGATTTCCTGCGTTCCTGTGGAACGCGGACAGCGTATGGCAGGTATGCTGATGAGCGTCCCTTGCATGCCGGTTCCTTGTATTGCCGGTTATGACAGCTCGTCCGCCGTCCGAAGAGGTCACGTAAGGGCTGCAGTGGCGCTGCTCCCTGAAGTGGCTGTAGTCCGTCTCCGTAGGCGCAACACTGTCCACCACAACACAGAGACACTCGCCACATAGCAGGTCTTACGGTAGGCACACCTCGACGTCGTAAAGAGGCCCAGCACATGACACGCTTGGTCACAGCATGGGACTGTCCACAGCTGCAAAGGCCCCGTCACCGCTGCCTGGTCGTCCACTGGCTGAAGGAAGCAGGAAGCCCTACCGAAGGGCCACAGTCCGCAATAGCTGGTTCGTCGTGTCCACCATGCCATGCTGTTGGACCGGTAGGCATAGCAATCTTCTGCCTTCCTTTAGCGGGGAAGACACTCTCAAACCGGACACCCACACTGAGAACACTCAGCTCTCCCGAGAATCACCAGGTGTAACTTGCTGCAAGGCTCGTAATTTATTGCACAACAGAAGACTACACTATGGTGGTGACCAAGTGAACTCGAACAAAGAAATAAAAACGTGCGCACACACGCACAAGGCTAAATAGTAGCACTTGCGTCTGACAAAGGACTAAAAAGAATTGTACAGTTCCGCGTTTCCTTTAGCTATTCAGCTACGGAAAACCTCGGCTCAGGCCATCGGCGTTACCGTTGTCTCTGCCTTTGCGGTACTTGAGCTCAAAGCTATGCTCCTGCATCGCTAAACTCCAACGCAAAAGCCTTCCATTTTTCGACGACATACTATGCAGCCATGTTAAAGGACAATGATCTGTCTGGACCACGAAATGGGATCCAGCCAAATAGCATCACAGTTTCTGTATTGCCCATACGAGGCACGCACACTCTTTTTCCGATGCACTGTACGCTTGCTCACGAATCGTGAGTTTTCTACTGACAAATACCACGGGGTGTTCGTTCCCTTCAGCGTCGTTTTGACTGAGCACAGCTCCCATTCCCCGATCACTAGCATCGCACTGCAGTACAAACGGGCGGTCAAAATCAGGCGCCCTCAACACAGGCCAACTGGACAGAGCAGATTTCAGAGCAGCAAATGAGCGTTCCTTCTCTTCACTCCACTGCAATTTCATAGGTTCGTTCTTTTGCAAGCTATCTGTGAGTGGGCTAGCAATCTCTGAAAAGTTGGCAATGTAATGCTGGTAGTACCCAACCAATCCAAGAAAGGATCGAATGTCAGTTTTACTGGTAGGTCTGGGGTAACCAGCTATTGCTGCGATTTTAACCTCTAGCGGACGCCGGTAACCTCGACCAACCTTGTGGCCGAGGTAGCTGACCTCTCCTCTTCCCAACTGACATTTCTCTGCCTTTATGGTCAGCCCCGAAATCTTCACGCGTGTTAACACTTATCGCAGATGCGAGAGGTGGTCCTCCCAGCTACCAGAAAAAATTGCAATGTCATCCAAGTATGGCAATGCGTATTTCTGCATGTCTTTGAGAACGTGATCCATTAGCCGAGAGAAACGAAATGGTGCATTCTTCAGCCCAAAGCTAAGGACTAAGGGACGGAAAGTTCCAAGAGGAAAAATAAACGCGGCATAGCGGCTTGCCCGTTCAGTTAGCGAAACCTGCCAGTAGCCTCTAGTCAGGTCGAGCGTCGCTATATACCTTGCACGGCTTATCATTTCGATTCTCTCCTCTAGGTTAGGGATGGGGTAGGGTTGGTCCCGAGTTACTGCATTTAACTGACGATAATCAATGCATGGTCTAGGCTTTTTGCGTGGAGCTTCTACGAGAAATATAGGTGAGGTATACTCACTATTCGCTTCGACAATCAAACCAAGCTCCAACATGCGTTCGATTTCACTTTCCAAGATTTCTTTCTGTCTAAGAGACCAACGATACTGTTTAGACCGAATGGGGCCATTAGAAATCAGTTCTATGTCGTGTTCTATTAGAGTGGTCTTCCCTGGCGTGTCACTAAAAGAACCTTCAAACTCGCGCACTAATTCACTGAGCTCCCTCCTTTCTTGGTTGCTTAGGTGCGCATTCTCCTCAATATCTGCTAAGAGCTTTTCGAACGAATTTTCATGTTTCTGTTCTGGATACTGAAAATTGGTTTCTACCTCCTCAGGTACATTCAGCGCCATTTGAACCACTGCTTCGCGTTCCTTATAAGGCTTCATTAAGTTGGAGTGGTAGATCTTAACCTCTTTACGCCACTCTGGCATTTTAACGACATAGTTCGTGTCTGATAGCTTTTCTACCACTTCTGCGGGACCTTCCCACTGTACTTGCAATTTATTCTTTCGGGAAGTGTTTAACAATAACACCTTGTCTTTCACAGCGAAAGTTCTCTTGCGGGCATTTTTGTTATAGTACAGTTTGGCCCTAGCTTGGGCGCTTTTCATGTTGGCTGCCACCAACTCCTTACATGACTGAAGACGGTTTAGGAGCTTCAATACGTAGTCAACTACGATATGATCTTCTCCGCGGCCTTCCCATGCTTCGCGCAGCATGCGGAGGGGTGACCTTAGAGACCTGCCATAAATTAGTTCTGCAGGACTGAACCCAGTAGACTCATGTGGCACGGATCTCAAGGCAAATAAAGTGGCAGGTAAACAAGCCTCCCAATCTTTCTTCTGTTCGTAACACATCGCGCGGAGTACTCTTTTTAGCACAGCGTGCCACGCCTCCACACTATTACTCTGCGGGTGCTGCACTGAACTTTGAACAATGCGAATTCCGCACCGCTCCAGAAACGCCGTCGTCAGAGCGCTGGTAAATACGCTACCCTGATCGCTTTGGAGCTCTGCTGAAAAACCTATTCTTGAGAAAACAGATAGCAGCGCATCCACCATATTTACTGAATTGACTTCACTCAGTGGAATAGCCTCGGGAAACTTTGTGGCTGGACAAATCATGGTTAAAAGGTACTTATAGCCTGATTTGGTCACGGGGAGTGGCCCTACTACATCCACAACAAGGCGCCTGAAAGGCTCTGCACCAACTTCATGGGTGCTTTCCGGATTTCATGTGGTTTTCCTACTCTTTGGCATGCATGCCTTAGTTTTCTTCACTCCCAAGTGGCAAGCCCATCCCTCGCCATGTGACAGGCGAATAATCTGTTTCCGATACTTCTCGGGAACAACCAGCTGGCCGTAATGTACCCCTTTCTTATCTTTGTATTGATGATACAAAAGACCTGAACGGCGTTGGAAACCTATTCGCCTACGAGATACTCCTTCCTGGACAAGTTTCTTTAGATTTTGCATCGACGGGTCTAGATCTTGTTCGTGCACTAAAGTTTCCTTGTCGACATTGAGGAGGTCAAGTAAACTTTCAGAATGTGGTAGCACAACATGGGAAAATGCCTGTTCCATTGTGTAGCATGCGGGCACTTGCGTTGATGATTGAATAGCAGCCTCTGTAGCACTGCTATCGTCCACTGTCACAGGTGCTCCAGACATGCTTCCTTCTTCACGCGTACTAGTTCACAGTGATCAGCTGGTACTGGCTTTCTGCTCACAGTGATCAGCTGGTACTGGCTGTTCGACTTCATTAGTCCTCACAGCGCAAGCTCGCGTGCCTTGGAACGGGTAATAGCCTGTGCTACGAATTCCCCGAAGCTGAGACCTCTCTGCTTCAAAAGAATATCAGACTTGTTCGAAAAAAGGTACGGGTACTGCTTCGGTAGGTTCGGAGATACTGCTGCCTCAGTCTCCAGTACCCCAAATGGACCCTCAATTATTACCTTTGCGATAGGCAGGCAAACGCTGCTCTTTTCTACTACCTGCTTTATCCACGCGCACTCACCCGTGAAGTGTTTAGCTTCAACGTATTCAGGATGGAAAATGTCCATTGTAGCTGCGGAGTCACGAAGGACCTTACATTCTTTTCTGTTTACGACCAAGTCTCGAAGGTACGGTCTCAAAAGCTGCATATTTTTGTCGCCACTGCCCGTAAAAGAAAACACTACCTTCGGTTTCCGACAGCCAGCCGCTGTGTGTCCTGGCTCTTGGCACCGGAAACACAAAAGTGGCTTTTTCACCTCAAAACTCTTTTCCTTCCCAGAGTTTTCCTTTGCTTCGGTCTCGGGCGCATTCATTGCAGAGCTGGCGCCCTTACGCACAGAGCAATCTTTGAGCGGCTGTTTGCTGAATGGACGAACGCGTGCTTTTTCTGACTGGCGATGGACGGTGTACTCATCAGCTAGCTCAGCCGCGCGTTCCATGTTTCTCTCCCCAAGTCTATCTTGAATCCACAGGCGCATTTCCTCATCCAAGCACCCATAAAATTGCTCAAGGCAGATCAAGTCCACCAGCTTATTCCGATCCTCGTAGACACCTTCTCCCTTCAGCCACTCCACCAAATCGGCCTTCATGTTGAATGCGAATTCCTGAAATGTCTCGCCCGTTTTCTTTTGTGCGTCCCTAAACCGGCGGCGAAACGCTTCTGCTGAAAGCCGGAATTTCTTTTGGAGGGTAGCCTTCACTTTGTTATAGTCATCCGCGTCTGTTGCTGGCAAACGCGCAAGCGTGTCCGCTGCTTCGCAGGGCAATACCATTAGTAGCTTTTGAGGCCACGTGGCACGATGAAACCCCATCCTCACACAAGTTCTATTGAAATTTACAAGGAACAACGCTATGTCCTCACTCATTTTGTAAGGCTGCAAGAGGTCCCTCATGCTCACTCGTGCGCCTGCCTGAATCTCTGCATTTTCTGTTCCCAGAGCACTAGCGCCTTTTGCCTCTGCAATCTTAAGCTGAAGCCGCAAGCGCTCAAGCTCCCTTTCTTGGCTTTCCGCTTCTTCTTTGCGCCTGACGGTTTCTCTTTCAAACATAAGGCGCTCTCGCTCTTCGACTTCTTGTGCCTTTTCCATCCTCTCCTGAATTACCGTATTTTCCGGTTTATAAGTCGCACCCTTGTATAAGTCGCACTCCCCTCAAAATAGCAGTTTTTCTGAAAAAAAAAAAAACGTATATAAGTCGCACCGGTGCATAAGTCGCACCGGTGTAGAAGACGCACTTGCTCATCCGACCACCGACATTTAAGTGTCTCGTCGTGACAATGCATTGCAAAAATGCATGCTTGCGACGGCCAACGCTTTTGCACGTTTCTAGCTATCGGCAGTCACGTGTGCGAGCGCTTTTAAACACACATAAAAACAATACTTTCAGAAGTACCTTTATTATTACGATAGCTTGGTGACGTTTATTCAAAGCCATCGAAGTCGTCTTCCTCCGAGTCGCTCACGAACAATGCACCTACTTCTGGTTGCAGTACTGCTGGCACATCACTGTCGTCCTCCGACCCGCTCGAATCGGACTCTTCATCGCCATCGGCCGCGCAGGGGATCAAACCGGCCTTGCGAAAGCCCGCCACAATGGTCTTCGCAGAAATTGACTCCCAAGCGTCACTCACCCATTTCGCCACTTCGCCGAACTCTGCGCGTCTCATATGCCCCCCGTTTTTGTGAAGCTGTGTTCTCCCTCCGACATACACGTTTCCCACGAACGTCGCAGAACTGCCTTGAAGCTGCGGTTGACAGAAATGTCAAGCGCCTGAAGCATCTTTGTCATACCGCCGGGAATAATCACTGGCATACAGTTCTTTGAACTGATCTTTTTCTGGACAATATCGGTGATATGTGCCCGCATACTGTCCATTACCAGCATTCCTGGCTTCACGTGGAAGAATCCGTCTGGTCGACTGGAAAAACAGCGGTCAAGCCACACACTCATCATTCCCTCGTCCATCCAACCTTTTGTGTTCACCTGAATCACCACTGTAGGAAGGAAATTATCCTTCGGCAAGGTTTTCCGCTTAAATATTAGCATGGGAGGCAGCTTTGTGCCGTCCGCGCAGCAGGCGAGCACAACGGTGAAGTGGGACTTCTCGTGGCCTGTTGTCCTCACCGTGACAGTTTTCTGGCCTTTTTCGGCGATGCTTTTCCCAAGCGGGAGGTCGAATGTCAGCGGCACTTCATCCATGTTAACGATGTGGCTCGCGCTGACATTCTTCTTTGCAACTTCCTCCCTCACGAATGAGCTGAAGTTGTCCAGTTGCGCCTGAAAGTCGTCGGGCAGCTTCTGGCACACTGTCATCCGGGCTCTCATAACCAGCTGATTCCGTCGGATAAAGCGGAGACACCACGACGGACCATCATTGAATCCCGTAACATTGCTCTCCGCTGCCAGAGCCTTCGCCTTCAGGCACAGCTGCACTGTTGACAGCCCTCTTCCTTCGGCTCGTTGTTGCAGTACCCACGTGCGCAGGCTACGCTCGAGGTCCGGCCAGCGCGCCTTCTTGCCGCGGTTGGCCTTCTTTGTCGACTTCATCGTCCGGAGGGCGCTGTGGGCCTTGCGCCAGTCACGGATTATTTTTTCACTGACGTCGAATTGCCTCCCTGCTTCTCTGTTCCCGTGGTTTTCGGCAAATTCAACAGTGCGCAGCTTGAACTTGGCGTCATAGCTTCGCCGACTTTGCTTTCCAAGCGGCGCCATGGTTCGTGAGGTTCTACGGCGCTACCGGCTCTATGCTACGACGCACAACACAACACACGAGACGCGCGGAGCAACAGCGACACAGCGAGTGCAATGAAGACGTTATGGTGGACGGAAGTGACTGTAAAGGAAGTGGCTCTGAAATCCAAACTTGCTTTCCATAATTTATAATTTAAAAATTACCTCCATATTTTCACACTTTCTCTTTAAATGTGATTTCTGTGCATCGCAAAAGGCGGTGAAGCGCCGTAGACGCCATTTTGATGCCCGCTTGACGTAAACAGCGCCACCCAAGCCATGGCATCCAACTCGATTTTGAATGTATATAAGTCGCATCGTTGTATAAGACGCACCCACGAAAAATTCAGAAAAAAACCGCGACCTATACACCGAAAAATACGGTAGCTCCCAGCACTCGGCGAGCTCCTCCGCATCCGCGCCAGAATCCTTAACCGCCTGTATTAAAAGTGGCTTTCTATGTATAGTCGCAACCTCAATCCCCAGCTCCTGGCACAACAGCACTAAATGCGGTTTCCTCAATTTGTTCAAGGCCATGGTCACCCCGTGCAGACTTCCGCTGCTCAAACTGCCGTGAAGGTACCTCTGATAAACCTTATCCTTCACAAAGCAGCAACTAATCTACCCTTTTGGATAAACATCACCATCTATCCAAAACACCTGGCAGAATCTCTACGGAAAGTGAGCACTCACCAGCATCGGTACCAGAAAAGAACACGAACTGATCCCGCCGCTGCCAACCAGTTGATATGCTCGGGGAGGGGCTGAGGCTGCCACCCAGGATCCGGCGAAGGACGACTCTTGCGACGCGTCTCACGAACAAGTAGAAGATGCGTTTAATTTACATATTTGCAAGAGAAGTACATTGCAACGAGAGCGTACAGACGTGCCCTTCCATCACAAGGGCCCAGAGCGCACTCCCGACACGCTCCTTTTATAGCCGTCTGTGCACGCGCTAGACGCAGACTGCGTACAGCAGGCCTGCCGATGCGCATTCCTCGCAGCGCGCCAAGAGATTTCCCGTGTTCCTGTGGAACGCGGACAGCGTATGGCAGGTACGCCGATGAGCGTCCCTTGCATGCCGGTTCCTTGTATTGCCGGTCATGACAACATGCTCAAACGTTAGGCCTCTTCTACACTACACACTGACATGTTTGGGTGCTTGGTTTTGCAGGCATGCCCGGTAATAAACGCTCTCATGCGTTGGCCCTAGAAATGACCCTTAGGACCACCGTGGATGCCTTGGCCAACACCACCCATACTCTTTTTTCCTACTTAGAGAAGGACTGTCTAGCAAATATCACTTTGTAGTTTTTAATTATTAACCTGGCCCTAAGTTTGAAAGCCCATTCAGCTTCTTCAGAGGTTGGCTCGCTGGCCATTGCCGCGTTGCAGCGCACGTTTCCCGCCGCAACCGCCGAGGATTTTAAGGTTTGCTCGAATTTCGAAGATTCTCTGACGGGCGGCAAGGTACCTTTTATGAGCGTTTCAAATGATTACAAGTATCAACCGAAACCAAACTTGCCTCCTCTAAATCCAGTAGAAGAACGCCTCATTGCACCTCGTTTATCCTTCATGTGTATCAGAAGATCGACGCATGAAAAAGGCCAATACGGCATCAAGGGGCAAGTATTCAACGTTCCTATAAGCGTTCCCAACACGGTTCAATTCCTGCCTTGTGACATTCCGGAGGACATGGCAATCTACGTTCATCTCAAGCGCCGGCTCGTGTCCAAAGCGTTATACAAGAAGGGCCTGGTTACTTCAAGCAACATACATGCCTGGCTTAAATATCTTGAAAACACTCCCCGGTATAAGTACCTCAACATCAAAATCGACTGGAACCGTCTTGGCAAATTCAACGACAATACCGGCGGCTCAGGCGGCAACGTGGAATGCGACGTCGACGAGATTGAGCAAGTGCCAGAGGTTACCAATCTCGACGACCCCATGCAAGCAACGATCGCTCTTAACACGATGTCTTATTCCATGATCTTTGACGGTTTCACGGTTTAACCGATTATTACTTTCAGGAGCTTTGCCTAATCTCATCATCATTCACTTTGTGGGCCTGCCTTCAATTTTTTATGCTTTTCGACACAGCCTTGATGTTAATGTCCACAAATGCCAGACAGTTTAGTGGTCTTACTGCAGCCACTGTATGGACATTTTCATTTCTTGTGAAACACAAGCTTATGCTGGTGCAGCTGGAGAGCATCAGCAGGTGCCAGGCCATCTTTGAAGTAATTGTGGAATGTAGACAGTCTGTCTGAAGAGCCCCGTAGCTGGTGAGTTCCATCAGTGCAGTTCAGCTGGTGATTATGAATGTCCCCTAGCTGAATGATGGCGCACAAAGAATGCTCCCCCTTCAATAAAGAGGGGTTGTTCTTTTTTGTGCTGTTCATCACAGCTTTGATCTTGATGTCCACAAATGCCAGAGAATTTGTAAAGTTTACGCCAGCAGTCTTATTGCAGCTACTGTGCCTGCATCTCCTCTTCTTTAGAAATTATTTTATGTGAATTCATTTCTTTTATGACGCTTTAGCTCTGTTCAGTCCGATCTATGGCCGCTAAGTCACAACAACGTTGGACGCCATGTTGCCACATGAGTGTGACGACAACCTTGTGCACGACGAAGAATTCACTCAGCGCGTCGAGGAAGCCAGACAGCTCGCACGCATGCGCATGTGTCATCAGCAGCAGCAAGATGCACAATGCTACGACACCCGACACAAGTTTATTAGCTACACCCCAGGCGACAAAGTCTGGGTCTGGGATCCAGTACGTCGACATGGACTGTCTGAAAAAACTGCTAAGATGGTACTTTGGTCTATACAGCATCGCGCGACGCTTGAATGATGTGAATTACGAAGTTGTTCCCTACATTGATTGTAGTTCTAAGGGCCAAAAGCATTTACCCGAAGTCGTGCACGTCGTGCGTATGAAACCGTATTTATCGAGTTAATAAGCTTCCGGTTACTGTTTTAGTATGACCACTTCATACGCTTGGTGGAGCACCTAAAGTGCGCATTGGGACGATGCCTCTTTCGGGGGGAGGCAAATGTCACGTGCTTGCTCAAGAAAGACGATGGAAGTTGTGCATGTGCCAGGAAGGTTTACGAAATGAACGAAAAAGAAGAACTCGCTTGTGCATTCCAATTTAAAGATCGACCTGCTTCTGGTGTCTTAATCTCTGCGGCAAAACCTCTGTTTTGACGTCGTGACAATATTGTATGCTTACGTCACGATGGTACTGTTTTCTTAGTTCTGTGCAGATCCAGTGCACGACCGGCATATTAAGTGGCACTGGACTCCACACAGTGAGGAATGCAAGAAAGGGCATGTTGTAGTTAAAAGCATGCTGTGGCAAATATTTTTGTACCTCCGCCTCGCCGCGGTGGTCTAGTGGCTAAGGTACTCGGCTGCTGACCCGCAGCTCGCCGGATGGTATCCCGGCTGCGGCGGCTGCATTTCCGATGGAGGCGGAAATGTTGAAGGCCCGTGTGCTCAGATTTGGGTGCACGTTAAAGAACCCCAGGTGGTCGAAATTTCCGGAGCCCTGCACTACGGCGTCTCTCATAATCATATGGTGGTTTCGGGACGTTAAACCCCACATATTAATCAATTATTTTTGTACCTCCGACATCAAAAATCTAAGCCTGTAATGCGAGGTTCTTATTCTAATGTTCAAAAGAGCTCTCTAGGTGTGAACCTCCGAGAGTCTCCATGAAAGACGAAACGGTTTGTAACAACGAAACCCACACAAAAGTTTAATTAAAAGGCAAAAATACAAAAATGTCCTACAACACCGGAACACTTAATAAAAAGTTGACTGGTTGCGGTAAAACCTTTCTAATTACAAACAAAACACCAGTTCACTTGATACATCTAAACTACACAGTCCGAATGCAGGTGACTGACAGAGTAGTGCGAGATACCTGTTCGGTCTCACCAACTCATTGACGGCATAGCGACTCTTAACGAACCGACGATGGCTCCGGCTTTAGGAGTGGGCACGGGCTGGCTTGTGGCGATGTGCAAACACTGGCTGGTGGCGACGCATAAAGGAACCAGGGTCTATCTGGTCAGGAAGCTGGATGCACAGCTCAGACCTGTAGCTTGAAGGCTGTACCTTGCCTGCCGGCACTGACGTTGCAGGCCTTGGGCAGGAGTTCAGGACCCGACGGCCACGGTCCTCTTGAGTGGGAATGTGTCGACAGGAGGCCCCGGCAGTTCGAAGTCTTCCAAGCTCGGGTCCGACACCCGACAGCCCATCTTCAGCGCCCGGACCAGTGACGACCTTCCCATGCCCACGTTCTCTTCGAACTCTCTTTGCTCTTCTTTGGCTCAGAATCTTCTCTCCCAGTCTGGCCCACTTGTCCAGATCTAATTTGTGATGCTGCAGGTGCGTGTTTCCCAGACGTTGGCTCCTGGAATCTCGGTGTTCCTTGACCATTGTATATCTTCTTTTCTTTCTTGCTGACGCCAGGCCTCGTGTCCTCGCCATCTCGCACATGATGTCATCAACTTCATCTTCGTTTATGTCTCAGCCACCGTTCGCGTGCGCTCTTCGTTATTATCTTGTTATGCACTTTTCAAAGGTGGGCACTTCAAACAGGCACACTTATCACTCAGGCCCCCTTTTCATTCAATTGTTTTTTAAGCAAAAATAAAAAACAGCCATTGAGTGCGCATTTTGCACTACACCTTAATGTTGCCGCATATATGTCCATCTCGCAGTTCACTACACATTGTCCAAATGTTCACAAATTGAAACACTAAGTTTCGCGGAGGGGAAAAAATACGGAAACACATTCAATCGATTGTGAAAGTCCTTACACACACCCAAGTTAAGCTGTTCATTACACCACCCCCTTTTTTATTTGCATATGTGTACCCTGTCATGCCAAAGAACTATACATGAAGTCACACGTCACATTGCATTCAAGTTCAAATAGATAGCATACTATTTCATGGTCTGCTATCAATATCCAAAAGAAGCCACCAGTAATTCGTACTAGATGCTTAAGTTATGGCGTTCCAAACAAGAATCTTAACAGTCCTAACCCTTCGACAAAAAGCAATAGCTGGACGGCCTTGGAACAATGTTTTCTTGTAGTGTCGCCTGGATTTACAGCTGTGGATCGTCAGACGCTTAACGACCAAATCGCTAGCATGAACACTCGCATGCCTGCCATGCAGTTGGAGGCGTAGCTTCCAGACGCACCAGTTCCTGAGCATCTTTATAACTGCGTCTTTTCTGAGAACACCTAGCTTTGAGTCGTACGCTTCTAATGAAGCAGTTCCCTTAAACAAGGTGACTCCTACATTCAAAGACACCAAACGGGACAAGTCAGCTTCCTTACTGCTCCAACAACAATCGATTGGTGAAGCAATCTTTCCTCGATGACTTTCCATCAGATCAGCTGTTTCTCCTAATTGTTGTTCTGCCTTGTGAACCATTCCGTCCGATTCATATTGCCGGCCATCGTTATTACATAGTGAGCACGACACTTCAGACTCTATTCTCAGTTCTTCAGCTAGTGCTTCAACATTTCGCTCCAGTTCTCCCGGATAACTCGCTTCCGCGCTTACCTGAGGCGTTAACCTCGCTCCATTTCTAACACATTTGTTCACAGGGCCCTCTGCCATACCAGTGTCCTTTGATATTACGTCCAGCAGTACAGAAGTATCAGCACTGAGTGGAACGCTCTTAAATTTTAGGGGCGAAGCTCCTTGAAGGCACCTGTTCATCCCTCGTCATAGTGCGTAGCATGTCTTACGCTTTGACCTGCAAGGTGGTGCCGATGAAAGATTTCTCCTGTGCGTTGTTGAAAATTGAAAAATTCGCAGCGTGCACGTTAATTAAAAGGCAAATTCTTTTGTCGCTCATTCCCCATTAGCAGCCAGTGGCATGTTTCAGTAGGAAAACGAAAAGACGCCAGCTGCTTAACGAAAGACGCCAGGTGTTTTCTAAAACAATGGTTTTATAATCGCGCTACAGGTTTGCAATTAACGATGCTCGTTGCCGTCGGTGTGTGCTCGTATAGATAAGGATGCCGAAAGGCGGATGCGCAAGCAGCAGCGGTGCGCGCGCTCGCAGACAGGACCCTGAAGAGCCCGAGAGGCAGAAGCGCGCCAGGAAGCTGCGCGACATCACTGCCAAGATCCTGCAGTACAGGAGCAAGAAGCTGCATCAGCAAGGCAGCGTCGGCAAGATCCCGCCATACGGGAACAAGAAGCTGCAGCGGCACGTCGGGGTTCGCAAGATCCTTCCGTACGGGAACAAGGAGCCGCATCAGCAAGGCAGTGTTGCGAAGCAGATCTTGAAAACGTTCAACAATGGGCAGTGGCGAGAAAGCGCTTTTTTCCTCCCTGCTGGTGGTGTAGCAATTTATGTAAAGCAAGCCGAAGAAGCTTGAGATATGGAACTAGCACTCTGCACACAGAGCGACGATGGAGAAAGTGCTGCAATCGACTTAATTGGCATCACCGTCTTGATACTGTACTTGGAACCAAATCTTCCAATTGAAGACATCAAACTGTTCATCGACGGACACATGTGTATATACCAGAAGTCAAAACCTTTCATGCTCGCCAGTGACTTCAACGTTGCACAGGCCCCAACAAACATTGGTTGATGCATCACATGTTAGAAAAGTACGGACTCAAATGCATCTCCTTTGAAAACCCCAACCCAGCCACCATCAAAAGCACCTGCATGTACTTAGCGTTTGCCAAGTTTCATCTGCAACCAGTGCAAGAACCTCTTAGCTTGCACTTCACTGACCACAAAGCAGTCATAATTGAAGGACAACGGAAACCAGCAATAAAAGTTCGATAAAACATTTCATCCATCGTTTCACGTCGCTTTTATCGGGCGAATTAACGGAAGAAATTTCACGTTTTAACAGATGATTACTTCCAGGTGCTTCGCCCAATCTCATCATCATTCACCTCGTGGATCTGCCTTCGATTTTTTTCTTGTTTCGTATTCTGCCTCTTCACCCCAGTATCTGCGGGTGAAACCACCTCTGACTCTGTATTGTTAACCTTTAAGAGTGCTTCTGCACTCTCTCTTTCGGAGGTATGACCGGTGCACAAACCCGGGCAGTCAAACTCTCGCTTGACGAACATATTCGCATAGCATTCCACCATATTTGTGACCTCTGTTAGAGCATGAAGGGGTAAACATAAATCAGCTGCCATTGCCTCATAACCATCACGGTCCTCACCGTCGTCACACCGGTGATTATTTAGTCCTCCTTCAACAGAGATATCGTAGGTAATCCTACCTCTTCATTACATGCCTCACCCCCTCAAAAGTTTGAAACCACCAGGCACTGCAAACTGAACTACCTTGTTCCAAGCTTGAGAAGCTGTCCGTCGCTTCAATAAGCTTCGCAAGATTCCATCTTTCTTGGCGGCCCACCACTGTGCATTCCTTTATCTGAGCTCCTCACTTTGAGGTAAGGCTGTTGCGAGACTCGAGGATAACCTTGCAGGAATTCAGCTCGCCCCAGCAAACCGCGCTATCAGAGCCAACATTAGCACGTGGCTTACCCCCTTGCATCTCCAACAGAATCTTTTTGCCCATAGCGAGTTCGAGTGTCTCCTTGAGTTTCATCCGCTCCTTATACCACACTCTCAACTCCGCTCTGTTCAGTCTCACTTTATCCGCCATTTCTAGTAATACGCCCTTGTGTTCGACACCGTTCTCACCGCGTCCAAAAATAAACTTGAAACACAAACAGCTTGGTCCTGTCACTATGGACGCCAATTCGTTATGCGAGGTTCTTTTTCTAATGTTCGTAAGAGCTTTGTAGGTTTGAACCTCCGAGAGTTTTCATGAAAGACAAAGCTGTTTGTAAAAGCGAAACCCGCTCGAATGTTTATTTAAAAGGCAAAAAGACGAAAGTGTCCCACAATACGGAAACCCTTGATGAAAAGTTGGCTGGATGCAGTAAAACCTTTCTAATTACAAACAAAACACCAATTCAGTTAATACAGCTAAACTACACAGTCCGAATGTGGATAAGTGATGAAGTAGCGCGGGATATCTGTTTGGTCTCGCCAACTCGTTGACGGCTGGGTGATGCTTCAAAGGCGAGCACCTCAAACGCACACACTCATCACAAAGCCTTACTTTATCCTTTGAGCTTACTCGCACATCAATGTGAAGGTGCGGGTCAGGCATGAAGATAGTCCCTGTTCGCAGTGCGTATTTACCATGTAGAATTGAAAGTTACGTTCTGTGTGCAAGTCCTCCCTTCCAATGCTACCACAGCTCTGTTCAAATTGTCTGCCGAATCACAACTGCACAAACACTCTCTTTATAACTCTGAACTTAAATGTTTAACTGAGCGTTACACCATACAACTTCACCTTCATCCTGTCGCAACGATACACACAAGTACACTTCCTATGTTAAACAAGAGGTCACTTATTGTCCCTTGAAAAAAAAAAGTTATGTGCACCCTGCGGGGTACTAAAGTGCCAACAGTGGTACATACGCATTATCATCTGACGAGTACTCCGTGATATGAACCGGCTGGTCTTTGAGTGTACTGCAACTTCCTAATGAGCAGCACCGGTAAAACGCAAAAAATGACAACACAGTGCGAATGCTCTTCAAACAAGATGAAAAATCGTCTTCCTGCTTTTATGATCAGGAAGTGGCAAGCATTCTTTAAAGATTAACATCATGCAGGTGTCTGGGATTTGGAAACGTCGATATCCAATATAGTTCCACTTGTGAAACATCTCTGTCTAGGAAGTGCTTACACAATTGTGGCAGATGGAGCTTCCTTAGGTGGTGGCAATGCTTATGGCTAACAGGTGCCATTCTTGCCGATCGATTATTGAACCAAAATAATGCTTTTTTTTTGCAAGCAGGACTTGTCTTCTAACTTCATATCCAACAGCAGAGGGCACCACGCCAAACTGGTTCAAATATCCTGCCAAATCACAGCCATGCATGCACATTCTGCTTAATACTCCAAACAAGAAAAGAAAGCTTGCCTGCTCTCAAGAGCCCTCAACTCTGACTGCCTTGATAAAATGATACGCACAAACTTTCTCTACTCCACGGCACACGTCGCTGTTGCGGCCTCTCCTCAGGCAGGTGACGGACGGCGACAACACATATTAAAACTGGCATTTAATGTCGTAAACCATCCTTAAAAAGGCGGTGCTGCCACACTGTGCAACACCAGTGGTAAATAAAAAGAGGAAAGAGAGAGGGAATGCACATTCTGAGGGCTTTTGCACAAGGTTGACTGACCACTTAGTGAAGTCAAAAGTGCAACTGCAGCAGCTCCAATACATGGCTCCAACACACACACATGCCTCCAATGTCAAGAAAAGCTCACTTATTGTCTACTAAAACGAAAATGCAGATTGTGCAATAATAATGCCTCTGTGTTAACAAAATGTTGACAGCGGCGCATGCTCGTTTTCGTTTGGAGAGCGCTCCCCGATATGAAGCTTTGTATTCATTTGAGCATAATGCATCTTCGTAATATGCAGTACTCGCAGAACACAAGATGAGCACTGAGCGGTACATGTCCGTATTGATTTGGCGAGTGCTTTAAGATATAAAACGGCAGGTCATCGTTTCAGCATACTGCATCTTCGAAATAAGCAACACCAGCACAACACAAAAGACAAGCTCCAGGCGGTATATGCCTTTTTCATTGGGTGTGTGCTTCACAATATGAACCAGCAGGTCTTCATTTGAGCATACTGCATCTTCATAATAAGCAACACCGGCAGAGCATAGTAGACAAGCACTGAGCGGTACATACCCACTTTTATTTGGTGAGTGCTTTACGATATAAAACGGCAGGTCTTCGTTTGAGCATACTGCATCTTCGTAATAAGCAACACTGGCAGAACATATTAGGCAAGCATTGAGCGGTACATACCCACTTTTATTCGGCAAGTGCTTTACGATACAAAACGGCAGGTCTTCGTTTCAGCATACTGCATCTTCGTAATAAGCAGCACCAACACAACACAAAAGACAAGCTTCGAGCGGTATATGTCTTTTTCATTGGGTGTGTGCTTTACAATATGAACCAGCAGGTCTTCATTTGAGCATACTGCATCTTCGTAATAAGCAACACCGGCAGAGCATAGTAGACAAGCACTGAGCGGTACATACCCACTTTTATTTGGCGAGTGCTTTACGATATAAAACGGCAGGTCTTCGTTTCAGCATACTGCATCTTCGTAATAAGCAGCACCAAGTCAACACAAAAGACAAGCTCCGAGCGGTATATGCCTTTTTCATTGGGTGTGTGCTTTACAATATGAACCAGCAGGTCTTCATTTGAGCATACTGCATCTTCGTAATAAGCAACACCGGCAGAACATAGTAGACAAGCGCTGAGTGGTACATACCCATTTTTATTTGACGAGTGCGTTACGATATAAAATGTCAGGTCTTCGTTTCAGCATACTGCATCTTCGTAATAAGCAGCGCCGGCACAACACAAAAGACAAGCTCTGAGTGGTATATGCCTTTTTCATTGGGTGTGTGCTTTACAATATGAACCAGCAGGTCTTCATTTGAGCAGACTGCATCTTCGTAATAAGCAACACCGGCAGAACATAACAGACAAGCACTGAGGGGTTCATACCCATTTTTATTTGGAGAGTGCTTTACGATATAAAACGGCAGGTCTTCATTTGAGCATACTGCATCTTCGTAATAAGCAGCACCAGGACAACACAAAAGACAAGCTCCGAGTGGGATATGCCTTTTTCATTGGGTGTGTGCTTTACAATATGAACCACCATGTCTTCATTTGAGCATACTTCATCTTCGTAATAAGCAGCACCGGCAGAACATAGTAGACAAGCACTGAGCGGTACATATCAATTTTTATTTGGCGAGGGCTTTACGATATAAAACGGCAGGTCTTCGTTTGAGCATACTGCATCTTCGTAATGAGCAGCACCGGCACAACACAAAAGACAAGCTCGGAGCGGTATATGCCTTTTTCATTGGGTGTGTGCTTTACAATATGAACCAGCAGGTCTTCATTTGAGCATACTGCATCTTCATAATAAGCAACACCGGCAGAACATAGTAGACAAGCACTGAGTGGTACTTACCCATTTTTATTTGGCGAGTGCTTTACGATATAAAATGGCAGGTCTTCGTTTGAGCATACTGCATCTTCGTAATAAGCAGCACCGGCACAACACAAAAAAAAAGCTCTGAGCAGTATATGCCTTTTTCATTGGGTGTGTGCTTTACAATATGAACCAGCAGGTCTTCATTTCAGCATACTGCATCATCGTAATAAGCAACACTGGCGGAACATAGTAGACTAGCCCTGAGCGGTACATACCCATTTCTATTTGGCGAGTGCTTTACGATATAAAACGGCAGGTCTTCGTTTGAGCATAATGCATCTTCGTAATAAGCAGCACCGGCACAACACAAAAGATAAGCTCTGAGCGGTATATGCCTTTTTCATTGGGTGTGTGCTTTACATTATGAACCAGCAGGTCTTCATTTGAGCATACTGCATCTTCGTAATAAAAGCAACACCGGCAGAACATAGTAGACAAGCACTGAGCGATACATACCCATTCTTATTTGGCGAGTGCTTTACGATATAAAACAGCAGGTCTTCGTTTGAGCATACTGCATCTTCAAAATAAGCAGCACCGGCACAACACAAAAGACAAGCTCTGAGCGGTATATGCCTTTTTTATTGGGTGTGTGCTTTACAATATGAACCAGCAGGTCTTCATTTGAGCATACTGCATCTTCTCAATAAGCAACACCGGCAGAACATAGTAGATAAGCACTGAGCGGTACATAACCATTTTTATTTGGCGGGTGCTTTACGATATAAAACGGCAGGTCTTCGTTTGAGCATACTGCATCTTCGTAATAAGCAACACCGGCACAACACAAAAGACAGGCTCCGAGTGGTATATGCCTTTTCCATTGGGTGTGTGCTTTACAATATGAACCAGCAGGTCTTCATTTGAGCATAGTGCATCTTCGTAATAAGCAACACCGGCAGAACATAGACAACCACTGAGCGGTACATACCCGATTTTATTTGGCGAGTGCTTTACGATATAAAATGGCAGGTCTTCGTTTGAGCATACTGCATCTTCGTAATAAGCAACACCGGCACAACACAAGACAGGCTCCGAGTGGTATATGCCTTTTCTATTGTGTGTGTGCTTTACAATATGAACCAGCAGGTATTCATTTGAGCATACTGCATCTTCGAAATAAGCGACACCGGCAGAACATAGTAGACAAGCACTGAACGGTACATACCCATTTTTATTTGGCGAGTGCTTTACGATATAAAATGGCAGGTTTTCATTTCAGCATACTGCATCTTCGTAATAAGCAGCACCGGCACAACACAAAAGACAAGCTCTGAGCGGTATATGCCTTTTTCATTGGGTGTGTGCTTTACAATATGAACCAGCAGGTCTTCATTTGAGCATACTGCATCTTCCTAATAAGCAGCACCGGCTGAACATAGTAGACAAGCACTGAGCGGTACATACCCGATTTTATTTGGCGAGTGCTTTACGATATAAAATGGCAGGTCTTCGTTTCAGCATACTGCATCTTCGTAATAAGCAGCACCAAGTCAACACAAAAGACAAGCTCCGAGCGGTATATGCCTTTTTCATTGGGTGTGTGCTTTACAATATGAACCAGCAGGTCTTCATTTGAGCATACTGCATCTTCGTAATAAGCAACACCGGCAGAACATACTAGACAAGCGCTGAGTGGTACATACCCATTTTTATTTGGCGAGTGCTTTACGATATAAAATGGCAGGTCTTCGTTTGAGCATACTGCATCTTCGTAATAAGCAGCACCGGCACAACACAAAAGACAAGCTCTGAGTGGTATATGCCTTTTTCATTGGGTGTGTGCTTTACAATATGAACCAGCAGGTCTTCATTTGAGCATACTGCATCTTCGTAATAAGCAACACCGGCAGAACATAGTAGACAAGCACTGAGCGGTTACATACCCATTTTTATTTGGCGAGTGCTTTACGATATAAAACGGCAGGTCTTCGTTTGAGCATACTGCATCTTCGTAATAAGCAGCACCGGCACAACACAAAAGACAAGCTCGGAGCGGTATATGCCTTTTTCATTGGGTGTGTGCTTTACAATATGAACCAGCAGGTCTTCATTTGAGCATACTGCATCTTCATAATAAGCAACACCGGCAGAACATAGTAGACAAGCACTGAGCTGGTACTTACCCATTTTTATTTGGCGAGTGCTTTACGATATAAAATGGCAGGTCTTCGTTTGAGCATACTGCATCTTCAAAATAAGCAGCACCGGCACAACACAAAAGACAAGCTCTGAGCGGTATATGCCTTTTTTATTGGGTGTGTGCTTTACAATATGAACCAGCAGGTCTTCATTTGAGCATACTGCATCTTCTCAATAAGCAACACCGGCAGAACATAGTAGATAAGCACTGAGCGGTACATAACCATTTTTATTTGGCGGGTGCTTTACGATATAAAACGGCAGGTCTTCGTTTGAGCATACTGCATCTTCGTAATAAGCAACACCGGCACAACACAAAAGACAGGCTCCGAGTGGTATATGCCTTTTCCATTGGGTGTGTGCTTTACAATATGAACCAGCAGGTCTTCATTTGAGCATAGTGCATCTTCGTAATAAGCAACACCGGCAGAACATAGACAACCACTGAGCGGTACATACCCGATTTTATTTGGCGAGTGCTTTACGATATAAAATGGCAGGTCTTCGTTTGAGCATACTGCATCTTCGTAATAAGCAACACCGGCACAACACAAGACAGGCTCCGAGTGGTATATGCCTTTTCTATTGTGTGTGTGCTTTACAATATGAACCAGCAGGTATTCATTTGAGCATACTGCATCTTCGAAATAAGCGACACCGGCAGAACATAGTAGACAAGCACTGAACGGTACATACCCATTTTTATTTGGCGAGTGCTTTACGATATAAAATGGCAGGTTTTCATTTCAGCATACTGCATCTTCGTAATAAGCAGCACCGGCACAACACAAAAGACAAGCTCTGAGCGGTATATGCCTTTTTCATTGGGTGTGTGCTTTACAATATGAACCAGCAGGTCTTCATTTGAGCATACTGCATCTTCCTAATAAGCAGCACCGGCTGAACATAGTAGACAAGCACTGAGCGGTACATACCCATTTTTATTTTGCGAGTGCTTTACGATATAAATCGGCAGGTCTTCGTTTGAGCATACTGCATCTTCGTATTAAGCAGCACCGGCACAACACAATAGACAAGCACTAAGCAGTACTTACCCTTTGACATTTAGAGAGTGCTCTTCGATTGAGCATTCTGATTATTTGGGATGAGCAACGCCGGCTGAACGCTAAAGAATTGAGGCTGGTGCACACCGGCGACTAGCAGCGGTCGCGTGACCATTCGCGACTGGCGACCAAAAAGGGACTGATGTTTACACCGGCAGAGGCTGCATGCAAGCGACCGCATGTCGCAAAACCGGGAAGTCTCATCCAGGTCTCGTTATCAGCGAGAACTCTAGAGACCGGCGCCGATCAGCTGATCACCGCTAGCTGAGTGAGCGGAGCAAACCGAGCGCGCCGCATTTATTGTTTTTCGTCCGTTCTCGCTCAGAGTTCCCAGCAGCGTCAAGGAGTTCGATTCAAGCGAATAACAAAAGATTGTCATGGTCCTAGTGCACTGTGCCATGTTGTCAAAACTGGCAGCACATATGCCTCCAAAAAAACAAGCCAGTTGTTTATATGACCGTCCCTTCGATCGCGGGAGTTGGCCGGCCATGTAAGCCGCCTACTGCCCGAGCTGCGCTGGGATGACGAGGAGTATTTCAGAGAGTAGTACCTATTCATAAACGCTTTTGAATTTATCTTGACTTGCCACAGCCTCCACTGCAACACAAATGCGTCTCGAACTCGGTGTCTTAGGTCGTTGCAAAGGCATGAAAAACAAACGCGTTCCGAAGGCGCTGCATTGAAGGTTGTGACAAGTCAAGTTCAAGACAAAAAATGCTTCTGTATTAAGGGGAAGGATAGTTCACAATTTATTTTCTCGGCTTCTTGCAAATGCCGCCACGTAAATTCGACACTTTGCTCGAGCTGCTGCGCCTCGCCATCTCCAAGCCAAGCATTGCGTGGTGGCCATGGGGCCACAGACCCAGAGGAACACACTCATTTGTATCTGGCGGCAGGAAGCCAGTGAAATAAAAAAAAATAAAGAAATAAAAATTGAGCATCGCTGATTGATTCCAGCAGCTTTGCGACTGCAGTCGCGCGACTGAAAAATCAGTCGGGAAGCAACTAGCCAAAGCATTCGCTTTGCGACAGTTCGCGACTGCGACTGTTTGCAACCAGTCGAAAATGGTCAAAATGGACATTTTGATTGCCAGCATCATTTAAGCATTTTCAAAGTGCATGTGTGCAGGTCACATCACAGTTAACTCACAAAGGGTACTGCATTTAGATGTCGTGTAGTCAGCCAAACTTGGACATTGTAATTTTTTGGCTACAATTTGACCGCAGAACAACAAATCATCAGCATGGCATGTAAAGATAACTGTTTGCGCGACCAGATACGCAAAAAATTACGTTTGTGTGTATACCTGCAAACGAAACATTTGAAAACCACCGCATGTCATGAGAAATCACAGACCTTTCTTCTTCTTTCGAGGAAGACGTTGCAAAAAAAAAAAAAATGAAGCTGAAAATTTCATCGTCCATGAGGCACCAGCTCAGTGAAGGTATTAGTCTTCTTAGCACCTCAAGCGTGAAAAGCGACGATTCTGTATATTCTGGCTTCCTAAACATCCAACGTTCGTTGTCAGTGCTGCTGACACAAATGTTGGGAGCTTCTTGATTTCTGGTCCCACTGCATTACATGTGAGTCGTTTCACTTCTGTCTTTGAAGATTTTCAGTAGCCCTGCAACACTTCTTTATGTTACCATGGAACAGATTCACTATAGAAGCTTATCGCCTAACGAATTCACTGCCACAAAAAACTTTTTCAAATTCGTCTGGTGCAGTGGACCCTCGTTACACCGTAGTTGGCCGGAGCTCGGAAAAAGTACATACTAAACGGTAGTACTGCTTAACCGAAACAGCGTCAGGTCGCTCACTTACTTGCAAAAAAAGAAACCTTCAGGGAGTGCAATGAAACAACAAAAAATGTGCAGTAATTTATTAACTTCGCGTGACAAAGTCTGTAATCTTCATTTGACGACGCAGCGGCCTAGCCGCAACAACAGCGGCCTCAAGCTCACTTATGCAGTGAGCCAGCTTTTCCGCCAGCCCCCCCTTCTCGCCAAATACCCGCATGACGCTGACGCAATGCGCAGCTTCAGCCACTGTCGGACCTGGCTCACCCGTATTGTCACTTTCCATGTCGTCCTCATCACTATCATTTGGCAACACTTTGACAACCGAGGCAACAATGGCTTCGTCGGACATGTCCGGAGATGTCTGCACATCGCTGCCTGCGTCTCTGAAGTCGGGGAAGGAAATTCCTTCTGTAACGCCCTGCCGCTCCAGCACTTCAGATTGCAGAGCTTCGTCAACGATGTCCGAAGTCTGGTGGATGTGTCACTGGCATCATCTGCGTCGCCTGCACACACACTGAAGCCAGCACACTTGAAGAAATTTCGAACTGTCGTTGCTTCAACCTGCTGCCACGAGTATTCGAGCTAGTGAATCGCGCCAATCAGGTCGATGGTTTCGAAACGCTGACTTGGACGCGGTAGAATCGATGAGCGCAGTGAGTGGGCGAATGCGTAGAAGTGTTCCACGGCGGTCATCTGCTTGGTACGCTGACCGCAGGTACATGAACGCATGCGAAACGCCGACACATTAGCCCCGCATCTCGTTGCGATTCACGGGAGAAAAATGGAAAAAAGTCTCTCACATTCCCTTATAGCCTCTCATTATTTATCTAGAGCTTTAGTAATCTCTTCAAGCAACAAATTAGATGAAGTATGCATGCCGTGCTAAATAATTTTCGCCATGTCACGTGTCACTGTTTGCAACGTCGGAGCAGAGTCGTCTACGTAGAAGATCAACGACACTGCATTGCTGTGTACGTAGGGCCATTGATATGCACATGTCATGCCCTCATTCTCTGGGCACGCGCCGGCACAAGGGGGGGAACAGCGTTCATCTCAAAATTTGACCCATTTGCACGGCGCGTAGCGTTGCAAATTTTGGCATATGTGATCATGAACGCCTCGTCTACACATTGCGCTTCTCAGCTCAAAATTGTCAAACCTTGGGAGCGGCCCTCTAAAGTTTTATGCCCACGTTCTGAAGACGATAGAAGTATCAACACACTAGTCTTACCCACCACTTCACAAAGTGAACACGCGACGAGAATGTGCCAGAATGCCCGACTGCCAAAAGCTTAGACTTCAAACACAGTCTTCATCTCCACAGACAATCTCGGACATCCCGCACTTCAGGTTCTGCTTCTATCGCATTCACCCACTCAGTGGGTGCAAAGGCTGACAACTAGTATGTGAACTACAAGAACTTTTCTGTCTAATGTGATGGCCACTCAGAATTAGTGGCAAAAAAACATACATTCCCACTGCTTTGTGTGGTGCAGGGTGGCCATGGCAAGACTTAGTGTAAGGATGTTTGGCAAGGACCGGGAAGGGAATGGGATTACTCCTAGCCAACGGTAGCCCCTTGCTGTCCCCGCTGGCCTTCCAAGGACATCATGTAATTAACTATACCCGGAAAGCTATTGTGTACATGTATTGAATTGCTTGCCTTTATTATCGTGGCCACCGGGAAAAAAATGAACAACACGAGTTAGGTGAAAAAAAAGAACAAAACAGAAAGAGTCAATTATTGAAATCAATAACCAACACAAAAACGGAACGCGAGACAACGAAGAAAACATAAAAGAGAGCAAGGCTAAACTCTGTTGTGAAATCTGTTTAAACAAATGAGACTCCCCCTTAGGACTAAAGAACTTAAATAGGACAAATCATGTCGACTGAACCCAAGTGCCAACCCGAGCTCCACAGTTTCCCTACAGACCATGCTCCTCGCTCTGAAGACCATGCCGCACGATGAGAAAGCCTTCTGCGGATCAAAGAAATCCTTCAGAACCTGGTATTTTGCACCTTTCTCACCCGCCTTGTGCTTAAGCACACCTTTATTAGCGTCCCAAACGATCACCAGGTCGATCACCATCACCTGGTCGTCAGGCTCGATAACTAAGTCAAGTTTGAGTCTGACGCCATCCCAGGTCGTAAATCGCAGCTCCTCACAAACTGTGAGAGCCGGATTTCTTTTCCAGATCAACCTAGCGACCTGTCTGGAGACGTAGTTCCGGCATTCTGTGCGAGAAAGGTGCACAGACTCTCATTCCTGACAGATGTGGAATGCAGTCTCGGGCTTCTCACCGCAACGGGGGCATAGCCTCGAAGTGGGGTCAGTTTAAAGCTCGGGTTGGGTACAGGTTAGTCCGCAAACGGAGTCCCTGGATGTTGTCCCCATTCTTTAACAATTTGGAATCGAGACTGAGCCACTTGTTAGCGAGGGCCTGATCTTGGTGTGTTACTAGATCTTTATTCATATAATTCCCCTTTAAACGTGTCCACCACTTTTGTGATCCTCTCTAGAGCGCAGCATTTATGTCGGCGGCTGCGGTTATACCCGACGGTACCTCGAAAAGAGAAGAAATACGAGTGAAGTTCTTATTTAGTACTGTTGTCACACCTGTCCCGTTATTAGGGAGGCGATCGCCGGGCTAATTCCAAGAGCCGAAGTGTCGGCCCCCCGAACCGCACCACGAAAGCGTGGACAATTTAGAAGTGGTCCTTTTTGGTGCGCCAGCGGACGCCGGCTGTGGCCCAAAGAACAAGTCAGAGTCGAGAGTTGATAAACAAAACAAATATTATATTCTCAAAAATGGCAGATCGAAAACAATACACAAGAATGCACTCTCCACAATAGTTACATACAATACGTCACCAATCAGACAACGTACTACACAGTACAATCAGCCACACTCAAAACAACGGACTCAGACAACAATACGCACTACAATGCAGTCGCATGCATTGAACAACCAAGACACTTAAGGACTAAAGAGATAGAAAACCTATTCAGTCCAAAGTCCTTGGAACAAAAGTCTGAATGATACTCTTCCGAGAATCACTCACTCAAAGTCCAGCGTGGTTGTCGTTCCGTAGCTCTCGAAGTTTCTCTTCCAGGAAACCTCGCGTCCTCAAATGGCCACTCTCCAAGCTTCAAACTTCTTCGCCGGAAATCCGTCGGCTTCACACACGCAGCTGTTGCCCGCGTCTTCGCTCGATAGCGGTAAACCCACGCTCTAGCCTGTAGCTCGAGCCGTCCCTACGGACCAAAACTTCGCCGTCTACACGGCGGACTCTCTACGCACTCTGGCGCTCACTTCCGTCTCCTCCTGTTCTGTCACTACGGGCAGAACCTTCGCCGACTACACGGCGGAATCCCTACGCGCTCCGGCGCTAACTTTCCGTCTCCTCCTGGTTTCTCGTCTCGGCCGCTCGGTTAAATACCTTGCGCGCGACATTCCAAATGTTTCTTGTCGTTTCGTCGGCGCGATGCGCAGCGAAGGCTGGGGAGAGGCACGAGACGGTTCGACTGCCCTCTCCGGAGGATGATTCACTCGGTCTGACTTCGCCTCCTTCGTTCTAGAAAAATCGCGGTCTTGCTGGGCCGCCGATGTGGGGTGAGGAGGATCGTCTGCGAAGCCGTGCTTCTGCGGGGAGAGCGTGCGCCCGGGAGCCCTGGATGTTTGCTTTCTTTTTTTTTCTTTTTACCTCGCGGCGTTTCTGCCGCCCGTTGTTGCAAGGATTTGGCGTCGCGCTCTTTTTTTTTTTTTTTTAGCGCTCGTTCTGTGACACTGCCACCCACTTTAAGAATATTATCTCATAATATTCAAAACCACACAAACGAGCGCGAACAGTCACCACACATTCTCACAGACTGTAACACAATCCGTCGCTCATGACACTTCACATTCACAATATATCACTCAATACAATCGTACATTGTAGTTCAATTCCACAACACATGAAATATAGCCACAGGTACATGCCTACAACACTTCATCACACATTCTAAACAATGCAAACGCACAAAGTTCTGTCTATACAACAATTATACAACACTATACATCACATCATCGCACAGAACACTTTGACTCGCTCGACATACACTTGAGACACAGGATAACAAGAACATTAACACAACATATGGCACTCAGCACTGCCCAACACATTCTGATTCGACCTCAGCACTTATCCTGAATACTTCGAACAGCGCTTGCGCCCCTTTTTGCGGTGCTCGCTCGATCTCTTCTTGTGCTTCCACGTTCTTTTTCAGCGAGCCCTTTCCAACGACGATATCTGAGGCGTCGTCTCAGCCATCGTTGTCTCTTCCGACACCGTTAACGCGTCATTACATTCGATGGGTCCTGTCTGTTTATTTACCCACTTGATCATGCCTCTACATTTTGCCCGGCTGGCCAACTCCGTCTCCTTTACACTGTCGGTTGGTTGAGGTCGTGCCGACGTAAGTCCGGTTGCTCGGCCCGTGAACTTATTCGACACGATCGTCTTCTCCTTCGCTGTCTCTTGCGCCGCAGCTTCACCTTGGGCTCTAGTGAGATCCGTCACGGGATGCTCCTCCACTGTATCTCGCGGCCGCTGTGTTGGCGAGGGCTCTATCTTCGGGTCTTCTCCCAAACATTCTGGATCACTTGGCCCTCGCGCCCCGTCGATGTTTCCGATGACAAGGTCATACAGGGGGGTCGTCATGCATAACGCAGTAATCTTCCCGCTGAAGTACGGGGTTTCAACCTCAATTTCTGCTTCGG
Source organism: Rhipicephalus microplus (assembly GCF_013339725.1). Taxonomy (NCBI): domain Eukaryota; kingdom Metazoa; phylum Arthropoda; class Arachnida; order Ixodida; family Ixodidae; genus Rhipicephalus; species Rhipicephalus microplus. The sequence continues at coordinate 142,952,159 of NC_051167.1, forward strand.
GAAGCATCCGGACCGTACGGTCAATTAGGCAAACCGGTTTCGTTCTGCCTGTCAACTCTCTTTCCCGTACCAAATTTCTCCTCACGATAACCGTGGAGCTACCGGTGTCTCTTAGAACCGTAATCTTCTTGCCTGCAATCTTTCCAGGAAGCGTTGGCATTCCCTTCGTAACACCGGTTGGCTGTTTTGACATTACAGCCCCCACAATAGGAATTTTCTCCCCATTCTTCAACTCTACGAATCCATCAGTGACGGCATTATTATCAGATTTCGGTGCCGCTTGAACACAGGATACCTGGTGAGTTTGACTCACTCCGTTCCGACAAGCATCTGCTTTGTGCCCAGTCTGACCACACTTGAAACATTTTACTACCGTAGGGCTCGTAAAGATCGTTCGACAGTTTTTCGCGCGATGACCCACTCGGTTACACAGAAAGCATCCCTGAATGCTCTCTGGTTCACGCTTCTTTTCTTCGGGAGCCAATTTCTTCGAATCATCGGGGCACTCCTTCTTTACCTTGGCCAAATTAGTGCCACCTTGCGCTTCCAAGAATTGATCAGCCAATTCAAGCATTCCTTCAAACGACTCAGCCTTCCTCTCTTTCAGATAAAGCGACAGGCTTGGGTGGCAACTAGTAAGATTTGTTCTCTAATTAGGAGCTCTCTAAGTTCATCGTACTCCTGCGCTGTCCCTGAAAGTTCAATCCATCTGTCGAAATAATGGCAAAGTCGGGCGGCATACTGCGTAGCCGTCTCACCATCAGCTGGCTTTCTTGTCCGAAATCTGTCCCGGAATCCTTCCACAGTGAATCTAAATCGCTTCAGCAAAGCAGCTTTCACCTTTGCATAGTTGGCTGCATCGGTCGGCGTCAGCCTACCGTACACACTGAGCGCTTCACCACTCAAGCAAGTACTCAAAGCAGTTGCCCATTGATGTTCCGGCCAATTCTGGCTCTTCGCAATCGTCTCAAATCGGTGAAGGTACGCGTCAAGGTCGTCCTTCCTTTCATCAAACGCTACGAGCAGCTTGCTTGGGTTCAAGCGGAAGCCGTGATCTTCCCGTTCGCTGCTTTCAACTCTAGCTTGGACCGGAGTTTCACTTCGCTGTTGCAAACGGAGCCGCTCGAGTTCCATCTCGTGCTGCCGCTGCCGTTCCCTTTCCTCTCTTTCTTCTTTCGCCCTCTCAGCTGCCAGTCTTTCTTTCTCCAGCTCCAACTTCAATTGCAGCTCTCTTTCTTCTTTCAGCTGTCGCTCCCTTGCCTCTCTTTCTTCTTTCAGCTGTCGCTCCCTTGCCTCTCTTTCTTCTTTCAGCTGTCGTTCCTTTGCCTCTCTTTCTTCTCTCGCCCTTTCAGCTGCCAGCTTTTCTCTCTCCAACTCCAACTTCAATTGTTGCTCTCTTTCTTCCTTCGCCCTTTCAGCGGCCAGCCTTTCTCTCTCCAACTCAGCTGCTTTTTCTTCCTTGGCCCTCTCAGCTGCCAACCTCTCTCTCTCCATCGCCTCTTTCTCCTTCTGGCTTACCCATTTCCGTAGTTCGGCGCCGGAAAGACCCATCTTCTCACCAAGAGCAACTAACTTTTCGAGATCCATTGTGTCTCGCAACTCGCAAATAAAACCTTGCCGCGTGCAAAAAGTATCTGCCTAAATCAGTCTATCGGAGCACTCCCCTGCACTCGTTAACGAGAACACTGAACAACACACAAAATCGTTCCGATAGCACTATCAGCAACTCGAGGCTCTTTCTCACTACTTTGGACACACTGTGCACCAAAAGGTCCTATGTCGCGGACGCCAGATTAATTGTCACACCTGTCCCGTTATTAGGGAGGTGATCGCCGGGCTAATTCCAAGAGCCGAAGTGTCGGCCCCCCGAACCGCACCACGAAAGCGTGGACAATTTAGAAGTGGTCCTTTTTGGTGCGCCAGCGGACGCCGGCTGTGGCCCAAAGAACAAGTCAGAGTCGAGAGTTGATAAACAAAACAAATATTATATTCTCAAAAATGGCAGATCGAAAACAATACACAAGAATGCACACTCCACAATAGTTACATACAATACGTCACCAATCAGACAACGTACTACACAGTACAATCAGCCACACTCAAAACAACGGACTCAGACAACAATACGCACTACAATGCAGTCGCATGCATTGAACAACCAAGACACTTAAGGACTAAAGAGATAGAAAACCTATTCAGTCCAAAGTCCTTGGAACAAAAGTCTGAATGATACTCTTCCGAGAATCACTCACTCTAAGTCCAGCGTGGTTGTCGTTCCGTAGCTCTCGAAGTTTCTCTTCCAGGAAACCTCGCGTCCTCAAATGGCCACTCTCCAAGCTTCAAACTTCTTCGCCGGAAATCCGTCGGCTTCACACACGCAGCTGTTGCCCGCGTCTTCGCTCGATAGCGGTAAACCCACGCTCTAGCCTGTAGCTCGAGCCGTCCCTACGGACCAAAACTTCGCCGTCTACACGGCGGACTCTCTACGCACTCTGGCGCTCACTTCCGTCTCCTCCTGTTCTGTCACTACGGGCAGAACCTTCGCCGACTACACGGCGGAATCCCTACGCGCTCCAGCGCTAACTTTCCGTCTCCTCCTGATTTCTCGTCTCGGCCGCTCGGTTAAATACCTTGCGCGCGACATTCCAGATGTTTCTTGTCGTTTCGTCGGCGCGATGCGCAGCGAAGGCTGGGGAGAGGCACGAGACGGTTCGACTGCCCTCTCCGGAGGATGATTCACTCGGTCTGACCCCGCCTCCTTCGTTCTAGAAAAATCGCGGTCTTGCTGGGCCGCCGATGTGGGGTGAGGAGGATCGTCTGCGAAGCCGTGCTTCTGCGGGGAGAGCGTGCGCCCGGGAGCCCTGGATGTTTGCTTTCTTTTTTTTTCTTTTTACCTCGCGGCGTTTCTGCCGCCCGTTGTCGCAAGGATTTGGGGTCGCGCTCTTTTTTTTTTTTTTTTTTTAGCGCTCGTTCTGTGACAACTGTGTCAAATAGACAGTCCACGAATGGACTGCCCAGCCAGAGTAATCTGACCAGGCCCTTGAAGTGAAGTGACTGAGAGACCCTTTCAAGTTGAATTATCCCCAACCCCCCAGATTTTGCCGGAAACCAAATATGTAGATTGGGGAACCCACCGGGCAGACGCAAGGACTGTTTAATCCATTTACAAAGGATACCATCGAGCCTTCTGGACTCTGAAGAGACATGAGTATTAGATGAACCATACAAGAATATCGGCACCACCAATTGCCTGAGGCAGTTAACTTTTCGAAATGGTTTTATGTTTAAAAGAAGCCTTTAAAAGTAATTCCAATAGTCTAAAAGCCTTTTCCGAGTCGACTCTCAGATTCTTATTTACGTATAGATTGAGGCCTAGGACAAAAAGAAAGTTGAGGAGTCCAGTCACAAAATATTCTGTGCTGAAATGACTGTGGGATAAGTGTGCCTACAGAGTGTCTAAGGTTTGCAGCTAAAGCTTCCTTTCATACGCTTGAGGGGAGACACTGGTCTGAAAAACTTTTTTTTCTTAATTTTCAAAATTTTCAACTGAAATTTTTATACTATATGTATTTTTCACAGCTGAAAACAAATATGCAATTAGTTTTTTGCTATCATTTCCAGATTTTCAACTATTGACTGTTATATAAACTTACATTCTGCCCAGCTATTTGACATCTTCCTCATAAAATATTGCTACTAATTCGATATGACAGCATTCTGAGAAAGCCAGGGAATGCACCAAAACCAACATTTTTTTTTTAGCTTTATTGGTAGCAGAGTTATGACATTAACAAGTATACTTGTGAAACACTTGAAGTTGTTGCTTAGTTTTGATGATAATTAAATCACTGTTCTGAATAAAAAAAGGTAATTTCTTTGTTATGTTATACTAATCAATGTATAAGCTTTCAAATGCTGCAAGAATAATGAAAATACAACTGCTACATCAAAAGATACTGTGGGCAATAGCTTAGGGTGTGTTGAAAAATGTTTTGAGAAAACAGGAAAGGAAGTTTTAAGAGCATGCAGAGCATTTATTTTTAACAAAAAGTGTGAATTGGCGAATTAACAATGTTATAAGCCACCAGGAATGTAGTCATCGTCGTTTTCTCTAGTGCGCTTCCTTTTCATGGCACTTCTGAAGTTTTCAGCAGGCTCATGTTTTTTCTCCGATGCCACTAGTCGGCGACTGTCCTTTTGCGAGCATCTTTCAGCTGCCACAACACTCTGCTGTAGGTGCAGCTACTTCAGAATGGCGGCATCTGCTCTTCCTTTGCCAGCATTGAATCTTGCGATGGCTTCAGCCACAGCCGCTTCAACAGTGAGAAGCGACGCATGCTTGTTCTTTAACACGAGTGTCCACATGGTGGAGTGCAGTCTCTCGTTTGTGTTTTGCGTTTTGCCTCGCTGACAACGCTCCAGCAGTTTTTTGTCAGAGAGACGTGTGTAAACAGGCCGCAAGACATGAAAAATTATACTTTGACAAGTTGTAGCGATATTTTGAAGTAGTCTCCTGCTTGGCTACAGCCCTGTTTTACTTGCACCATGACTCTTCACCAGTTGGATAATGAGAGGGCCGAGGGCTTGCATCGGTTGATGGAACAGGATAAAAGGTTGCCCTGACAGCATTATGCATGGCCTCAATAGTACCCTGGTTACTTTGCAAAGCTTATCCATAATATGAAGTGAGCTTTGTGACCAGCTCACCTGTCAATTTGCGCTCGCCACCAAGGCTTGGCCTTGATTCGGCTCTTTGTACAGGAGGTTTCGAAGAACTCTGCCCATGCGCTTTTGCACATGGCTGACACAGTCCTCTTTTTCCATTAGCACAAAGCCACATACCTATGCCTCTTTCAGACTGTTGAAGGCCCGGCTGTCTTCGACCCTTCGAATATGCCATGTCCCAGATCGTCAATGTCAGCTCTTTAACACGGAGGCTGTCTTTTGGCAGCGGCTGAATGCACCTTTATGCACCAGTGGGTATCTTCAATCCCTGGAAATATACGGCATCTCTTGCATAAAATGAAGCTTTACTTTCATATCACTCTACTATTATTCCTTTAAAAATATATGCTCAATGGCAAACCAATTTGCTGAATGCACAATAAAGTCTGGCCATGTACACTTGGTAAAGGCCATTTGTCCCATAACACTGGCATAAAACTCGTTATCTCAGTACAAGCTTGGCAAGTTTGGACTGAAACTCAGCGAAGCACATTGGGATTTTGCAACCTCTAGAGTTCTGTTATTTAGGTGTCGAGGTTTGTGGCTCTCACCACTGCCCTGGTTTCCTCGTGTCCAGGAAGGCTGTGGGAAGCTTTTGTGCCCACATATCAGGAGGGCAGGTCAATCTTTCAGAAGTCCTCTCAAAATGTACTATAAACGATCCTTGGTTTTCTCCCATTTTAAATGGCTGGATCCACTTGTCTGCAATATCCAAAAACTTCTTTCGTAAAAAACCGGCTTCAAAGGACTAATACGCCTGGAGATGAAGAGCAGAGTGTCTCGACGTTCGTTTATTACGGCGTAGATCCAAGAACCACCCCACGTGCCATCCTTCGTCCTTCTCTTCCTCTCCTGCACCCTATGTCCACTGTTTCTAACACTCCCGGCCCATGAATTGCTGCGAGCGCATTTCTTGGAAACACAAATGTTGTATAGCCCGCATTACAATTTTGCCATCTGCTAGCTTTAGGCGACATGCACGAACAATGCCGTCGTGTCTCGTAATGTTTTTCAGAATGCGCTCAAATTTTCAACACAACTTGGGCAGAGCATTGTCACGCACTATCACTATATTGCTTTCCGCAATACTAGTAATGTCCACCACCGGCCTATTATGAGCGGTTCTAAGGAGTATTAAGTATTCCTTATACCAGTGATTCCAGAAGTCTTTTTGAAGCTTTTGTCGCTGTATCCAAGTTTTAAGAAGCTTCGTATGGGAGCTAGGCACCACGTGTGCAGTTTGCAAGTCGGGGAGAGCAGTCAATTGCTTGCCATGTAAGAAATGGGCAGGTGTCTTAAGTTGTCTTTCACTGACCTTGCCATATACTCCCAAATCCGCCCCACCAAGGAGCACGGTCAGCAGAGAATTTCCACGTGATGCTATGAGCACACAGGTAATCGCCGACTTGACTTCTCCTATTAGTGTCATACATAGCATGAAGTTCGCGAGAAGCACATTTAAAGCACAAAGCATTGTCCGAGTAAATCACTAAAGGGAATCAACGACATGCAGTGAAACGCCGAAAGGCTTCCAAGAAACTGTCTGCTGTGGAGCGTAAAACAAGCTCGAGGTGAACAGCGTGTATTCCGACGCAAGTGAATAGCATGTATGATTTCTGTGTTGGCTCACTTTTCAAGTTATGGTGACCCCGCTACTCACCGTAGCGGATCACCGCGGGTTCCCGCTTAGCGAGCCACAGGGCTGCGACTTCGTCACCTACTCGCGTGTAGCGCACCGCTCCGGGCGCTCAACTACTTGGGCGTTTAGCGCAGCGCGGCAAAACAGACAATGTTTCAATACAAAACACACACTTTATTGCCTTTGGCGGCACCCCGAACAACAGTACAACGTCCGCTACCGGGGTGCGGAGAGCAAAGGCACCCGCACGCGGACTTTCACAGTAAGGGAAAACCGCGAGCACGTCGCAGCTGGCGATGGCGAGCTTTGACATGCCAATCGGGAAAAAGTCCCTCGGGGCTATGCTGCGCACTCTCACTATGACCACTGGGCCTGGTCGCGATTGTTAGGGCAAACCTCGTACGCATAGGCCTACGGCAAGTGCGGCTCGGTGTGGTACGACCACTTCGAGCACTAGGCACTGCTGTGGGCTTAGCTTATGGTATCGAAGCTAGCACTTAAGTAAACACGCCTGCCGAGGTGCCAAAGGCCACCCCAGGCAGGCTACAGTCCGGCGATTCCCAAAGGGGATGCGGACGAAGGAAACACGTGCTTACCCGGCGCCGACTACGGAGGAGAGACCGCTCCCTCAGCGTGCACGTACCGTGTGCCGCGCCCGCACGTGGCGCTGTCTATCGCCGCGCGCCGTTACCAGAGCAGAAAAAGCAAAAGGGTGTGGCCGTGCGACGGAATGCTGGCGAAACGGTCGCGAGCGCGCCTCAGATCCCCACATCCTCCTCTCCTTAATTCACCCTATATACCGGTCTGCAAAGACAGTCGGTCGTCCCCCATGCATAAAAAGACGTCATGCAATGGGCAACAGCTAGCCTCAGCCTCGCTCCACAACTGCTGCTTAAGAAAAAAAAATGAAACAACACAACAATACACTCCAGAAATAAAAAAAAACATATATTTGGCCTGGTGCAGCATTCTGGGGGGGGGGGGGGGAGGCTCCGCGTGGCCCTATAGTTCTAACAGACGATCCACGTCCATCGTGGCGACGCTGTCCATCGATGGCCCTTTGCTGGTTGTGAGCAGTGGCAGCCCTGACAGCAGCGCCGCGAAATGGGGGTCCTCCCCCATTCGCTGTCAGCACAGGGCCGCCAGGTCAGTGTCCGAGCGCTGGCTGAGCGGGGCTGGTTTTGAAGCCTTCCTCGTGGTGGCCATCCCCTCAGCAGCAGTCTCTGTCCGCGCCACGTGCATGGCACCCTTATAGTGGCACTGATAGTGCACAGTCACACGGCACGTGGCACAGAACTCCACCGCAGCATCGGTAGGCAGTTGGGCACCTCCGGCTGCCTTCTCGATGTGCGCCAGTGTGCAGCCCCGGAATGGCCATGGGACACTGTCCAGGGGCAGGTCGCGCCGTAAACGCCGCTGCGTCTTCCAAGGTGCGTTGCTCACAAAGTAGCGTGGCACCTCCTGCCTCTCCTGCCGTGCCCACATGGCCACACTTCGCCTTGAAGTTTTGAGGACCGGTGGCCAGGCCGACGTTGTTTGTTCCCAGAGATGTGTGCATATGTGACATAAGAAATGCCAGATCTTTCTGTGTTAGCGCAGATGACTCTTGGCTAACAGTCCCTCTCTGCGATTTCTTCTGCTTAGTTATCATTCTTGTATTGTCATCGCGGTGCCTGGCCACGACGTATATATGAATGCATGTACACGTCAGGAGATCGTGCAAAGCCTGTACTTTTTCAAAGCAGACATCATGTTGTTTAAGGGCGGGCAAGACAGACATGAAATTTCTAACAACCCTGAACCCAAGAGGTGTCTCATCATCCTATTGTTCCACCTACAATATACATTTCAGCTATCACAAGTGTGCCCACTTAGAGAGCACATCATTCAAGTCTTTTGCCGAAATCAACTGGAAGAGTGGGCTCGTTATTACGACACCGTTGACTCGTTGATGCCAAGGCTTTCATGAAACATTCCAAACTGGGGAAAAAAAACATACATTTTCACAGCCTTGTGTGGTGCGAGGTGACCACGACAAGACTTAGTATGAGGACATTTGCAAGGCCCAGAAGAGGAATGGAATTACTCCCAGCCAACGTTAGCATTTGCAGTCCCCATTGGCCTTCTCAAGGACGTCATGTGTATGAACTATCCATGGAAGCTATAGTGTAATTGTATTGAAATACTTGTCTTTATTGCCATGGCCACCAGAAAAAAATGAACAACAGGAGGGATGGGAGAAATTAACTAAAAAACACGACTACAAAGAAAAGTCAATTATTGTATTCAAAAATCAACATAGGAAGATCATAGCGAAACAAAAAGGAAACTAAAATGAGCTCAAGGCTTATACCTTGTTGCGAAACCTATGAAGGCAAATCAAACTCCCCCTTAAATCTGATGAACTTAAGCGAAATCGTGCCGACTAAACCCAAGCGCTAACCCAAGCTCCACAGTTTCCCTACAGACCATGCTCCTCTCTCCGAAGACAATGCCGCACGATGAGAAAGCCTTCTGCGGATAGGAGATCCTTCAGGACCCGGTACTTTGCACCTTTCTCGCGCGCCTTGGGCTTAAGCACACCTTCATTAGCGTCCTAGACGATCGCCAGGTCAATTACCATCACCTGGTCGCCAGACTCGGCAACCAGGTCAGGCTTGAGTCTGACGCCATTCCTTGTGGTAAATCGCGGCTCCTCACGGACAGTGAGAGCCGGATTTCATTTACTGATCAACCTGGCGACCTGTCTGGAGACATAGTTGTGGCGTTCTGTGCGAGAAAGGTGGACGGACACGCATTCCTGGCAATATAGAAAGCTGTCTCTGGCTTTTCATCACAAAGGCGGCATAGCCTCGAAGCAGGGTCTGTGCTCTGTTTATTAGTTAGAGCCCTGGTTGGGTATAGATTAGTCCGGAACGTAAGTCTCCTAATTTTATCATTGTCCTTCAACAATCTTGAAACGCGGCTAAGCCACTTATTTGCAAGGGCCTGGTCCTGATGTGTTAAAAGATCTCTATTTGGGTAGTTTGCCTTTAAACGACACCACAACTTCTGAGAGCCTCTCTGAAGCGCGGCTGTCACTTCAGCATCAGCAGTTATGCCTGACGGCACCTCAAACAGTGAAGAGATGCGACAAAAGTTTCTGTTGAATACTGTTTCAAATAGACAGTCCACTAACAAAGGGCCCAGTCCATTCGTGGACTTTATTGTGAAGAGATTATATTGGGAAGCAGGTGACTGTTGCCCATCTTTCGCCTGCTTTCAGCCGAGTGTTGGCAACTTGAAAAAATCCTTCACCTGCTGGAACCCGTCTTGGGCCATTGATGTGACGACTGAAGGATCACAAAGGTCTTCCGTTTGAGGACTCGTATGCACTGCAGTTAACGCGGCGCATTCAACAGCTCGCAACTGCCATTTCCGGCTGCAATTTCATATTATTCTGCACTTTGCGGGCAACATAGCCTGCAACAAAGTTGCTTATTTAGTCACTTATGGCTCGATCGCGGACTAACTGGTTTATACCCCTGTCACACGGGCACTTAAAAGTCTTTTAAGTAAGCGGTCTTTTTCCGAAAAGGAGTTCCTGACAGCAGACACACGGCACAGAGCGAACTCCTTTTCAGAAGCGGTCTTTTTCGTAAACGGCGTTCGTCGATCTCTTTTACGGCTGCGAATGAGTAGCCTCGAGACCAGTGAGCGCCAGCAATTTTCGAGTGGTGGGAAAAAAAGAGCGAATGCTTATTTTTCTGTCACCAAAACTCTTTGTAAAAACAAATTTCATGTCCTGCAGAAGGTATAATGAACTCTTTTAATAGTTATTTCCTTTTCTACTCTCGTAAGCAGCTACAGCGCGTCGGCAATATCACGTGGTGACGCTGGGTCTCGCGCCGCGCCATTTTTCACAAGCGAGGAAAGCGTGGCAGTCGTGTGTTTGCCCGTCATTCAAGTGGTCCGAGTCCGAGCGTCTATGGCCAACTCCGCAGATCAAGCAGCCGGCGCCCCACGGAAAAGGCAGCATCTGCAATGGTCGGAAGCAGATACGCGGAGCCTAATCAGACTCTGGGAGGACAACCTGCACTCGTTGCGAGCGCAGAAGCACAACGACGAGGTGTACGCCAGCATCGCGGCTGTGCTCACAAGTGCGGGTGTCTCCCGCACGAAGGACCAAGTGCACACGAAAATAGAAAATCTGACACACACCTACAGGTGAGGCAAATTATTTGAGTAAGCTTGACGTGTCTTAGCGGCCTGTAAGCGTGAAGAGGGAAGTGGGACGACAACAGGGATCATGGGAAAAAATGATTTTTTGAAATTGCATTGCAGGTATATTATCGCGCGCTTCCAGTAGGTTTACTGGCTATTTGAGCAGAATTTTTTCGCGAGCCGGTGAAGCGCATTTGGCGTGGGAAACGTCCAAACAATCTTTTCGAAACGACGCCCCATCATAGGCAAAACGCTGAACCCCAAGTGAATGGCCACGTTTGGAAGCATGCTTATCGCGCGTTTTAGCTGCACACGTTTTTTTTTTTCGACGATTTGCAGTGGGATTGCTTTACAATGACGCGATGTTGCAGTTACACGTTTAAGTACAAACGTCAAGAAACGCATCTTTGTTGCTTGTTAAGCACGCAAACCTGTCATGTAACAAGTAGGAAACGCGCAATTGATGTGGCGCAGGTTTAACAATTCGCTTCTTTCTACTTTTCGCCGCGCGATTGTACATTTCGCATGTACCACTGGTTTTCTCGGTGTGCAGTTGTCAGTCTTGTAACATATGTTTAATCATTTATTTTCGTATTCTTCAGGAAATGCCTTAAAGAAAAGGCAACGGGCTCGTCCCCACCAAACTGGCCCTTTTTTGTAGAGATCCATAAGTTTCTTGGAAGCCTGCCCGTGAACGACCCCTCTTAATGGAGGAGGCTGGGATCAGCTCGAGCCCAGCAAGCAGCAGTCCCTCAGTTGAGGAAGTAAGTAACTTCTAATGGCAGCTACATTCTTTATTGCAAGCAAGTAGCAGTGTTAAGTGCAATGGCAGTGGCTTTTTGTTTTTTGAAGCTGTAACCCACTCTTTGTACCAGTGTAGCACAGTGTGCACCACGTTGGTGCTTCATGTTTGCCTTTAGCCATGTTCTCCGAGATATTGTTGCTGTAGTGTTTTAAATAAACCAACAAAGAAATATATTTTCAGAAAGCATTTTCTTTTGCGTTTAATCGGTCACATCACCACAATAAAGTACGATTTAACATGACATGGTGGCACAAACCAGAACAAATATAACAGGAACAGTCATAAGAGTACATTATGGGACAAATACTGCAGTGGCTGAAATACATCTGCACTCACATTGCCATTTCGGCATCACAGAGCTTTGGAACCATTACACCAGTCCTTAGGGTAAACGTAATGGTTAAGCGATTCGTGTGGGAGTCAGCATTGTAACACAAAAAGCACTCTTGTTGACATTTCCTTCTCTATGTGACATTTTCATCACTCAGACGTATAGCACACAGTTATTAATGGCTATTTCACATGTGAAAATGTGCAATCACCGCATTTCTGTCATTTTCTTGAAATGCAGCTCATCTCTGGCATGGTGGCCGGATCGTCAAGTGACGATACGGAAGTAGATGCACCCGAATTCACACAGGCTTCATCAGCACCTCAGCAGCCAAGCAACATCCAAGACTGTGTCAGCGGGCGCAGAAACAGCTCAAGCGACAGTGGAGATGACGCCCGCAGAAAACGGAGGAAGTACACAGGTGCCGAAATCAAGGAGAAGATGCTGAATGAGCAGCGGCTCTTGAGCGAGCAATTTGAAGCCGCCCATAAAGAGGAGATGGAAATTCGAACCAAAGCATTAAAGCTGCAGGAGAAACTTGTAGATGCAATGGTTGATTTTTTTAATAAATAGTGATGCGATTTCCTGTACTCGTTCCGGCGATTCTTGTGATTGGTGCGTTTTAGTTCACTTGACTGTAGTAGTCCACAAGCGCGGCTCTCATGTCTGCTGCGTTTCCAACTTGGGCTTCTGTTGTGCATGACGGCTGCGGGAAGTCAACGTCTGACTGCTGCACCTCATTTAACCACTGCGGGTGGACATTGTCATTGAAGTGCTCACAAATGTTGCTTTGCACGCAGCATGTCCGTATTACTAAGCGAGCATTGCCTACATGGCACTCCATCCTTTTTGTAGTGAAGCGGAACCTGGTCTTAAGCCTTCCAAATGCATTCTCAACAATTCTCCTGGCTGAACCTAAATGATAGTTGAACTCTTTTTCACTTTCACTAATCTTCCCGCGGTGTCCAAACTGCTTCATCAGGCTGGGTGCCAATGAAAATGCTTGGTCACACAGAATTAGTGGTGGTACTACTGTCCCGGCTATGGTGGCAAGTGGAGCTTTAAAAAGGGGACCCTTAATAGCATTGGAGATTCGCGAATACCCAAACACATGTGAGTCATGGCAGCGTCCAGGTGCTCCAACGTTGATATACCTGAAGCGGTATCTGTGATCCACAAGTGCCAGCAAGATGATACTATACCTGCAAAAAACAGAGCGTGGCACGTAAGGTGAATGCAGCGAACTGCAATGGACACCAAATGTGTGTGCGTGTGTTTTTGTAGTTGTTACAGTCGTGCAGCTACCTTAAAGTACTATCACAAAAGCATGTATATTTGTGTACAGCTAAGAATCTGCTGCTTTCTGTGGTCATTAATGGAGCCAGGGATGTTTTTGTTTTCTTGGAGCCTTGTGATATATCTTCAACATAGTAGGTAATAGACATTAAGTTTTCTGCAGATGAGCTGCTGCTTTCTGCAGCCGTTATGAGCATGTCGGAATTATCATTGCAAATGCAATCTGGCATCTCATGCTGTTGCATTAAATTGCTTACGTGAAAACTGCGTTGCTTGGCTTGCTCTAGTGCCTGTAAATGATGCGAGATGGTAGGAACCAAATTGTGCGTTGACTAAAGCACTTGGCATCGCTTTTTTTATTTATTGCGATGTGGACTTGCCCTTGTGGCAAAGCTAGGAGTGAACTATATAGCGTAACGAAAAGGTTGAATAGTGTTGTTTTCTAGGCACATTAAAATACGGTATAAATCATGCTTTTTTTACATTAAGAAGTTGTATTAGGCCACTTACCAGCCTTTGTAGTTGTAGTAGTCTGTGGCATGCTCCTTAGGTGGCGAGATTGGAAAGTGGCATCCATCCAAGGCTCCGACGCCTTGGTGGAAACCGGTGACGGCCTCGAATTTCTGAATGTGCCTCGCCATTTCCTCTGCGATCACCATTTTGATCCACTTGTGTTCCAGTACAGCGACAACAGCCTCGCAAAACTGTCTGTATAAGGTATTTACTGTCGAGCGTTCAACGCCGAAGAGGTTGGCCACAGTCCTATCTTCGGCTGACGAACACAGCTTGTATAGGGCAATGCCGACTCGCTTCTCAGGAGTGATGGCTTCACGCATGCTGGTGCACTGTCTTTCGAGCTCACTGCGCAAGCTCTCCACAATAAAACGAAATGTGGACGGGTACATTCGAAAAGATTGCTTGAAGTTCTGCTCACCGAGGTGAGGTACAGTTCCCTCGAACCACCTCTCGTTTCGTCTGAAGGCCCAGATCGATCGAATGCAAGCCTTCTCCGACAGCTCCAGTGCGCACAGCACGGAATTGCTGAATAGCAGTTGCTGCTTTATTCTCTCCTTGGCGGCTTTTGCAGCATCTGCCTCGCTTTCCAGAGCGAGAAGGCAGGCCGTGAGGCTTGCGATCCTCGCTTTTTCTCCCGTACGGTCGCCCATAAGGTGTCGAGAGCAGCGAAAAACAAATACGGTAAATAAAAACCCAGTGGTGCCAGACGGACTTGTGCACGTCGCTAGTTATGGGAATGCTTCCTTATCTAGTGCAAAAAACTTTCGCATTGGTGTTTCTTCATCTCTTATTCTTAAATTTATTTGAAGAAACGAGCAGTGCAACAAGTCTTTAATTTGTACATCGTGATACATCGTTTAATTTTCATTGCTTCTTTTTTAACTGCTAGCGCCACGCTTTCGCTAGCATCTTCGAACGAAAGCACTAAAAGGAGATCGTTGTTGCGTGTGTCTGCACCTCAAACACTTCTTTGTTAAAAGTCTTTCAACTTCGTAAAAGACCGCTTACTTAGACTTTTTGCGCGCCCGTGTGACACAGGTATATTGGACGAGTACACCACCTTTTTTATCGCATTTATCACAGATGTTGTCTGGGATATACAGTGCAGTCCACTTACAACGATATCGAGAAAAGCTAAAAATATGATCGTTATAACCGGTGATCGTTATATCTGGACTGCCGCCAAAAAATCGTCGCCGGACGTACCTTTTATAGCTCCAGGCTTCATTTCGCTATTTTCACCAATTAATAAATATTGTAGATAGTAGGATGTCAAAAACAAGACATTATTTCTTACTCCGAAGAACGCATCACGGGTTCGGCACGCCGAAGTAGTCCGAAATCTGCAGTTGCTTCCGCGGAAGCTTCAGCTTCACAACCGCGGTGCGCATAGCTTCCAGCTGCTGCGAAAACTCTGGCAGCATTCCTTCGATGTGCGTAAAGTCAATCAGGGAGTCGATAGACATCAGTGCACCTTGCGTCGTCATCGACGGGGTCGTAGAGGCGCTGTCAACCTCCTCATCACTACTGTCGCTGCCGTCGCACAACGCCGCCGCCTGTCGCGACAACACATCCGCGACGATTGCCTCGTCGATGAGTTCATCGTAGAACGAAGCAGCACTGTCTGCCGTCGGGAAGTCCTCAACCGACGCGACACACCCGCTATCTGCATCAACAGTAGGGACGTGCTCCCAGAGCTCCGTCAGATCCGCAGTTTCCGTGCCGGTCTCGCTGTCGCTATCGCTAGACGAGGGAGGCTGGTCCTGGCGCACAAAGCCTGCCTTCCTGAAGCAGTTCTGAATGGTGGTCTGCCTCACCTCGTACCACACGCCGTAAACGAAGCGCACGGCCTTTAGAAGGCTAATCTTCAGATCAGGGGCATCAGAGGGCCCGCCTGCATTGCCCGACGTACGGGGAGCCGAGCGGTCAATCGTTAACACGAGCCACTCGAGCATGCGTCGCCGGTACAACGCTTTAAAGTTAGCAATCACGCCGGCGTCTAGCGGTTGCAAGCCTGCCGTCGTATTCGGCGGCAGGAACATCAATTCAATTGATGTCAGCTTCGGGCTCACGTTGTGTGCTCTACGGTTATCAAGCAGCAACACCACCTTCCGCCCCTGACTTTCGATGACACTGTCCATCTCGAGCAGCCACTCCTCGAACACGACACGGGCATCCAGGCCTTCTTGTTGCTCCTATAGCGGACCGGGATGTGCTGATTCCTGAAGCACACAGGCTTCTTGGATCGCCCGATCACGAAGGGCTTGAGCCGATGGCTCCCGTCCATATTCACGCAAAGTAATCAGTGTTGCCAGATGGCAGAATGGGGCGCAGCCAAAATTTAAAAAACATGTAGCCCAAAAATAGCCACCCATGCAATTGGGCCCAGTTAAGAAGTAGCCCAATGTAGCCAAGATTGATGTTCAAAAACCATGCACTGCAAAGTGGTACAAAGAGTTTTTTTATTAGCAAGAATTACTGTGACAGAGAAAAACAAGGCTTTTACGCCTATACAAATAGAGAAACAGCAAGATACTCTAAATCAATCAATGAGAAAAAAAGACAGTGAATTTCTTCTAAATACACATCCATGGAGATACAGCAAAAATGAAAACACACACCTCGCAGCACAAGACTTGCTGCCAAATTGATAACAAAGAGATAAGAAAATACTAACTTCGGTGTAAATGCAACTGACATGAGACATGCAAGAAAACACAGCATACCTCGCCGTACATACAACTTGCTGCCAGACTGATGAGACCGAAAAACACTGGCCGACTTCCTTGTGATTACAAGTAAACTGATGTAAAGCAAGACTAGGAAAATATTGCACATCGTCGCGCACTATTCGATGCTCTAGGAACGTATTACACCTCATACATGACAGCACTGTTAAATTTCTCCAAAAAGCGCGCTCGCTTGGCTTAAAATTGTTACAGCAGCCGAAATACTCTTTCAAGCCACACCGAACGTGCAGAATCATTTCCAGATTCCGCACAGTGAGCTTGTTTCTGTGGTCAGTCTTTGTTACAGTCACGAGACTGAACACTCTCTCTACAGCGGCGTTCGACGCAGGTAAACAAAGAAGTGCAAACACCATCGCTGACAAGTTAGGAAAAAGAGCTTCACCCACACTGTTAGTAGCTTTCGCGACAGCCCTCCAGAATTCGCTAACATTGTTGCTCAATGCAAGAGAAGAGTGCATTGCCTGCAACGACACATACTCACTCTCAAGGATTGATGTGCTGCATGGTGCTGTGACCATAGAAATGACCTTGTGAAATGTACTAAAAGATGCGTCGCGAACATAGCAGGGCCTTAAGAACTTGAAGTTCTCGAACAACTCCAGGTTGCTTGGCAGCCTTTTGAGCAGAGACTTCACGCACGACACTAGGTACTCACGGCAGCGAACCAACATCTGGTCCTTCTCTTCCTCTGAAAGCGTGCTGTTGTGAAGCGCGTCTAAAAAAACAGTTCCAAAATTACAAGCCCGCACATGAAGCAAATGCTTCTCCCACTCTGCAGTGGGAAAAGCGTGCTCTTTCAAAGCTACTCGCAACAGCATTGACTTGACGAGCAACTCCAAGTCTTCAAAAAGCTTGACCGGGTCAGGATTTTCGGATTGGAATAACCTGTTCACTTTGTCAAATTCCATTATGATGGGCTGAGCGAAAAGGAGGTACAAATGGTTTTTTTCGTCCTCAAACATATCATGCACTAGTCGTGCAGTATAGCACCGCTCAGTATTTTGCACTAGTCCGAAATGCAAACGCAGTTCGCTCCACTGGTCAATAATGCGATTTACTGCGGCAGCGACATTGAGCCACCTTGTGTTAGCTATGCTGATGAGCTTGAGTGGGTCGCAGTCATTGATCGCGGAATAGATCCGGCGATACTGCTCTCGCCGTTTCGGCGAACATGAAAACCAGTTATAGCATTCCCGCACGAGGAACTCTATTGCTGTTTTTCACTGGTAGATTCGGAGCAGGTTTTTTTGCTCCGTGGCGACGAAACCGCATTTCACTGGTAGATTCAGAGTGGATCCGCGCTTTTCACTGGTAGTTTCAGAGCAGCTCGCTCCGAGGCGGATTGCTCGCACTGCTCCGCCGACAAGTCGCAGATTCGGGCGGAAACACGACGAGCAGCATACGTCACTTCCGTCGTTGTACGTTGCTGAGTTTTGCAAAATGGCTGCGTTCGCTGCCTTGGCGGAACTTCTGTCTAGCGACGAAAGCACTTCAAGCAGCAGCTCGTCCAGCTCAGACGACGAAGACTTCGAGGAAAGACAAGCGCTATGCGAAGCCTTCTTTCGGGAAACTTTTTCGGAGTCCCACCGCGAACGTCCCAAAATTTTGGGGTTCATCGAGAACGTTGCGCGGCTGTACACAGACGAGCAGGTAAGCGCGGAGCTCCCTCTTTTCATAATACTACATGAACCTAATTTCATCTTTTTATCATTTCCTTCTCTGCAGTTCCGTCAAGACTTCAGGGTGTCGAGGCGTGTCGCGGAAACGTTGATCCGTGGTTTTGAAGGCTCGCGTCACTACCCATGCAGTGATCGTGGTGGGTCCCCCTCGAAAACCGCGGAAGAGCACATTCTGGTCTTTCTGTGGTAAGTCTGCACGCTGTTTTAAAAGTCATGCCTACCAGTGTGTATAATCTTAATGCTTTCAAGTGCTTCGGCGTAGAAGTACGTTTTTTCGTTGCGTGCGCAGAATTTTGACGGGGAGTCCAACCATTATAAATTTTTGTTCGTGTGTTTATGTGCGCGTGTGTAGAGAATATACACATGTGAAATTTAACAATTTCGGCGGCGTTAAATCTCCCTAGTAGCCTTCCCGTGGCTACGCCGCTTGTGCTTTTTGTCCTTGAAAGTTGCTAAGTGTGATGCAATGGAAACCAATGAAATATGACCGCTTGCAACTGCACAGCCAGAGAGAACAGTGTTAAGAGCTTCTACTTTTCTTACGGCTGCTAATTTTGATGCAAATATTTCATGCCTTTATTTCACAAAGCAGGCTTTACTTGATCACTTTCTTCCATAATGTGTGTTTGCTGTGTCAGGTTTGCTGCAAACAAGGCGTGCCTGAGGGACGTTGCTGGACGCTTTGGCATGGCAACTGCGACAGCATTTAGAGTCGTGGAGCGCACGCTCGAATATTTCCTTGATATAGCCGAAGAGGTAATATCATTTCCAGGAGATCTTGATCAGCTGTCAGCGGACTTCGAACAAGTAAGAATTTTAGGTATTTCACTGTTCCATGGCAAACACAACAAATGAGTTGTCTAATTGAAGCTTACTTTAGAGAATAGTCACATAATACATTGATTGTAGCAGGTTAAGCTGCCGTTGGGGCACAGGGGATGTGGTACTAAGTTGCGCTTGAAAGATGGGGTTATTGTCAAGCAGTCTCACTATCAAATGAGAAATGCTAGTGAAACATGTATTGTTCATTTACAGTGCACATAAAAGCAGGGTGTCTGCCAACGTGGAAAAGTCAGGGAATTTCAAAAAAACCAGGCCAGGTCATGAAAACTGACAGCAGTTCTGTGGGACCGTCACAAAAATAAGCATCGCCATTCATCAAAGCTTAAAAAGTCTCTCAGCTGCAACTACAGTGGGCTGCTGGAAGGTGTGTGAAAAAAAAAAAAGGACAGTGCATAACTCTTGCTTCTGAGTGTAAACGCGAAAGGGACCCATAGAACACAAAGTTTACTGACATTTCAGTACCTCATATGGGAGAGAGCCTTGTTTAAAAGTCATGAAAAAGGCACAGTGTACTTCAGTACGCCTAAATACGTGACGTAAGCAGAGAGAGTACATTGTCAGAAGCCTCCCATCACTCCTGTGCAGCGTATGTACAGTTGTCTGTATCTGGATTCGAGAGTTTTACAAGTCTATTTGGTGGTCTGTGATTCCGTGTGTTCAGGGAGGGCAGTCGAGGCCACGCCTCGTTTTGTGGTATCATATTTGTGTTGTTTAACTTTTACCAGTTTCACCGATGTACTGGTCACAATTATGTCAGCCTATGGCATAAACTAGACTAAGGAAATTTCTGCTCGGCAACTTGTCCTTCACATTGGCTAAAGCATTCTTTAACATCCATGTTGGTATATCCACTCTTTTGGTGCCTGTTGCTTCTACATATCACACGGCATATCTGACTCACGTCTGTAGATTTATGCATGTTTTGTCTATGCCACGATTTCGGCCCGGCTTGAAGGCCGTCTGGTTTTTCTAGGCTAGAACTGCTATCAGCTGAAGCTTGCTGGGCTACTCATGTCTTTTAATAATAATAATAATAATAATAATAATAATAATAATAATAATAATAATAATATTATTATTATTATTATTATTATTATTATTATTATTATTATTATTATTATTGGTGGTGCAACACCAAACGTCTTCAGCTACACACTTATGCTGGTAGCTCGTGTTTCAAGGGTAGAACTTGGGTAACTTCAGCTAAATTTTTCATTTCAGTTTTGTGAGATTGTGTAAATAAATCTGCAATTATTTTTCAGTGTCACGTCTACAGCAGAGTACGTAAATCAAGGTAACATGCGGACATTCATGATTCATCTATAGAATCAAGGAAACTGTTCCACCTTGACAAATTCATTCTCACCACCACATATTCAAATGTCAGCACTTTAAACGTTGACCCCAGCTTTCATTTCACTTCAAGTATGACAGCCCAGATAAATGCATGTGCTTGTCGTAAAAAAAAAAACATTTTGCAGTATGGCTATGTTCTTGCAACGTTGTCGTTACTCGTTGTCAAGGCAAGATACATAGAATATGCGAGTAGTAGTTATTTACTTTTTTTGTTGAAAAGTATACTTTAGAGGTGTGCAAATTAGGCGGCGGCGCAAATCAATAGTAAATACATCAATCTAGGTCGAATCAGTTCTAATCTAATCTACATATAAATAGGTGAGTCAGTAAATACAGTAGTTCAGGTCGATCTAATTAAATCCAATCCACATCCTAACCGGCGTGGGCTACAGCCATTATAGTAAAATAGATTTTACTCCAGTGGCAGAACCGGCCAGGCTCCTGTGTTTTCATTTTACACGAATGCCACCAAATGGCACCACTTCTAAGTTTCTCAGCAGCTTTGACTGCGATGTCAAACGATCGCAGACACCTTCAAACTTCATCTGCGGTTACTCTTAACTTGTGTGTTTTCTTCCTGGTTCTTCGGAACATCAAACAGCTGACTTGCTCACTGCCTAGCTCAGGGGTTTTATTTTGGCCAGATTTACATGTTTTTTCACAATTGTCGCATGCCCTGAGAACATTTTGAGTGCGTCTGGTAATTATGTTTGCCTTTATAGAGCGCCCGGTTTTTTTTTTCTACTCGGGTTTGTTTGCAGTGTACAGTGTTTTCCATGCAAACGTGGCAGTCATGGAATTTGCTTTGAATCATGATGGAAAACCTGGGAAATTCAAGGAATTTAGAAATATGAAATTGGTAGACACCCTGAAAGGGACCCCTGGCACTTAAAATTTCTAATGCCTTTTGCTGTGGTGTTCCGTACAATGATTCCATAGTTCTGGCATGTAAAAGACTTGTGTCACCTAAAGTTAACTCCGCTAAGACCAACAAAACTACTGCATCAAGTGTTAAGATTATTTACTTCAAGAAGTTCACTACAGGTGTGTTCTTTTTCTCTCACTGTCACAGGTGTCAGGAGTGCCCAACACGATCGGTTGCATTGACGGATCCTACATAAGCATCCGCTGCCCTGCAAAAAAAGTGCGTTCAACCTATGTGAACAGGCACAGTTATCCGTCACTGACACTGCAAGCTCTGTGTGATCACAAAAAGAAGTTTCTCGATGTGACTACTGGACACCCCAGCAAGATTCACGATTCGAGAATCTTCAGGACATCGAGGCTTTCTTCAAAGTTGCCGCATGTGTGCTGTTCCGGGAAGTACCACGTTCTCGGGGACGCTGCCTACCCGCTTCGAGATTACCTCATAACCCCATTCAGGAATTATGGTCACCTTGACGCGAGGCAGCGCGCCTTCAATTATCACTTTTCGGCAACGAGAGTGAAGATTGAGAATGCCTTTGGAGACCTCAAGGCCAGGTTCCGCCAGCTGCTGCACCTGGACTTTCTGTTTGTAGACAAAATGAACAAGTTCATTATAGCTTGTTGTGTTTTGCACAATATGTGCATTAATTGTGGTGATGTGGATGTGCCGCCGTACATCGATGATGAACATGCACCGTGGGAATGGGAGGCACAACCGGATGATGTTCACCCCAACAATGGCCCGCTTGCATCAACTGAAGATGCACTGCGTCGCCAAGGCGAGGAGAAGCGTGAGCGCTTAATGCAAGCGATGCGCATTTGATTTAAAGTTAGGACTGCCTACGTGTACACAAAACAAGAAACGTTAAGGTGTTGTAAATTTTGTTTCGTGTTGTAGAGATTTCTAGCAGAAAATAACACTAAAAGACGGGACGAAGCAAGGACACAAACTACGGCGCTGACTAACAAGCAAATTCGTTTTATTCTTCTAATCCGCGTATATATACTTTACCACAATCTCAAGGAAACAAAAAAAATAGAATCATGATAAATGCATGCCCCTCATTTCTGAAGCGTATCATTTACAACGGCGGCGAAACATGCATCAGTTTCCCTTATATTTCCCTCTCTCTGAAGGAGTTACCTCTCCTGTCTTATTGAGCATTTCTTTCCTCCTGAGTCAGCCAACATTTGTGTGTGTCTTTTTTTTGCTTTTTCTCACCCTTCAGATTAGTGGTGGAGTGTATATACCTAGACTGGAAGAATAAGACACATTTGGCTGTTAGTCAGTGCCATGGTTGTGTCTCTGCCATGGTTGTGTCCCTGCTTTGTCCCATCCTTTAGCACTGTTTTCTACAGGAAACACTGTACTAACCAGCTAAAATGCATGCCGCACTGTGTTGTAGTGACTCATCTTGCTAGGGCGCAGCCTGATTTTTTTGTTTCTTAGCTTTGTGACACGTAGCAGCTTCCACATAGCGTGAGTCAACCCAAGATGTTTGCAGGAATCTGACTGGATCAGTGTAATTGTTTCCTATGCGAAGCCATCAGCATGCTTATTGCTGACTAGTGCTAACGCCGCAGCGTGTTGGTCGGTATGGCTACTGCAGCTGAAGATAGCTGGTGATATTGATAGTAACTGCACTCTTCGTGCTGGTGAGACACGAGAAAGTGACAAAGTCAACCGGCCAAACATAGCTGGGCTCCAGCTCTCGTCAGCCACCACAAACATTCTGAGAAACATGTAGTGACATTGGCATAAGTCCAAGCTAGTGCAGGCTACACTGAGGAGCATTTGTGTTAATGGAACAATGTCACCAAAATTACGAGCTTGAAATGTTTGTGTTGTTTGTCTTGCAGTTGGGGCACTATGCTTGTCAGTTAAACCTGTCGCTTCGAGGAATATTCGTAATGAACACCCATCCCGACTCATTGTTTCCCACGCATGGTGCCCAAATTCAAAAAGTGCGCTCTGAACGTCACAAAAGCCCGAGTCTACATAGTCTTATGACTCCTGAGATTGTTCGCTGTGTAATTTTTTGTGATTCCAGTAGTAGTTTTACAGTGATGCCAAAATTAGTCACAAGGAGCCATTCTTGCATTAATTACACAGTACATTGCAATATTTATGATCAAAGTTTGGGGACTACCGGACACAATGCTCTTAATTAAAGCATTCAAGTCAAAACAAAAATTTGTCAGGGGTCCTTTAGGCATGGTGACTGCTGCTGTGAGAAATGGCTTCTTTGTCATGCAATTTGGTTATTGCTTGTGCATTAACATTTCATTTGCCTGATGAAAATTTGCATGGACAAACGTTCTGCATTTCTTAGTCTTTGTTCAGCTTTTCTTACCATCAAAACGGCGTGAAATTATAATGATCATTGCAACTTTGTCTTGTAAAAGGGCCCTGGAACCCTTATTTCACCTCAACAACAAACATTGTCAATCTGTTATCAATGCGCCTGCCAACGTGCACATGTGTACAATGCTTACAATAAACATGCTTTTCACATTTTATTCATTTTTCTTCAAGTTGAAAATTTCACGGAGAAGATTCATCTTTTCTTTGTGCATTTCTTCTCGTCGCTGTGTTTTAGCAAGTCGTCGCTCTTCCCTCTTGCTGTCTCTTTCAGCCTTTCGCTCTGCTCGCCGTTCATCTAACTCCTTCATTTTTTCAAAGAAGGTTTGCAGGTGGAGCTCGCGTGCTGAATTCGGGCGTTTTCTTTTTGAATCAGGAGTGTCGTCCTGCCCAACGGAGCTGGATGGAGAGTGTGACGTTGACGAGCTTGAACCAGCAAGTGGAACAGACTCGGTGGATGACTGTGGACATGTCTTTTTTGATACCACTCCACTTGCGTCGCGTACCACTTCTGGTTCCAAGCTGTCGTCCAGCCACTTGATTTTTTCAAGCTCGGCCTCGTAGGGGACTTCTTGTGGGGAACAGCCAGACGTATTATTTTTCCCAGCTGCCACATTTTTTCTTTTCAGTACGGTTTTGTACCGAGAGCAGCACTGCTCACCAGTTCTCATTACACCCAGTTTATTATTAATGTCTGTTGCAATTTTTTCAAACATGGCCTTTTTGTTGCGAAATTTTTTCAGAGGGCCAACTTGAGGGAAATATGAGGCGTAGAGGTCCAGCAGCAGCTTCGTCTCGCCACTCGTCCACTCACACCCTGCAGCTGAAATATGCATTATACACACATAAAATACATATAAACTGGCATTAATAGACTTTTTTGATACAGGGCACGAAGCTATATGCTCTCTGAGCCATAGAACACTTACTGTAAAGCATTAGTACTGTCACACTGTTTTGGCACAGCAAATATTGGGTGCTGTGGGGATCGCTTTGCATATCAGAACAGACAATCATGCAAATTCATAATATTACTATACATAACTTATTCACAGCATAATTTTCTTAGAGAGTAAATTTGAAAACACTGCATAATAAATATGGGGCCTCTTCGTGCAGCTGACTATTCGTTGAATTCAATTTTATTATTTAAGCACCCAATATTGAGAAGCGTGAGCAAGAAGCCATTAAATGGTTTTGCGTAATTCGTGGTTTTTTTGAGAGGGTTTGCAATCTGCTGGACCTATCTTCATCCTAATGCCACTAGCATGTTTGTGTATGCATGCTTACCACGTGCAGGAGTCCCTGGCTGACAAGCCCGACTTGGTGACGCACCAGTAGACGCTGCAGAATCTGTGTTTGATAATTGAAAAGCATTGTAGTATGTTAATATGTGTTAATTTTAAGCAGGTACACAATTTTCTTCAAGTAGTCCTTACACGTTGCTCGTCAAGGCATTGTCCTCTACATATATAGACGACTGTATACAAAACTAGTTCTACAGAGACACATGTAGACCAATTTACCATTTCCTAAAAATGCGCCCTGTGTATGTGACAAAGCGTCGGTGGCGTCACACTGTGTAGCACCTTCAAATAGAGAAAAAGAAAAGACATTTGCGGGTTAACACCAAAAGAGTAGAGGTCAAGAATCACCAAGAAAACGTTACTTCTCTAGTAAATTTTTCATGCATGTATTCATGCGCGAATACAGAGATCGCCATGCATTTTTATTAAAGGTAATACAGCAGCTTGGTGAGCGCTGCGAAAATTCCGGCGCTTGTGATATTCTAAATAGTAGGACTGTAAGGTGTTGGGTAAGCAACTGCTCTGATTAAAAAAAAAAGCCTGCTCACAACATGCCGTATTTTTGCGAGCGCCGATTGCGGCCGTTACCACGTGTACCCGCATGCTTTACAATTATCTGACCAGTCTTCATGCGGAGCTATCAAAGTTAGCATTCCGTGCAGAGTTTATTATCAGCGTCAAGTACGTCGCACTTACCGTTCAGATCGTTGCCGCTGTTTCTGAAAACGCCCAGCAACAGCCGACGCACAGCCGGTGTCAATTCCGCGTGCTCGTCCATACTTGCTACACAACTGCTGTTCGCGACTGCGTTAAAGTGTTCTACAAAGCTTTAACTGCGTGGTCGAAATGCGCGCCCTGCAGTGGCGGCCAAAGTTGCCAAGGAAACGAAGAGAGCGGAAAAATAAACTGTTTCCGGAACCGGTTTGCGTGACGTATGCATAATCAACTTCCGGGGCACCTCTCACGGAGCATTCTCGTGTTTCACTGGCAGAGGTGGCTTCGTGCGATCCGAGTGCTCGCTCCGGGATTTCGGCGGTCGCTCTGAATCTCCCAGTGAAAAACACCATATGTTAGCTGGGAGAGCAGCAGTCGCTTCACTGCAGGCTAGATGAAGGGAATGGCATGTGCATTTTGCAAGAATCAGCTTAGGGTTTTCGTCTCTCATCAGGGAATACAACGAATGGTTCCGTCCACACATCACACTCGCACCGTCCGTGCCGATGCCAACACACCTTTTTAGGTCCAAGTTACACGACTCAAAAAATGATTTCAGTTCGTTGAACATTCCCGTAGCAGAAGCATCTGTTATCGAAATGAGCCCAAGAAACCGGGTTAGGAAATCATTGGCACGCTTGGAAAAGTAGCGGACAATGACTCCTAATTCTTTCTCGCAAGATATGTCAGTGCTTTCGTCCACTATCAGTGAGTACGGCTGCTCTCCTATGTCTTCGAGCAATATCTCCCGAAAAGTAGGCCCTAGGACCTTCGACACTAAAGCTGTGCATTTCGTGCGTCCCAACGTCACTCCGGAAGCAACTTTTGATTCCGGAAACGTGCTTGCCAAAAGTGGAGCCAAGTGGTCGGCTGTGGAGAGTGAACTGTGCACGGCGACGTGTGCCGCAAGGCGCAGCTCCGCAACTTTTAACTCCATTCCTGTAGGCTTCGAGGGTCCGGGCTTGAAATGCGAGTCGATAGGTTTGGTGACAGCAGCCAGCTTCATCCTTTTGATATTTTCTACGTGCTTGTTTCTTGTGGTGTGCAGCTTCAGGTCTTGCAGGTGTGGTCGCAGCTTGCAGTCGCATACCTTGCAGTACGCCATGTCCGTGCCGTCTCCTTTGTTCTCGCTTGACGACGTGAGCCAGTCTATCGGAAAATGCAGTACAACGAAAGTGGTTAACCCACAAATATATCGCAGGGTACATATTATACTAATCGCTGGCACTCACCTTTGAAGTCTTCGTTGTTTTCCCATTCTTTTTGGTATTTTCGAGCGTATTTCGCCCACTTTCCCATGATGTGCGCAGTCCCGCCACCTCAGCCAGTACTCGGGCAACAACGCGAGACAATAGCGAAACGTCGTCTATTTCTTCTTGTTAGCTGATTTCAGTATCACGCCCGTTGGCACATTGTTCCGCCTAACGCGATATGGCGCGCGCCAGCGGACCTTGCTTCACTAGCAGATAGACGTGTGTCATGCAGGAAATTATCACCAATGGAGAATGCGAGTCCGGCGTGCCCCAGCGAATTTTGTTGCAGCCAGCGCCGCCTAAATGTATTTCAACCAAATTTAAGAGATCTTAAAGTCCATACAATTTTATACTAATAATTAGAGAAACAGCACTATTTAAGGCAACAAAACAGCATAAATTTAACAAGCAAAACTTGTGAGGCCAGTTGGTAAGCAGCGGCCGCCAGGGGCGCTGCTTACCCTCCGACCAGCGCCGAACAGCACACCTCTCTTTCAGTTCTCCGTAGCTTTTAGTACGCTGCATACCCAACCAACAAATGTCGGCACATTCAGCACCTAGTTCCACGCTTACCAAACGTAGCGCGCATCAATAAAACACCCTTTTTAGAACGGGCTATCATTTGTACAGATACAGCCCAAAAACAGCCACATAGCCATGCCGTTTAAAACAACGCCAGAAAAAAAAAATGTCGCCCAATTTGGCTATAAATAGCCCAATCTGGTGCCACTGAAAGTAATACGGTTACCCTAACCTTGGAGTGCTTACCGCCGGGACACGGATCGCCCTTCAAAGCATGCGTCTTCGATGGTGTCATTTAAAAGAAAAGGGCAGTCTCATCACAGTTGTAAATGTCTCTGGCTGAGAAGCGCTCCATCAATACGGGCAGGTTGGTCTGGAGCCACTGCTGCTTCGCCTCTGAATCGAGAGAGGCCGCTTCTCCCACCACGTTCTTGTACACAATGCCGTGCCGCTCTTTAAATCTTTGTATCCAGCCGCCACCGGGTTCAAAATTCGGCCGACCAAGCAGAAAGGCCAAGTTTTTCACCTTTGTGGCAAGTATTGGCCCACTAATCGGCACATTCTGGGCACGGATCGACAAGAACCACTGGTAGAGTGCCTCTTCGACGTCTGCATACAAGGGCTCCCGAACTCTCTTCCGCTCGTCGGCATGGCCACTGGTTCCAGCCTTCAAAAGCGCGGTGCTTCCGGCTTTGAGGATGGTCGAGATCGTCGACTGGGCAAGCTCGTATTTTTTTACGAGGGCGCTCACTTTAAAACCGCGTCGCGAATCCTGTAAAATATTCGACTTTGTCTCAAGCGACACGGCCTTTCGCTTCGTCGGCGCCATAGAGGGTTGTCTCTGCTCCGCTCTAGACGTTGCTCGCGCGATCGCTGAGGAAGAGAGACTGACCGACGGCGGGGTGGGAGCAAGAAAGCACAGCCAGAAGTACACAGCCGGAATGCCAACGAGGCCCCGCCCCGATGCCACCGCGGCGCTTTGCTTTTCATATTTTTAAAATTCTCTCAGCCTCTCGCGGTCGACGCGCGGCGAGGCGCAAAACGTGACACAGCTCGCGCCATCTGTAGCGCGTCGCGCCAACTCTCGATGCTCTCCTCGGCTTTTTGAATGGCCGGGACGCGCTGCCGGCACTGTGCTGCAGTGGCGGCAGATACGTACTCGCCTACGCTAACTTTTCGTCTTGTCTCGGCACAGTTCGTTTCAGAGGAACTTATCAATCTAAATGTTACGATTATTCTGAATGAAACATGCCGTCCACGGCAAACTTTTCATCGTTGTATCCGATATGCGGTGGATAACATATCGTTATATATGGTTTTTTTCCCCATAGCCCCAATGCATAAAATGTGACTGTTAAGTCGACCCATCGTTATAACCGATATATTGTTATATGTGGTATCGTTACAAGTGGACTGCACTGTATATTGTGCCTTTTAGTGTGACATACAGTCTCTCTGCATTCATTTTACTCATGAAACCAAGGTTTACATCACATTCCCATGTTAAATTCAAAGGGAAAGTTTTTACCCCTCTTCAAGCCGGCGATTTTGATACCAAAGCATCGTGGCTGCTCCTTGATGTTATCCCAAAGATGAGCTCGGACATTGGCACATATGAATGAGATTGCCACTTACATTTTCTGCTTCATCTTTTCACGTGGACAACCTTCCAAAAACATTATCACTCAAAAGAAGTGAAGACTCGGTTCACCCTCATTATTTCAAAATTGTCAGGCTCTGTGACAGCGCTTGTCATATGTGGATTCAAATGTAGTGTGTCATCACTGTTGTAACTTTTCCAGATATCTTTAATAGGTGCATTCGAACCCGTCTTTTCGAGGTCTCCAGGCGTGTCTTCACAACGCAGTTCTGGACAATGCCAGGAATTGTGGACTCGCTTTGCAGCCCATGGTGTCGAAAGGGGGGCAGAGTGGGGAGCAGGTGAATGCATGGGTGTAAAATGCTGCTGACGGGGCCTGCGTACCTACCAACTGGGCATATGTAAGAGGCGCAGCTACGGGCTGCATAGCCGGCACACAAGGAACAAGGAACAGGCGTGGCCGCAGGCTGCTTGTGGGGAGCGACGAGAACAGCCTGAGCGGACAGCGGCTGCTGCGTTTGACGAGAAGACGGCGGCTGCTGCGGGAAAGGAATGAAGGACAGTTGCCGAGCAACTTTTTAGTATACAAAGTCTTTAGCAGGGACGGTAAGTGGTCGGAAACAATAGTACGGCTAGAGAGAGAGTCGGCATGTAAGGAAAAAGGTGGAGTCAGGGCGCGCTGCTTCAACTCGTCAAAACTTTGACACAAGGTGGTGAGTTCCGCAATGATGTCAGGATTACGGGCCAGGAGCATCTGAAATGTGCCATCATTGACCCCTTGAAGATGTGCTGAATCCTGTCAGACTCGGGCATGTCGAGGTTGACATGGTTACAAAGACGATCTCTTCAATATAACTTGCGAATGACTCGCATGGCTTCTGTGCGCGAGTATGCAAGCGTTGTTCAGTTTAGGACACACAGACAGCAGGTCAACCGAAAACGTCTGCAAACCTCTTGAAGAAGTACCTTGTCTGAATGTAATTTTTGTCGTTGTAGTACCGCATTTTTTTAGAAAAGTAGGAATGAAACTGTTCAGTAGTTCACTTCTGAGGAAGCATAGGCTTCCTAATGGGCTCTCCTGGAAGCTTCCTCCCCAACTTCCTCAGACGCGTGAGCCCCGGAGGACACAGTGGCATCGCGGCTGCAACCACCGAGAATGGACGAGGGGTCGTCGACCCAAATCTCTTCCGAAGAGCTGGACAAAGAGTCTTGCCAAGAGCTTCCTGGGGGTATCAACCGTACGCGTAACCCGATGTTGGCGAGCTCCTTGTAGTCCTTATCCCGCAATCCGGAAGGGCCGCTCGCGGTACCAGCGGACCGCGAGGAAACTGACTTAAGTGGGTCAATCATCTCCGCGTCTGCTGCCACACGGGGTCGGTATCTTCTTGGCCTGTCGATGCCAAGTGCGCGTCGCCGTGCTTCTCTTACGGGGCACTGACCACTAAACTTCCGAATGTCCGAACTTCGGGTTGCGGCAACATCAGTGATGTAAAAGATGACTGTGAGTCAACTTGTCAGCGTCATCCCGCTTTGTTTTTAGCGCTCATCAGTTCGTATTGAGTGAACCATTCTTCGTCAGTCTCTTCAGTACCGGCAAAGGCCATACTTTCGAGAGTAAACGGACAAGGGTCTCCACTCGGAGTTAATGCACTGTTGCAAAACAGCTGCAACGGCCACGCTGGAAGCGTATAATTTATTTTTTTTCTTTACTCTTTAGATGGCTTAGCTTCATAGTCTTTTTCTTTTCTTTCTCTAGGTCACCAGCTCGTCCCTCCACTCCCTCGAGTGCTCGTTTTAAGGAGTAACCCGCTCTCACCTGTGTTGTGCGATCTCGAACCAGCTCAAGGAGCACTCCACTTACTCGCACAGTCATACTACTGAAGATGGGCTTGCGCTTCAGCTCCTCCTGTGCCTTACCCAAAGCACACTCAGTGGTCCTTTTCTTGGGGTTGTTGAACGTGTAGCCCTCAAGAGATCCAAGAACTAAGGTGGCAGGCAAAAACCAGTTTCTGGTTGTCAGGCGCATTCAAGATGTGGTCAAAAAGCCGCCATCTCCCTCCTTTGTTCACCCGCCGGCCTGTCCTCTGCCATTCCTTGGTCGTCGGAAGCACAGGCTACCTTTACTGCCGCCAAGCAAGCGGTCGCAAAACGCTGTGCTTCTTATTCATCCGCGTAACAACGCCCCTACTCGGTTGATGGTAGACGCACGCATCCAGTGTGCAGAGCTAGTAGACCGCTCACTTGAGCATGCTGTTCAGTAAGTCTGCATCGAGTTGCCAGCTGCATTCAAGGCTGTCTAAAAGAGGTCACCAAAAGAATCATTTTTCTATTATTGGCTGATGACATACTCCACACTCCTCAAATATCCAAAACGTTTCTTGGAGGTGTAAACAAGGCCGCCGCTCGCGTATTCCCTCTCCAACACCAACAAGGTTTCAGATTAAGGAAGGTAATCCTATATACCAGCGGCTTCTTTTTCGCATGACCCGTTCAGTGCCCGCTTGACCAGCTTCACGGTTTTCTTTGATGGCTACTTCGATTGAAGTGTACAGTGTGTGAAGGTGGAACACGTGGCTGAATTAGGCCTCTGTGGGGTGTTGTTCATCGTTTCTAGAGGACCTCGCAAGTCCCAAAAATAATGCTGCATGAAGTAGGCATTCATGATAACTATTGCGAGAAATAACATGAAAAGCTCTTGCTTTACCTCAAGTGGGTCCTTGTTGAGGCTTGCAGTCAGTATGTTCACACCTTCACTAAGCAACAAGTTGGTAAGTGACATAACAGACATCGGTGTCACGCTCAAATAGTCCATGGTTTCTCTTGATGCAAAGAGCTTCACATTAGTCATTGTATATTGATTTCAACCAATCCATAGATTAATTTTATTGTAATTAGTACGAAGGTTACATAGTGATAATATAGAGAATGATGTCCCGCAGTCAAAGATTGCAATGAGACTTCCTTTTGATTTGATTCATTATTTCAAAGAAATGCTCCATAAACTGCAAAGAACGTCATGATAAAAGTGACAAATGCACTAGCAGGAAAGAACAACTTGAAAAAAGCAGAGGGGATAGTGCCACAGGTACAGTCGAACCTCGATATATCGAACGGCGCGGCAATCGCGAAATAGTTCGATATATCCAGAATTCGATATAAAAAGATCACGAAAAAATGTGTCAACAGTTTGCTGAAAACAACTAACGAACCGTTCATGCGTGGTGCAGTAAATACTCACTTGAAGATTCAAACATAGTATTTATTGTGTTGCTTTAAAATATTGAAAAAGGGTAGCCTGCTTTTTGTTGGCCATGGCGTGTTTGACTGCGTCCTCAATATAGTCGAGGCGATCCATAAGTGATAGGCCGGTGCCTTCAATCGCGCCGCAGTGGCGGCGCACAAGAGCCGAGGCAGCTACGACATCAGCTGATGCCGGGAGCAGGGCACCATCAGTGCTTGCGGGATCCACTTCAGCAGAGTCTTCATTTGGCTGCTCAGCAGTAGCTTCGGCGACAATCTCCACATCCGTGAGCTCCGCCGTTCGGAGTTAAGCCTGTCGCGCACCACAGCGCGCGACAGGCCTAACTCCGAACGAACGAACACTGCGAGCACAACGACCGATGCCTGCCGATGCTACGGGGAAGGAGCTTGCAACAAGTGCGCAGCATGCCGTTGACACCATAGAGACTGCAACGACTGCAAGCTGCAAGGCTGCGGCGTGAGTCCGGGTGTAAAGCGCGCACATCGCGCCCATGCCGGCTCGCCTGACTGCTTTTTTTTTTCCGGGCGGCAGCGCGGGCCGCGTCCTTTCCCTCCTATTCTTTCCTCCTCAATCTTTACCTCCCACTCCCCCTTTCCCTGCGCGAAGCCGTGTCGGTACCTTCGTATTGAAAGACGCTAACAGCTCCACGCTTTTCTCTTCTGTTTCCACATTTAAGAACCTCTACCGCAAGGCTGCGGCGCACGTACGTTGCTACGTTAAAGTGGCGCTCTGGGCGCAATCGATGTGTGCAGCATTCGTAAACGCCCGTCGCTCTACCCCTACTTTCGAGAGTTGCGGGAAAGCTCGCTGCCTGTCAATGGAGCGCGGGCGGTTCGGGGTGGCTGAATTTGATATATCCATTATATGTCAATTTTTGTTCGAAATAAGAAATCAATAACGCATGCGATTTTCCGCGTGATATAGGAACCGTTCAATATAGGCAATAATTCGATGTATCCGTGTTCGATATATATTTAGGGTTGTTTGTTTTCGGGTTTTATATTTTTTCAAATTCGGGGGGTAAAAATTGCCCGATATTTTTCAAACTGATATTCGGGGAAAAATCGGTTTTTTTGCGAAACCATTCCTTACTTCTGGTTTTTTCGGGTTAAATATACGGTTGTACTTATCAGAACTTACACTGAGCTTATCAAAACATTTCACGGCTTTTTAAGTATAACACGTTAAATTTGGTGTTTCAAGCTGGTAATTGGGACAGACACCAGAGTATTATAGCAAATACAGTATACTACCCGAAATTTTGTGTTTGTTTGAAAACGAATCAGTGGTGTTTGAAAATGAATGAATCAGTAAACATTGACTCTTATAAATTATACATTTTATTCTCGAAAATCTGGTCATCGATTTTTTACACGTCCTTGTTGACATACATTATCATCTGCATGCGCAACATGTCAGTCTCCATTCGAGATCTGTCCGGTCGTTGAACATATCTCAGCTGGGAGAAAGTTCTCTCCACATCACAGCTACCATTAGCTAGGCACAACAATGTCAGTGCAGCTTTTGCAAGCCTTGGGTAGCGAGAAGTAGAGTCATGCCAATACAGTAATCCCTCGTTAACTCGAAGCCATCAAATCTGGGGAAAATTTCGAGATAGGCGGTATTTCGAGTTAAGCAAAACGCCTAAAATGTTCGCCCAGGTCACTGTAAAAGAAAAGCCAGTGCTGCTAGGAAAAGCTCCACTGCACAAAACAGCTACCGTAGTAAAGGCACAAGAATTCGGAGGGGAAAAAAGTGTATTACCGAGGACCAAAAAATTGCGTGAGGCTCGCCTGTTTCGCTTTAGCGTTCGGTCCGAGAAAGGCGTTCTCCAGTTGCTCAACACATCGCATGAGCCGTTGGTCGCCACCGCTGCATTCGACCTTGTTGCGGAGCAAACGCACCATGTTACGTGTTTCTGTCGTCGTAGGCACTTCTCGAGGCTCTTCCTCATCTGCATGGTCATCTGCGTCGTTCACGGCCATTTCAACGATATCGGCGTCCGACAGCATTCCGGTAACGGGGACGTCGGCCTCGTAGAGCGCATACTCCTCAAAGGCGATCTCGCCGTCTTCAGTATCGCTCACGCAGCCAGTTGCCTTGCGCACTTCATTGCACAGCTCATCACAGCCGCTGAATTCTGCGCCAATGTCTTCTTCCATCGATTCCGGAGCGCGAGAAAACCCTGCATGTGCGAAGCAGTTAGCAATCACCAGCGGGCGTAGTTGGCGCCAGGCTTCGGCCATCAGATTGACTGCACCCAGCAGATCGATTTCATACTTTTTCCCATTGTCATATGACAGCAGAATTCGGTGCAGCAGGCTTTTCCTATAATACTTGCGGGCCATCTCAATGACTCCCTGATCTATTGGCTAGAGAACGGACGTCATGTTCGCCGGCAGGAACTCCAGCGTAACAGCCGCCAAGTTGTCGATTTTTCCGTGGCCGGGGCAGTTATCTACAACAAACAACACTTTCCGACCGTCCTTTGCCATCTTCTGATCAAGCGCACGGACATGCTCTTCGAAAAGCGCCGCCGTCATCCAGGCTGTTTTATTTGCGCGGTAGGTCACATCCCTCGGGAGCCGTGCAGTTCGGAAACACCTGGGATTCAGCGACTTGCCAATGATGAGGAGGGGCAGCTTTTCATCGCCGGTAGCATTGGCACCAAAAAGAATTGTTATCCTGTCTTTTCGTTGCTTAGCGCCTGAGCACGTTTCGCCTTTTGGTGTGTATGTGCGGTTAGGCAGCATCTTGTAAAAGAGAGCGGCTTCGTCTAGGTTAAAGATGTCCTTGTCCGCGTACTCCTTTTGCAGCTCGGCTAGGCGTAGCTTGCGCCATGCGTCTGCAGCCTGTTCGTCAACAATGCTGCTTTCGCCGTGGATAGGCTTCGATGACACGTTATTTCGCGTCTTAAACCGCTCGAACCAGCCATTGCTGCAACTGAAATCCGCGTGACCCATCTGCAGTGCCAAAGCGTCTGCTTTCTCCATCATCATTTGGGTTGTCACGGGAAGATTGGCTGCTCGAACGTTTTGAAGCCACAACAGAAGTGCTGCTTCGACGTCCGGGAATTCGGACGCTCGAATGGGCTTCCGCTTGCTTGAGAAGCTTTGCTCAAAGCCTTCCAAAACCTTTTGTTTGTTCTTAAGCACTGTCGAGAGGGTTGACAAAGGGATGCCGAATTCTTTGGCGATGCACGACTTCTTCGACTTGCTTTTTCCACTTCCTTGATTAGCGCGACTTTTCTCTCCAATGTCAGAGATTTGCACTGCTTTGGGCGGGACATCTTGGTCGATACGGAAGCGTCTGTTGCACAGACCACTCACTACTCAGCAAAACTGAGCTCAAGATGCGTCGTGCACAGATCGCGACGAAAACAAAGAATACCAGCTCGCACATGCAAGGGCTAGGTTGCGTACTGACGGGCACATGCTGCACACGCCGCTCACCGCGCATAAGTCGCGCGCAGGTGCGCACACGTGATCACTCCCACAGTTGCCTGACAAGGCTGATAGGAAACGGCTGCGTCCGCGGGAATTTCAAATTCGCCCTTCACGACTGCGTTCGGCACGTATAGTAAGAGCTAAGCGTTCGCACGGAGCCCTCGTTTCCTGTTGGGAGTAGACTTTGCCTTCTGCCCTCCCTGTCAAGATTTCGAGATATCCACTGTTCCCTCCGGAAAACGTTTCGAGATAATGAGGGGGCAAATACATAGCACCTATGGAAGGTTAATGCACGGCGAAAAAAAGTTTCGACTTAACCGAGATTTCGAGATATGCGAGTTCGAGCTAACGAGGGTTTACTGTACTCGATTAGTTCGACAGCTGGGTTTGTGGGGCTCGCTTCCAGCAAATACTGGTTGAACTCGTCATTAAGGGAATCTACATTGTCGGTTACGGACATGAACAGAGGTCAGTAGTCCTTAAATGACTGCCCCAGCAGACGCTTCTGAAACGGATCAAGGACGGCTCTCAACTTCCACAAAGTTAGCTGGTTTTTCTCTTTTTCTGAGACGTTCTGTCCAAGAGTGCAGCGCCATTTTGTGGCGAGTTTCGTGCAGAACTCTTCAGAACATGTTTTTACTAAATTAGCGCTGCGCTTGGATAACATAGACAAAACAGCTTTGGCCTGATCGTTTTTACCGATCATCGCGGAAAGCTCCCCGACAATCTGCTGCAGCTTCACGTTTACCAGGTGATCAAAGCTGGGCATCAAAAGCTTCCCACTTTCAAGCGTTTTCTGGGCTTCCAAAAGTGGGCCGAGTGCATCTCTCATCAAGATTGCTTTCGCATAAACAACTTCTTTTTCAGAAAGTATCCCTCGAATAGCTTCCGCTTTGCTGCCCCCGCAGGGGCGCCTGCGCAAGTAGGCGTTTGGTGTGTAGCGACACCACGGACCCGAGCTAACGGGGGAGTTTCTACTCCCTCCCACGCCTAGCCGTGCGTGGCTTTGCCGAGTCCGGGGAAAAGGGGATCCTGGGGGTTGAGCCGACCCTGGGTGATTGGACCTTTAAGGCCCCCCGGCAGAGGCAACACACCCCTTTGGCCCCAGCTTCACGTAGACGGCACCCCCGGATTGACCCACCTGGGGGGAATCGCAGTCGCCTTTTCCTGTCTCCCCCTCACATCTTCGTCTTTTCTCTTACTTCAAATCTTTCCTGTCCTCTACTCTTTTCCGTTGACTTCCGTGTTTCCTGGCGGCAAGGGTTAACCCTGTGTGGCTATCCTACCTTGGATACACCATATTCGGTTATAGTGGTGGTGTACAGCTGGCGTCTGCAGGTCATGTGCTTACCGACCCTGCAACATATCTGCCACCGTGGCAGTGGCAGCTTATAGACTGTGATGTTTCTTTTGTTGATGTCACAAAGCACGCACCACTTGCACACATACATACATACTTTTTAGAACTACAACGTAAATACACATGCCCTGAGTTCTTTACTGATGCGTCAAAGTCAAAAACTTCTGTGTCATATGCAGCAATAGGCCAATCCTTTTCTGAGACCGGCGTTCTTCATCCTAATGCAAGCATTTTCACAGGAGAAGCTTACGCAATACTGGCGGTCGTAAAACACATTAAACAGGTAAAATTACAAAAGGCGGTAATATACACAGATTCCCTAAGCGTGGTCAAAGCCCTGAAAACTCCTAAAAAACACAAGAACCCCGTGCTGGTGTCACTCTACTCACTTCTGTGCACACTGTACACATCAAAACAGCATGTCGTTGTCTGCTGGGTTCCAGGGCACCGCGAAATACAAGGGAACGTTTTGGCCGACAATCTAGCTGCTTGCGCCAATGTCACTACTGCCAATGCACCAACACCAGTCCCTGCACTTGACTTAAAACCTTTTATAAAACGAAAGCTCAGGGGGTATTGGCAGAGCATGTGGGATAAACAAACAGATAATAAACTCCATGCTATTAAGCCGCAACTAGGTTATTGGCCGCCACTATCAAAATCACGACACACGGAAGTAATACTAACAAGGCTTAGGACTGGACACACACATTCTACACATTCATTTCTTCTGTCTACCGGTGATCCACCATATTGTGAGAGATGTGGAGAGCCCCTTACGGTTCTCCACATTCTCGTCCAGTGCAATGAGCTAGATGCTCTAAGAAAAAAGCACTTTTTACTGCCCTACCGACAGCAGCTCTCTCTACACCCTGGGATGCTCATCGGTAGGTATCCGCTTTTTAAACTGCAAACACTTTTTACATTTTTAAAAGAAGTGCAAAGCTTTCGCCCGATATTTCGAGGTCATCCGTAGCACGACCTCTATAGATTGGTCGTGGCTGCGGTGACTATATCTTCATCATGGTTTTATTATCATGACATTTTGCCATCAGCTATCACCACACATATGTCACGCCACTGTCATGATTTTATTACTTTCATGTTTTAACCCGCGTTAGAGCGAGGAATTTTAAGGCCCCTTTACAGCCATGCACCATATCATTGTTCATATCTGTAGTCAATTGAAATGGCGCTCTTTGGCCATCAATTGGCCCTTGCGCTACCAAAAACTACTCATCATCAAACTCATCTGCACATCATCAACATACACAGAATAAAACATCGCGCTTGGAATGTCTGACTGCAGGGAGTTCATTTTTACAAGAAAGAGTGTGCAAGTAAGCACGCCCCCTTGCGGAACACCAGTCTCTTGGGTAAATGATCTAGAGAGAGCATTTCCCCCTTTTATGTGAAAGGTTCGGTTAGACAGATAACTTTTAATTGTGTTTAGCATGTTCCCATGGATGCCCATGGCGGCAAGATCGCGTAGAATCCCGAATCGCCATATGGTATCGTACGCTTTCTCCAGGTCTAAGAATACCGAAAATACAAACTGCCTATGAATAAATGCATCTCTGATGTATGTCTATGCGAACAAGGTGGTCTATTGTCGACCTCCCCTCTCTGAAACCACACTGAAGGGGGTCTAGTATATTGTTACTTTCTAGGAAGTGGGTTAAGCGCCGGTTTAACATTTTCTCATATAGTTTGCACAAACAGCTTGTTAGCGCTATTGGGCTGTAGCTGGCGGTCAAGGACGGGTCTTTGCCTTGTTTAAGTACCGGGATGACTATTGCTTCTTTCCATGACAATGGAATATATCCAGCTTCCCACATGGTATTGAAGAGGGTTAGGAGCGTTTTTAGTGCTTCTGGGTGAAGATACTTGATCATTTCGTACATTATACGATCGCCACCTGGCGCCGAGTTGTTGCAGTACGCAAGAGATGCTTTAAGTTCAGCTAATGACAATGGGCAGTTGTAAGCCTTCCTGGATGGACGCTTAGATTTAAGGGGTTGCCGCTCTTCGCGTTCTTTGAATTTTAAGAACGTTTCTGTATAGTTTGATGCACTCTAGACGTATTCAAAGTGTTTGCCTAGGCAGTCCGCCTGCTCCTCTAGACTTTCACCTCGGCTATTTACCAAGGGTAGGGGGTGCGACTCCCGACCCATTAACTTGTTTACCCTATTCCAAACCTTCGTTTTGTCGGTGTGAGAATTTATACCGGAGATGTACCTATTCCAACTTTCTTTCTTTGCAAGGCGACGCGTTCTTCTGGCTTAGGACTTAACCTCTTTGAAATTGTTGAGGTTTTCAGCCGTTGGGTAATTTCGGAGTAGTCTCCAAGCTTTATTTTGTCTATTGCGCCCTTTCCGACAATCGTCGTTCCACCATGGGATGCGACGTTTATTGGTCATTCCGTTGGTTTGCTTGATACATTTCACTGCAGCGTCAATAATAAAACCTGTTAGGTATGCTACAGCATCGTCTATATTAAAATTGACAATCTCATCTCCGTCTAAAAATGTAATTTCTCGAAACAGTTCCCAGTTGGCTGACTTGGCGTTCCAGCGAGGAAAATCAGGGGAGCATGTATCTTATTTTGTTAACTTTAACAAAATCGGGAAGTGGTCACTCCCAAAAGGATTCTTGAGAACGAACCACTCCAGATATGGAATTATAGCACTCAAGACAATACTCAGGTCTATAGAAGAGTATGTGTTATGTGTAGTGCTATAGTACGTTGGTTCTTTTTTGTTTAGTAGACATGCACCTGACGAAAACAAAAAGTGTTCTATTAGGCGTCCTCGCGCATCTAAACGGGAGTCGCCCCATAGGTGATTATGTGCATTTAGATTACCAACGACTATATATGGTGGAGGAAGTTCATCAATGAAGCTTTGAAATTGTGTCTTTGAAAGTTGATAGCACGGGGGAATATAAATAGAGGTAATTGTTAGTAGCTTCCCGAACAGCACTGCTCGGACAGCAACTGCCTCAAGAGAAGTTCGGAGGTTTAATTGCTTACAGGTAACACCTTCATCGACTATTATAGCGACACCGCCCGACGAAGCGGCAGCGTCATCACAGTCTTTGCAGAAGATGGCATAATGCTTTAGAAAGTTTGTTTGTGTGGACTTGAGATGTGTTTCCTGAACACACAGCACCTTTGGAGTATGTTTATTAACAAGTTCTCTAATATCATCGAGGTTATAGAGAAGTCCTCTCACATTCCACTGTAAGATCTGTGTATCCATTTTAGATGTGTTTTGTGCTGTGTGTTCAAGGATGGAAAGTTAACTCACGGACCCTTTCCAGGGGCCATGACACGTGATTTTTCTTTTTTGGATCGGTCGACGGAGTCGCGCCGATCCTTAGCCACTGGCTGCGCCCTCACGCTCGGTGTTGTGTCCATTGCCTCCTGCGAGGCGCTGGACACGTGCTCTTGCGAGCGCTGCATTTGTTTTGAAGGCCTCGCCTCAAAAGACGAGACCTTCGCGGCCCCCAGCCCGGAGGTTGGTGGGCCTTTCTTGGATGGCGGAGCAGCACTGGCTGCAACCACCGAGGGGGCGGATGGCGTCCCCGCTGGCTCACTACGCGTGTGCCAGACAGGCGCCGGGGGCCGTCGTGGCGCTGCCCCCTGACGCGCTTCGGCAAAGCTGGTTTCTGGCAGGCAGGACACCTGCCTTCGTGCCTCCCTAAATGAAATGTTTTGTTTTACTTTAATTGTGACAATTTTCTTTTCTTTTTTCCAGCATGGGCATGACCGCGAGTACGCGGCATGCTCCCCATTACACTTCGTACAGTGAATAGAGTTTTCACAGGCATTTGATGTGTGTTCTTCAGCACAGCGTTTCGCGCAAGTTAGGCGGCCTCGGCAGTTCTGTGAACTGTGGCCGAACCGCTGGCATTTCAAACATCGGAGAGGGTTTGGTATATATGGCCTCACTTGAAGCCTGATATACCCAGCCTCAATGGAGTCGGGCAGTACACTTGAATTGAAGGTGAGTATCAGGTGCTTAGTCTAGACTTTTTTGCCATCACGCCTCATCCTAATTTTTTTCACATTGATGACATTCTGTTCGCTGAAACCCTCCAGGAGTTCAGCGTCCGTCAGCCCTAACAGGTCATCATCTGAAACA
Source organism: Rhipicephalus microplus (assembly GCF_013339725.1). Classification (NCBI taxonomy): domain Eukaryota; kingdom Metazoa; phylum Arthropoda; class Arachnida; order Ixodida; family Ixodidae; genus Rhipicephalus; species Rhipicephalus microplus. The sequence continues at coordinate 142,993,200 of NC_051167.1, forward strand.
ACGTCACTGGTGGTGTTCATGGTTCGGTGTGGGGTTACTATTATTTTGGTATCTCCAAATTTCACTAGATTAGGCAGTCTTTCATATTGTTTCTGGTCGCGGAGCTCCAACAGGAGGTCACCACTTGCTATTCTCGTTGCTTTTTATATCCTGGGCCAGATTTCCGTCAAAGACTTTCATACTAGAAAAGGTGAAATTATTCGCACTGATTTGCCCGGTGTGTCAGCGTGGATAACATTGAATCGGGGAAAAAATACTTTCTGGTTACCAAAAAACTGGAAAACTTCATCGGTACGCCCTCTTTTCTGAGGGCGATCAGGGAGTGGGTGGAAGGAACAAGCCATATGTAAATGTTTACTTTCGGCAGCGGCGCCAGCCACCCACCATGGAGTCCTACAAGGGGACGCTGCAGGGTCTGTAAATACAGGCCCCGCAGACGCCAGCTGTACGTCACCACTATAACCGAATATGGTGTATCCAAGGTAGGATAGCCATACAGGGTTAACCCTTGCCGCCAGGAAACACGGAAGTCAATGGAACTGAGTAGAGGACAGGAAAGATTTAAAGTGAAAGAAAAGATGAAGTTGTGAGGTGGAGACAGGAAAAGGCAACTGCCGATTCCCCCCGGGCGGGTCAATCCGGGGGTGCCGTCTACGTGAAGCCGGGGCCAAAGGGGTGTGTTGCCCCCCGCAGGGGCGCCTGTTAAAGCAGGCGTTTGGTGTGTAGCGACACCACGGACCCGAGCTAACGGGGGAGTTTCTACTCCCTCCCACGCCTAGCCGTGCGTGGCTTTGCCGTGCCCGGGGAAAAGGGGATCCTGGGGGTTGAGCTGATGCTGGGTGATTGGACCTTTAAGGCCCCCTGGCAGAGGCAACACACCCCTTTGGCCCCGGCTTCACGTAGACGGCACCCCTGGGCTGACCCACCCAGGGGAAATCGGCAGTCGCCTTTTCCTATCTCTCTCTTCCTACATCTTCGTCTGTATCTCTCTCTTTTTATCTGTCCTGTCATCTTCTCTTTTCCGTTCACTTCCGAATTTCCTGGCGGCGAGGGTTAACCCTGTGTAGTTACCCAATCTTGGGTAGTTATATTCGGTTATAGCGGCGATGCATGGCTGGCGTCTCCAAGTGTTCACTAGTCAACCTTGTAGCGTCCCCTTGTTGGGCTCGGTGGTGGGTGGCCACCATCGCCGCCGAACTTTATAGTATTTTTATGGCAAAAGCTTTTCCCTCCTTCCTGATCGCTCCCTAAAAAGGTGGCGCACCGATGATACTTTCCTGCTAAACACACCAAAGCCGACATTCCCAAAGTACCATGTAATCCACAGTCAAAACGAAAACAAGACAGTCCGAGCCATTTCACCTTTCCTCGTTTCCAAAACTCACAGAAGCAATAGGCCCAGGTTATAAAGTGACAAAGATGGGAAGTGGCGATCTTCTTTTGGAGGTACGTGACAAAACCCAGTATGAAAAGCTGTCTAAGCTTGTAGCCTTTGGGGAAACCCCTGTTTCGGTGGGCCCACACAGGTCCATGAACACTGTCCGTGGCGTAGTTTCTGATGATGACCTTACTGAGCTTTCTGAAAGTGAGCTGCTCGAAGGTTGGCAGGACCAGAACGTGGTCAAAGTCCAACGAATAACAATAAGGCGCAACAACAAACTTACCCCTACAAAACACGTAATAATTACCTTCGGAACAAGTGACCTCCCAGAATCAATCGAAACCGGCTATTGTAAGCTTCGTGTAAGACCATACATTCTCAACCCTCGTCGATGTTTCAAGTGCCAACGTTTCGGTCATGGATCGCAGAGTTGCAGAGGGCGTGCCACTTGCGCAAAGTGCGCATCCATTCAACACATATCAGACAACTGCACCTCAGAAACATCTCATTGTTCGAACTGTGAAGGAGATCACGCTGCCTACTCACGATCATGCCCCGCATGGAAAAAAGAAAAACAAATAGTAGAACTCAAGGTTAAATTCAATCTCACATTCCAAGAAGCACGCCAACGTTTCGCAATACACAACCCGTCTTATCCCTCCTTTGCAGATGTGACGCGCCGGGGCGCCGCGCCACATGCCTCGGCACCCGCGAATGTCACACAGTGTGTGGCCGCGGTCGTGCCGCCAGCGCCCCCGGCTGGAGCAGCCTGTACTGCTCCGCCACCTGACAAACAGGGCCGGCAGACCCCGGTGTCTGCCGAACCTGGGACCACTGCAGGCTCAGTTAGGTCCAAAAGTTCACTGAATGTGCCTGCCCAGCAGGCACCATCCACCACCTCACAAGAGGTGATGGATACAAGTCCCACTCCTCCGGCGCCTCAGACGCCGAAGGATAGGCGCAACTCCTTAGAGCGCGCCAAAAAAGAAAAACCTCGAATCACGGGGCCCTCAAAAGGCCCTGTAAACTAACGCAACACCTCTGTACACACAGCACCACACTACATTAAAATGACACAAATACTACAGTGGAACGTCAGAGGACTGTTGAGAAACCTCGACGATATCCATGAACTTTTACACAAACATACACCTAAGGTGCTGTGCGTACAAGAGACGCACCTGAAACCTAAACACACCAACTTTTTACGTCATTACGTTATCTTTCGGAAAGACCGGAATGATGCCATTGTGCCATCCGGTGGTGTTGCCATTATAGTCAATCAAGGGATTGCATGCACACACCTATCACGACAAACATCCCTCGAGGCGGTGGCTGTTCGAGCAGTTCTTTTGAATAAGCTCGTCACCATCTGCTCTCTCTACATACCTCCGCAACACCGTCTTGAAAAGCATGAACTCGAGTCCCTCATAGAGGAACTCTACAGAACCTTATATCCTCCTTGGAGATTTCAATGCACATAGCAATCTATGGGGTGACTCTCGCTGCGATGCTCGAGGTCGCCTGATTGAACAGGTCTTGTTTTCTTCCGGTGCGTGCCTGCTGAATCGGAAAGAGCCAACATATTACAACATCGCTAACAATACGTACTCAGCAATAGACCTCACCATAATATCCCCATCACTTCTGCCTCTACTTAAATGGGAAGTCATTAATGATCCATATGGTAGTGACCATTTTCCTATCGTTATTAGCACATCAATAACAAATACATGTCCTGCACAAGTTCCCAAATGGCTCACCGACAAAGCCAATTGGGAAAAGTTTCAAAAAATGACTTTATTATCTTGGACTGACATAGCGGCATTGAGCATAGAGGATGCTGTATGCTACTTCACAGCTTTCTTGGTTGATGCAGCAACAAAATGTATTCCCCAAACATGTGGACCGTCAAGCAAACGACGAGTACCATGGTGGAATAATGAGTGCCGTGATGCTCGAAAAAAACAAAATAAGGCATGGAGGTTGCTTAGATACTCGCCCACAGCCGAGAATCTTGTAAACTTTAAAAACGTCAAGTCGCAAGCAAGGAGGACGCGCCGACGGGCGAAAAGAGAAAGTTGGCACAAATTTGTGTCGGGCATTAACTCATACACAGATGAGTCGAGAGTCTGGAGTATGGTTGGTAAGGTGGCAGGACGAGGAGCACATTCGCTTCCTCTAGTGAACCCCCAAGGGGAGAGTTTGGAAGACCAGGCAAACACTCTCGGAGCACACTTTGAACAGGTCTCCAGCTCAACACACTATAATGAAGCGTTCCGACGATATAAAACCGCAATAGAAAAACAGAGATTAGAGCGCAAGCCCAGAACACATGAGGCATACAACGAACCTTTCTGTTTGGCTGAACTCCAGGCCTCACTTGCCTGCTGCAATAAATCTGCCCCAGGCCCGGACCGTGTGGCATATGAAATGTTGAAACACCTGCCCACTGAAACCCAGAAACCTCTCCTCTCTCTCTATAATGCGATATGGTCTTCTGGCGAGCTACCCTCAGCCTGGAAGGAAGCTATCATTATCCCGATTCTAAAACAAGGCAAGGACCCGGCCTCAGTTTCCAGCTACAGGCCAATTGCATTAACCAGCTGTATTTGCAAAGTCTTTGAAAAAATGATTAACAGGCGCCTGATGCACTTCCTTGAAATTAGTGGCCTACTTGACCCATACCAGTGTGGGTTTCGAGAGGCTCGGTCCACCACTGACCACCTTGTCCGTATCGAAGCACAAATTCGCGATGCTTTTGTTCATAAGCAATTTTTTCTGTCTGTGTTCCTCGATATGGAAAAGGCATATGACACTGCATGGCACTTCGGCATATTGCGAGACCTGTCACATTTAGGTGTGCGGGGTAGAATGCTGACAGTTATCGAAAGCTACCTGTCCAACCGTACATTCCGTGTCCAAGTTGGCACCGTCTTATCTCGAGTATTTGTCCAAGAAACAGGAGTGCCACAAGGAGGTGTATTGAGCTGTACACTTTTCATAGTTAAAATGAATTCCTTGCACCTGTCTCTCCCACGAAATATTTTTTACTGCATATATGTCGATGATGTGCAGATTGGTTACAAATCTTGCAACATCTCAATGTGCCAACGTCAAGTTCAACTAGGGTTGAACAAGGTATCTCAATGGGCAAACGAGAATGGTTTTATACTCAACGCGCAAAAGAGCACTTGTGTCTTGTTCAGCCGAAAGAGGGGCCTCCATCCTGACCCCGACATTGACCTGCATGGTCAACCTCTGTCAGTGAAGACCGAGCACAAGTTTCTCGGCCTCATATTAGACACTAAGCTAACTTTCATCCCACACATCAAGTATTTAAGAGACAGGTGCTTAAAAACAATGAACATTTTTAAAGTGTTGTCACACACTACATGGGGAAGTGACAGGAAATGTTTAATTAACTTATATAAAAGCCTCGTACGCACACGCCTAGATTACGGTGCTATAGTCTACCAGTCGGCAACACCATCAGCCTTGAAAATTCTCGACCCTGTCCACCATCTAGGCATTCGCCTCTCTACGGGTGCTTTCCGCACCAGCCCTGTGGAGAGCCTGTACGTGGATTCGAATGAATGGTCGCTCCACCTACAAAGATGTTCCCTGTCCTTTTTGTACTTTTTGAAGGTGAAGGCAGACAAGAAACATCCCTCCCATTTCACAATTAATGATTTGTCTTGTTCTGGCTTGTTCGAGAACCGACCTTCGTTTAGGCAGCCCTACGCGCTGCGTGTAAGGAGCTTGGCCGAAGGAACAGGTGTGCCTCTTCTTGAACCCTGTTTGATGGCTCCTGCAACATATCTGCCACCGTGGCAGTGGCAGCTTATAGACTGTGATGTTTCTTTTGTTGATGTCACAAAGCACGCACCCCTTGCACACATAAATACATACTTTTTAGAACTACAACATAAATACACATGCCCTGAGTTCTTTACTGATGCGTCAAAGTCAAACACTTCTGTGTCATATGCAGCAATAGGCCAATCCTTTTCTGAGGCCGGCGTTCTTCATCCCAATGCAAGCATTTTTACAGGAGAAGCTTACGCAATACTGGCGGTCGTAAAACACATTAAACAAATAAAATTACAAAAGGCGGTAATATACACAGATTCCCTAAGCGTGGTCAAAGCCCTGAAAACTCCTAAAAAACACAAGAACCCCGTGCTGGTGTCACTCTACTCACTTCTGTGCACACTCTACGCATCAAAACAGCATGCCGTTGTCTGCTGGGTTCCAGGGCACCGTGAAATACAAGGGAACGTTTTGGCCGACAATCTGGCTGCTTGCGCCAATGTCACTACTGCCAATGCACCAACACCAGTCCCTGCACTTGACTTAAAACCTTTTATAAAACGAAAGCTCAGGGAGTATTGGCAGAGCATGTGGGATAAACAAACAGATAATAAACTCCATGCTATTAAGCCGCAACTAGGTTATTGGCCGCCACTATCAAAATCACGACACACGGAAGTAATACTAACAAGGCTTAGGACTGGACACACACATTCTACACATTCATTTCTTCTGTCCACCGGTGATCCACCATATTGTGAGAGATGTGGAGAGCCCCTTACGGTTCTCCACATTCTCGTCCAGTGCAATGAGCTAGATGCTGTAAGAAAAAAGCACTTTTTACTGCCCTACCGACAGCAGCTCCCTCTACACCCTGTGATGCTCATCGGTAGGGATCCGCTTTTTAAACTACAAACACTTTTTACATTTTTAAAAGAAGTGCAAAGCTTTCACCCGATATTTCGAGGTCATCCGTAGCCTGACCTCCATGGAGTGGTCGTGGCTGCGGTGACTATATCTTCATCTTGGTTTTATTATCATGACATTTTGCCATCAGCTATCACCACACATATGTCACGCCACTGTCATGATTTTATTACTTTCATGTTTTAGCCCGCGTTAGAGCGAGGAATTTTAAGGCCCCTTTACAGCCACGCACCATATCATTGTTCATATCTGTAGTCAATTGAAATGGCGCTCTTTGGCCATCAATTGGCCCTTGCGCCACTAAAAAACTACTCATCATCAGGGGTGTGTTGCCTCTGCTGGGGGGCCTTAAAGGTCCAATCACCCAGCGTCAGCTCAACTCCCAGGATCCCCTTTTCCCCGGACACTGCAAAGCCACGCACGGCTAGGCGTGGGAGGGAGTCAAAACTCCCCCGTTAGCTCGGGTCCGTGGTGTCGCTACACACCAAATGCCTACCTGCGCAGGCGCCCCTGCGGGGAATTTGATGTGCATACGCAAATTTGTGTACAGGGTAGGCTGTGCTTTATGTGCCTGCCTTTGTTGCTAGGTCTTTTAGTGCGTCGATATGCTCCTTGTGTAGTTTAATTAGTTCAAGATGTCGTTCCTCTCTTCTTTTTTCTCTTTCGTCCCTTTTTGCTTCTCGTTCTTTGTTGATCTTTTCCATTCTTTCAAAAAAATACTGCATATGCATTATTCGGCTACCACCACTGGGACGACCAGTTTCATTGTTTTTTATTCTTTTTCTTCGTTCATCGGCTTCACGTAGACGGCACCCCTGGGCTGACCCACCCAGGGGAAATCGGCAGTCGCCTTTTCTTATCTCTCTCTTCCTACATCTTAGTCTTTTCTTGTCTTTAAATCTATCCTGTCTTCTTCTCTCTTCCATTTACTTCCGATTTTTCCTGGCGGCAAGGGTTAACCTTGTGTAATTACTCAACCTTGAGTAGTTATATTTGGTTATAGTGGCAATGTACGGCTGGCGTCTGCAGCCTTATGCTATTAAGTGCTTCAGCGTCCCCTGGTTGGACTCCATGGTGGGTGGCCGCCATTGCTGCCGAAAAAAAAGTACACTACTATGGGAACACCTGCATTTTTCCGTCTCCTAGATTGTCTCCCGCCTAAGAGGGGACGCACCGATGACATATCAATTTTCAGCCAACCCAGACAATGCTTTCCCAAATTTCATGCTGTGCACAGCGAAAACCCAACAAAACAAGCCAGAGCAATATCTCCATTTCTTGTTGCTAAATCCCTGACAGAGGTCTTTGGCCCAGGATACAAGGTTACAAAGATGGCTAGCGGAGACCTTCTCCTTGAGCTGCCTGAAAAACACCACTATGAAAAACTTGGCAGTCTCGTAGCATTTGGTAATATCCCGGTATCTATTTCACCTCATAGATCAATGAACACCTCACGCGGAGTTGTTTCAGAAGCAGACCTTCTTGAAATGTCTGAACAGGAACTGCTTGAAGGGTGGAAAGAGCAAAATGTCACAGATGTGAAACGAATCGTCATCAGACAAGACAACAAAGAAATACCTACCAAACATTTAATACTCACCTTCGCATCTAGCACACTGCCTTCATCTATAGACACAGGATACATCAAACTCTCTGTCCGTCCCTACATTCCCAATCCAAGACGGTGTTATAAATGTCAACGATTTGGTCATGGCTCGCAGAACTGCCGTGGTCAGGAAACTTGTGCAAGATGTGGTAGCCACGGCCACCCATCTGATAACTGTGTTACTACGCCTCACTGCGTGAATCGTGACGGGGAACACGCCGCGTATTCGCGTTCGTGTCCTAACTGGAAGAAAGAAAAAGAAATAATCACCCTTAAAGTCAAAGAAAACATCACATTCAAAGAAGCAAGACGAAGAGTGTCGCCATTTTACGGCGCAACATATGCTGATGCGGCGCGTCAGGGGGCACCGCCGCACCAGCCCTCGCCACACCTTCGGCCCGCGCATACCGAGCCGGCGGTTGTGGCACCTGCCCTTTAAGGCGGCTGTAGCCCAGGCTACACCGCCTGCTCCCAAACAGAGGCCGGAGACTCCAGAGTCTTCGGGTCTCAAGGCCTCCCCTCACCAGGCGAGGCCTAAATTCCGAACTAACAGCCCGCACGTGCGGGCATCCAGTGCCTCCGAGGAGGCAATGGATACGTCGGTACCCTTGGTGCCGAAAGAGCGGCGTGGCTCCTTGGAGCGCGCCAAGAAAACAAAAAAGCAAATAACGGGGCCTGGTGATTGCCCTGTTAAGTGAACTCAAACTCCCCGTCTAAACAGCCACTCGCTTTTCGTACACACAGCATTATTTTACATTCACCATGAACACTCAAATTATACATTGGAATGTCAGGGGCCTTCTCAGAAACCTTGACGACATCCAAGAACTCTTACACGAACACACACCAAAAGTGCTGTGTGTACAAGAAACACACATTAATTCAAAACACACAAATTTTCTTCGCAAACACGTTATTTTTCGAAAGGACCGTGATGATGCGATGACATCATCCGGAGGTGTTGCCATCATAGTGAAACAAGGAACTGCATGCACACACCTACAACTACAAACATCCCTTGAGGCAGTGGCTGTTCGAGCGGTTCTTTTTGATAAACTGATCACAATCTGCACTATCTACATTCCTCCTAGCTATCAGCTGCAAAAACGTGATTTACACTCTCTAATTGATCAACTTCCGGAACCTTATGTTCTCCTTGGAGACTTTAATGCGCATAGCAGGCTATGGGGTGACTCTCGGTATGACGCGCGAGGTCGGCTGATCAAACAGTTCCTTATCTCATCGAGCGCGTGTCTCCTAAATCGAAAAGTACCAACCTATTATAACCTCGCTAATAACACCTACTCCTCTATAGACCTGACCATAGTATCTCCATCTCTTGTGCCTCTACTACAGTGGAAAGTCGTCAGTAATCTGTACGGAAGTGACCACTTCCCCGTAGTTTTGAGCACAACGACAGTAACTGAGTGTCCACCACGCGTTCCCAAGTGGATCATAAACAGAGCCGACTGGGAACAGTTTTATACTATCGCTTGTCTAGGTTGGAATGACATCTGTACTTTGAACATTGATGTTGCTGTGAACTACTTCACAGCGTTTTTGATTGATGCTGCAACAAAATGCATCCCACAAACAAATGGACACCCTGGAAAACGATGTGTGCCATGGTGGAACGATGAATGCCGAAACGCGCGCAAACAGCAAAACAGAGCTTGGAGGCTGCTTCGTAACTCACCGACAGCCGAAAATCTTGAAACCTTCAAGAAAATAAAGTCTCAAGGCAGGAGAACGCGTCGGCAGGCCAGAAGAGAAAGCTGGCAGAAGTTTTTATCAGGGGTTAATTCATACACACAGGAGGCTAAAGTATGGAACATGGTCAGTAGGATAGCAGGAAAACAAGTACACGCACTTCCACTCGTAAACACTCAGGGTGATACCTTGGAAGATCAGGCAAACTTCCTCGGTGCACACTTCGAACAGGTATCCAGCTCGTCCCACTATACTGACACTTTCCAAAAATACAGAACAAGAATAGAAAAGCAGAAACTCGAACACAAATCCACTAGATACGAGGCATATAACCAAGCTTTCAGTCTAGCTGAGCTCCGAACATCTCTAAACTCCTGCAGTACTTCTGCCCCAGGCTCTGACCGTGTGATGTATGAAATGTTAAAAAACCTACCAAACGAAACCCGAAAAACCCTACTTTGTTTGTACAATGCTATTTGGTCTTCTGGCGCTATTCCTACCGCCTGGAAAGAGCCTATTGTTATTCCCATTTTGAAAAAGGGCAAGGACCCTTCTTTACTCTCGAGTTATAGGCCTATAGCACTTACAAGCTGCTTGTGCAAAGTCTTCGAAAAAATGACAAACTGCCGACTTGTACATTTTCTTGAAACAAATAATTTGCTCGACCCATTTCAGTGCGGGTTTCGAGAAAGTAGATCCACCACAGACCACCTTGTTCGTATCGAGGCACAGATCAGAGACGCCTTCGTTCATAAACAATATTTTCTCTCTGTGTTCCTCGATATCGAAAAGGCTTATGATACAACATGGCGTTTCGGAATTCTAAGAGACCTGTCACACCTTGGCGTGCGCGGAAGAATGTTTCATATAATCGAAAGTTACCTGTCATACCGGACATTCCGTGTCCGTCTGGGCAGTGTGCTCTCTCAAACATTTATCCAGGAAACAGGGGTGCCACAAGGTGGTGTGCTTAGTTGCACACTTTTTATTATTAAAATGAATTCTTTGCACTTGTCCATCCCCCGCAATATGTTTTATTGTACATATGTCGACGACGTTCAGCTTGGCTTCAAGTCATGCAACTTGGCAATGTGTGAGCGGCAGGTTCAGCTGGGTTTGAACAAGGTCTCCAAATGGGCTGATGAAAACGGATTTCGACTTAACCCACAAAAAAGCACGTGTGTCTTGTTCTCTCGAAAGAGAGGCATGCACTCGGAGCCCGACATTCAATTGAACGGGCAACAACTGTCCGTCAAAGCTGAGCATAAATTCTTAGGCTTAATCTTGGACGACAAGTTGACCTTCGTACCCCACATAAAGTATTTGAAAACAAAATGTTTAAAAGCCATGAATGTTATAAAAGTGTTGTCACGTACTACGTGGGGTAGTGACAGGAAATGCCTCATGAACCTGTATAGAAGCCTTATTCGCACCCGCTTAGATTATGGGGCCATTATTTATCAGTCAGCGACTCAAAGTGCTTTGAAGATGCTGGATCCCGTGCACCATTCGGGCATCCGCCTTTCTACGGGTGCTTTTCGCACCAGCCCCGTAGAAAGCCTTTACGTTGAGTCAAATGAGTGGTCGCTTCATCTCAAAGAACCTACATGTCCTTTGTATATTTCCTTAAGGTGAAAGCAGACAAGAGGCACCCCTCATACTCTACTATTAATGACTTGTCGAGCTCCATTCTTTTTCAAAACAGGCCTTCAATGAGGCAGCCCTTCTCAGTTCGCCTGAAGGGTCTAGCTGAGGACACTGGAGTGTCACTCGAACACAGTTTAATGGCTCCTGTAGCATACCCGCCACCGTGGCAGTGGCAGACTATAGATTGCGATGTGTCTTTTTTAGAAGTTACTAAACATGCGGCTATTGCCCATATTCGAACATACTTCTTGGAACTTCAACACAAATACACACGTCCTGAGTTTTTTACAGATGCCTCTAAGTCTAACTCCTCTGTGTCCTACGCTGTTGTTGGCCCTTCCTTTTTGTATGCTGGCCCTCTACATCCAGGCACAAGTATCTTCACAGCGGAAGCTTACGCGATACTTGTGGCAGCTAAACACATCAAACAATCACAAATACAAAAAGCAGTAATTTATACAGACTCCCTCAGTGTGGTAACGGCTCTGCACAGTCTTAAAAAACAAAAAAACGCTGTCCTAGTTTCACTTTACTCCATTTTATGCACCCTCCACACACTCAACAGACATGTTGTTGTGTGCTGGGTGCCAGGGCACCGTGAGATTCAAGGCAACGTGATGGCGGATCGGCTTGCTGCATCCGCCCACGAAAGCACCGCCATTACACCGACATCAATCCCGGCCCTTGATCTTAAGCCGTCTCTCAAACGAAAACTTGGGGACTACTGGCAGAGCAAATGGGATACACACACACAAAACAAACTACACGTTATCAAGCCACACCTTGGCCATTGGCCACCAGTATCAAAATCACGTCTAACAGAAGTAACACTAACAAGACTCGGGATAGGACACATATACACGACACACACGCATCTTTTGTCCGGTGGTGATCCACCATTGTGTGACAGATGTGGAGAGGCATTGACAGTCCTTCACATACTAATCCAGTGCAAACACTTAGAAACTCTAAGAAAACGACATTTTCCATTACCCTAGCGACAGCATATACCTTTACACCCTGCAATGTTCGTCGGTAGGGAACCGCTTTTAAGTGCCCGCAGGGGCGCCTGCGCAGGTAGGCGTTTGGTGTGTAGCGACACCACGGACCCGAGCTAACGGGGGAGTTTCTACTCCCCCCCACGCCTAGCCGTGCGTGGCTTTGCCGTGTCCGGGGAAAAGGGGATCCTGGGGGTTGAGCCGACGCTGGGTGATTGGACTGTTAAGGCCCCCCGGCAGAGGCAACTCACCCCTTTGGCCCCGGCTTCACGTAGACGGCACCCCTGGGCTGACCCACCCAGGGGAAATCGGCAGTCGCCTTTTCCTATCTCTCTCTCCCTACATCTTCGTCTTTATCTCTTACCATTTATCTGTCCTGTCTTCTACTCTCTTCCGTTTACTTCCGATATTCATGGCGGCAAGGGTTAACCTTGTGTAGGTATCCCACCTTGGATAATTACATTGGGTTATAGTGACAGCGTACGGCTGGCGTCGGGAGGGCTTGTTTCAACAAGTCCAACCGCGTCCCCTTGTTGGGCTCCGTGGTGGGTGGTCGCCGCTGCTACCGAACACATTCATACTTGTATGGCTTTACAAGCATCCCCCGACCTTGATCGGTCTCGCAAGAGAGGCCGCACCGAAGCAAGTTTTCACGTCTCGAAAGAAACTAAATTTACTTTTGCGAAGTACCACATTATCCACAGTGACAGCACACCTCTAAGAAAATTATCCCCATTTTTGGTGGCCAAGTGCCTAAAAGAAAAAATAGGACCCACATACAAAGCATCCAAAATGTCAAGCGGTGACCTCCTTTTGGAGCTAACCGAAAAAGACCAAGTGCCTAAGCTGTCCCAACTAACCAGCATTGGAGAAACAGCTGTCACCGTTTCGGTCCATCGCTCTCTAAACACCAGCAGGGGAGTAATCTCTGAGGAAGACTTCTTAGGCCTTAGTGACGAAGAGCTCCTCGAAGGTTTCCAAGACCAAAACGTCATCAAAGTTCAAAGAATTGTAATGCGTCGCAATAATCAGGAAGTACCCACCAAACACTTAATACTAACCTTTGGAACATGTGAAATGCCCACCTCTCTTAAGGCTGGGTACTTAAAAATAAATGTCAGACCCTACATTCCCAACCCCAGACGCTGTTTCAAATGTCAGAGATTCGGACACGCCTCGCACTCTTGCAGAGGCAAAGAAACATGCGCAAAATGCAGCGCAAACGACCACAAATCAGAAAACTGCTCATCCTCACCCCACTGTGTTAACTGTGACGGGGAACACCCAGCGTATTCCCGGTCATGCCCATGTTGGAAAAAAGAAAAAGAAGTGATCGCTCTGACCGTCAAAGAAAAAATATCATTCAGCAAAGCGCGAACACGGCTATCATACCTGTTCCACAGAAGTTACGCCGATGTGACGCAGTCGGGGGCAGCGTCACAAAGGCCTCAGGAGTCAACCGCTACTACACCCAGTAGTTCTATGGTGACTCAAACCGCCCCCGTAAAAGAAGCAGCGCCAGCTGCTCCATGCACATCAAAGGGCCCGCAGACTCCGGTCTCCCTGGGCCCTAAACTCAATAGAGTGCCAAGGCCTGAGATTCGTTTCTCAGCGCCTCACTCTCGATCTTCCAGCGCCTCAGACAAGGCAATGGAGATCGACCACAAAACTCCGGTGTCATCGACACCAAAGGACAAGCGCTCTCTCGAGCGTACCAAACAGGACAAAGACAAAGTCCCTGTAACCACAATAAGTAAGCGATAACCGTAATGGTTATCGTATTTCTTTCTATTTCTTAATATTGTCACCTATCATCTTTTATACCAATCAATCCCCAGAAGTATATTTACTTAATTTTATTCTGCCATGGCTTTTATCGTACATTGGAACTGTAGAGGCTTAATTCATAACTTAGGTGACATAAAGCACATCATTAACAAATTCTCACCAGTAGCCTTTTGCCTCCAAGAGACAAATCTTGGTACAAAACACAGCCACTTCCTAAAAGGCTTCAAAGTTGCCCGAAAGGACCGCGAACATTGCAACCGTCTTTCAGGAGGAGTAGCCATAGTGGTGCAGGGCAGCACTCCTACGCGGGATGTCCAAATAAACACATCTTTCGAGGCCGTAGCCGTCACCATCCTATCATACAAGACCATCACCATCTGCTCACTGTATATCCCACCTCACACCCTTTTCACCACCAAAAACCTAGAAAATCTAGTGGAACAGTTGCCAAAACCATTTATCTTAGTTGGGGATTTCAATGCTCATTCAACCCTTTGGGGTAGCGACAAAACTGACGCAAGAGGGCAAGCCGTGGAAGATTTCATTTTATCAAATGACATCTGCCTTCTTAATTCCGGTGCTTTTACCTACTTTTCACCAACCTCGCGCACTTTTAGTTGCTTAGATCTCGCCATGTGTTCATCGTGTATTTTTAATGATTTTAAATGGGACGTCCTCAACACGTCTTATGGTAGTGATCATCAACCCGGCATCATAAAACTCATACCATCTTACCCAACTCTAACAAGCAGGCCACGCCGGTGGAAACTACAGCTCGCGAACTGGCCAGTTTTCACAGAAAACGCTAAGCTCGATGAAGTTTTCTCATAGGAGCTTTCTGTTGAAGAACTAAACGAAGAGTTCGTCAAAGTGTTAATCTTAGCAGCAGAAAAAGCAATACCGCAATCATCCGGCATCGTACGCAAGAAATTCAACCCTTGGTGGACCAACGAGTGTACTGATGCCAAAAAACTACAAAATAAGGCCTGGGGAATTCTACGAAGATACCCCACGTACACCAACCTCATCAACTTCAAACAGGCAAAAGCCAGAGCCCGATTTATTCGAAGACAGGCAGAAAAGGATTCATGGCAAAAATACATATCATCAATTAACAGTTCAGTCACATCTAAACACATCTGGGACCAGGTGAGGAAGTTCAAAGGAGAGTACTCCTCCTACACAATACCACTGCTCACAAGTCCAGACACACAATCAACACTAGAAGACCAGGCCAACCTATTAGGAGAACACTTTTATAAGGTATCATGCTCAGCAAATTACACCAATACATTCCTGAAATATAAAGAAAATGCAGAAAGACAAAGATTGCCTACTAGCAGTACCTCAAATGAAAGTTATAACCTTCCGCTTACGCTGCACGAATTGAACAGGGTACTCTCTGCCGGTAAAAAAACGGCAACAGGGTCTGACCAGATACACTACGCAATGTTGGCACACCTATCCCAAGCATCCGCACGGGCACTTCTCCAATTCTTCAACAAAATATGGGACTCTGGCATAATGCCTGAAGATTGGAAAAAAGCCATAGTCATACCATTCCTAAAACCTGGTAAACCCCTAACAACCCCAAGTAGCTACAGGCCCATTGCATTAACAAGTTGCCTTGCAAAAACTTACGAAAGCATCATAAATATTAGACTTACCTTCACTCTGGAATCGGAGCACCTAATAGACGCACACCAGTGCGGATACAAAAAGGGCTGTTCCACCACTGATCACATTGTTAGGCTGGAACAAGAAATACGACAAGCATTTCTACACAAACCGTTCTGTCTCTCGGTCTTCTTTGACCTAGAGAAAGCATATGACACAACTTGGAGATACGGAATTCTGAGAGATCTAGCTAACTTAGGGATTCGCGGAAGAATGCTGAACTGCTTACACGATTTTTTATCGAATAGAACTTTTCAAGTACGTTTGGGTACGGTACTGTCACGAACATTTGTCCAAGAAAATGGTGTACCACAGGGCTGCGTTTTGAGCACCACCCTGTTTATAGTAAAAATGAACTCCATCAACAGGGCTATACCCCGTACAGTCATGCACTCCATCTATGTTGATGATCTACAAATTGCATGCCGAGCCTCTAGCCTATCATCCTGCGAAAGGCAACTCCAAATTACAATAAATCGGCTTACGAAATGGGCCGACCAAAATGGTTTCCGCTTTTCAGCCCATGAAACCACAGCTGTTCTCTTTACACAAAAGAGAGGACTGTTCCCTGAAGCCGCGCTCAAACTGTACAACATCAACATGCCGGTAAAACAAGAACACAAATTTCTAGGAATCACATTCGACCGAAAACTAAACTTTCTGCCACACATAAATGCACTGAAAACTAAGGCAAACAGAGCACTCATTGTGCTCAAAGTACTCTCCCATAAACACTGGGGTTCCGATCGATTCTGCCTTATACGTATTTACCGATCCCTTGTACGCAGCATTTTAGACTACGGATGCATAGTCTACGGCTCGGCGCGAAACTCATACATCCGCCGTCTTGACCCTATACACAACCTCGGTCTCCGTCTGTCAAGTGGTGCTTACAGAACATCACCTGTGCAAAGTCTATACGTAGAATGCAATGAGCCCCCTCTATGTGATCGAAGAGCATTACTAACCTTGTCATATGTTTTAAGAATAAGGTCGTCACCTGAACACATCTGCTATGAAATTGCCGCAAAATGTGACTCGCGCTCACACTATCTCAACAAACCGAACCTAATCAAACCACTTGTCCTACGTTTCGAGGAATACTGCCACTTTTATACCATCCCTGTTGAATCACTAGATGTCGCTATTAAACCACCAAGACTGCCGCCATGGTTTGACCTGTCACAGCTATGCGAATTTTCACTTAGCCGTTTCAACAAAAAAAGCACCTTACCAGAACACATAATCCAAGAATTTTATACACTTCAGCACGAATATAGGGATTACGAAGAATTTTACACAGATGGCTCAAAAACGGAGGACCACGTGGGTATTGGGATTGTGACGACGAAAAGCGCAATTTTTGTGAAAGTACCTCGTAGTTTTTCCATTTTTTCAGTTGAAGCTTATGCCTTGAGTGAAGCAGTTCGGAAAATCATCGCTGAAAAATACAAGAAAGCAATCATATACACCGACTCACTAAGCACACTAAAAACACTACATATAAAATGCGAATGTGAGCCTATAGTAGGCGACATTCTAAACATGGTATACTTAAACAACCAGGCAACCTGCATCCGTTTCTGCTGGGTCCCAAGTCATGTTGGGATACCTGGAAACGAAAAAGCAGATAGTATGCTTCCCAGGCAGCCCATAAAACAGTAACAAAAGTAAAAATTCCCCTTAAAGATATCCAGAGAACAATTCGCCTGGCCCTACTAGCAAAATGGCAAAAGCAATGGGACACCTGCACGAACAATAAGCTCCACCTGGTGAAACCCACACTCGGGGAATGGAAGACCTGCCGTCACCAGCAACGGTTTATTGAAGTTGTATTATGCCGACTTCGCATTGGGCACACACACTTGACACACAACTTCTTACTCGCAAAGGAAGAACAACCAACCTGTGAAAAATGCCAAGAAGCGTTAACACTTATGCACATCCTAATCACATGTCCTACCATTGAAACACAGGGACAAAAACATTTCAGCAAGCTATACAAACAACACGTACCTTTACACCCTGCTTTGTTCCTAGGAGATGACCCTCTAGTACCTCTGCCTGACTTGCTAAACTTTCTGAAAGAAAGTAACCTGTTAAATAAGCTTTAAAATCTCATCTTTTTAGCGTCCATTCCTGAAAGTCTTGTGTCTGGCGCAGCATAGCCTTAGCTGCTTTTGCGCCATAAAAAACCAAATTAACCTAACCTAAATTTTCTTCGTAAATACGTTATTTTTCGAAAGGACCGAGATGATGCCATGACATCATCCGGAGGTGTTGCCATCATAGTAAATCAAGGAATTGCATGCGCTCACTTACAACTCCAAACATCCCTTGAGGCAGTGGCTGTTCGAGCGGTTCTTTTCAATAAACTGATCACAATCTGCAGTATTTACATTCCTCCTAGCTATCAGCTGCAAAAACGTGATTTATACTCTTTAATTGATGAACTTCCAGAGCCCTATGTTCTCCTTGGAGACTTCAATGCGCATAGCAGGCTATGGGGTGATTCTCGGTATGACGCGCGAGGTCGACTGATCGAAAGGTTCCTTCTCTCGTCGAGCGCGTGTCTGCTGAATCGAAAAGAACCAACCTATTATAACCTCCCTAATAACACCTACTCCTCCATAGACCTGAGCATAGTATCTCCATCTCTTGTGCCTCTACTCCAGTGGAAAGTTGTCAGTAATCTGTACGGAAGTGACCACTTCCCCGTAGTTTTGAGCACGACAGTAACTGAGTGTCCACCACGTGTTCCCAAGTGGCTCATAAACAGAGCCGACTGGGAATAGTTTCATACTATCGCTTGTCTAGGTTGGAATGACATCTGTACTTTGAACATTGATGTTGCTGTCAAATACTTCACAGCGTTTTTGATTGATGCTGCAACAAAATGCATCCCACAAACAAATGGACACCCTGGAAAACGATGTGTGCCATGGTGGAACTCTGAATGCCGAAACGTGCGCAAACAGCAAAACAGAGCTTGGAGGCTGCTTCGGAACTCACCGACAGCCGAAAATCTTGAAACCTTCAAGAAAATAAAGTCTCAAGGCAGGAGAACGCGTCGGCAGGCCAGAAGAGAAAGCTGGCAGAAGTTTTTGTTAGAGATCAATTCTTACACACAAGAGGCCAAAGTCTGGAACATGGTCGGTAGGATAGCAGGGAAACAAGTACACGCACTTCCACTCGTAAACACTCAAGGTAATACCTTGGAAGATCAGGCAAACTTCCTCGGGGCACATTTTGAACGGGTATCCAGCTCGTCCCACTATACTGACACTTTCCAAAAATACAGAACAAGAATAGAAAAGCAGAAACTCGAACACAAATGCACTAGATACGAGGCATATAATCAAGCGTTCAGTCTAGCTGAGCTGCGAATGTCTCTAAACTCCTGCAGTACTTCTGCCCCAGGTTCTGACCGTGTCGTATATAAAATGTTGAAAAACCTACCGATCGAAACACGAAAAACCTTACTTTGTTTGTACAATGCTATCTGGTTTTCTGGCACTATCCCTAACTCCTGGAAAGAGGCTATTATAATTCCCATTTTGAAAGAGGGCAAGGACCCTTCTTTACCTTCGAGTTATAGGCCTATTGCACTCACAAGCTGCTTGTGCAAAATCTTCGAAAAAATGATAAACTGCAGACTTGTACATTTCCTCGAAACAAACAATTTGCTCGACCCATTTCAGTGCGGGTTTCGAGAAAGTAGATCCACCACAGACCACCTTGTTCGTATCGAGGCACAGATCAGAGACGCCTTCGTTCATAAACAATATTTTCTCTCTGTGTTCCTCGATATCGAAAAGGCTTATGATACAACATGGCGTTTCGGAATTCTAAGAGACCTGTCCCACCTTGGCGTACGCGGAAGAATGTTTCAAATAATCGAAAGTTACCTGTCAAACCGGACATTCCGTGTCCGAGTGGGCACGGCTCTTTCCCAAACATTCGTCCAGGAAACAGGCGTGCCACAAGGTGGTGTACTTAGCTGCACACTTTTTCTCATCAAGATGAATTCCTTGCACTTGTCCATCCCTCGCAATATGTTTTATTGTACATATGTCGACGACGTCCAGCTTGGCTTTAGATCTTGCAACCTGGCATTGTGCGAGCGAAAGGTTCAGTTAGGTTTAAACAAGGTCTCCAAATGGGCAGAGGAAAACGGATTCCGACTGAACCCACAAAAGAGCACGTGTGTCTTGTTCTCCCGAAAGAGAGGCATGCACTCAGAACCTGACATTGAATTGAACGGTCAACGTCTGTCTGTCAATGAGGATCATAAATTCTTAGGACTAATCTTGGACAACAAGTTGACCTTCGTACCGCACATCAAGTATCTAAAAACAAAATGTTTAAAAGCCATGAATGTTTTAAAAGTGTTGTCACGTACTACGTGGGGTAGTGACAGGCAATGTCTCATGACCCTGTATCGAAGCCTCATTCGCACCCGCTTAGATTATGGGGCCATTGTTTATCAGTCTGCGACTCAAAGTGCTTTGAAGATGCTGGACCCCGTGCACCATTTGGGCATCCGCCTTTCTACGGGTGCTTTTCGCACCAGCCCCGTAGAAAGCCTTTATGTTGAGTCAAATGAGTGGTCGCTTCATCTGCAGAGAACTTACATCTCCTTTGTTTATTTCCTTAAGGTGAAAGCAGATAAGAAGCACCCCTCATACTCCACTATTAATGATTTGTCGAGCTCCATTCTGTTTCAAAACAGGCCTTCGATGAGGCAGCCCTTCTCAGTTCGCCTGAAAAGTCTAGCTGAGGAAACTGGAGTCTCACTTGAACATAGTTTAATGGCTCCTGTAGCATATCTGCCACCGTGGCAATGGCAGACTATAGACTGTGATGTGTCCTTTCTTGAAGTTACAAAACATGCGCCTATTGCCCATATCCAAACATACTTCCTGGAACTTCAACACAAATACACACGTCCTGAGTTCTTTACAGATGCCTCCAAGTCCAACTCCTCTGTGTCCTACGCTGTTGTCGGCGCATCCTTCTCGGATGCTGGCCCTCTACATCCAGGCACAAGTATCTTCACAGCGGAAGCTTACGCGATACTTGTGGCAGCTAAACACATCAAACAATTACACATACAAAAAGCAGTAATTTATACAGACTCCCTCAGTGTGGTAACGGCTCTGCACAGTCTTAAAAAACAAAAAAACCCTGTCCTCATCTCACTTTACTCCATTTTGTGCACACTCCACACACACAAACAACATGTTGTAGTGTGCTGGGTGCCAGGGCACCGTGAGATTCAAGGCAACGTGAGGGCGGATCAGCTCGCTGCATCCGCCCACAAAAACACTGCCCCTACACCTATATCAATCCCGGCCCTCGATCTTAAGCCGTCTCTCAAACGAAACCTCAGAGTATACTGGCAGAGCAAGTGGGATACACATACACAAAACAAACTACACGTTATTAAGCCACACCTTGGTCATTGGCTGCCCGTATCGAAATCGCGTCATACAGAGGTAATACTAACGAGACTCAGGATAGGACACACATACATGACACACACACACCTTTTGTCTGGTGGCGATCCACCATTGTGTAACAGATGTGGGGAACCATTGACAGTCCTTCACATTTTAATTGAGTGCAAACAATTGGACACTGTAAGAGAACAACACTTTCCATTACCCTACCGACAACATATACCTTTACACCCTGCAATGTTCGTCGGTAGGGAACCGCTTTTTAGTCACAAATCATTGTTAGCGTTTTTTAAAGAAATTCATAGTTTCCATATCATATACCCAGGCATCCCGTAGCATGACCTCTCCAGAGAGGTTTTTGCTGCGGTGGTTACACAAGAAAGCACTTGCCTCACGGCCCTTGGACGCAAGGGTATAAACGAGTGAGGCACTTGTGCTAATGCCAATCATATCCACCATCGTCTTTTATTATCACCAACTTTTGTCATCTATTCACACCACACACACCTTTCACGGCATGGTCATGATTTTATCACTTGTATGTTTTTACCCGCCTTACCGCGAGGAATTTTATGGCCCTTATACAGCCGCTTATCACAATCATTGTTCATTTTTTTTAGCAAGATGAACTGGCGCTCTTTGGCCGTGAAACGGCCCTTGCGCCATAAAACATCAAACATCATCATCAGGCAAACTTCCTCGGGGCACATTTTGAACGGGTATCCAGCTCGTCCCACTATACTGACACTTTCCAAAAATACAGAACAAGAATAGAAAAGCAGAAACTCGAACACAAATGCACTAGATACGAGGCATATAATCAAGCGTTCAGTCTAGCTGAGCTGCGAATGTCTCTAAACTCCTGCAGTACTTCTGCCCCAGGTTCTGACCGTGTCGTATATGAAATGTTAAAAAACCTACCGATCGAAACACGAAAAACCTTACTTTGTTTGTACAATGCTATCTGGTTTTCTGGCACTATCCCGAACTCCTGGAAAGAGGCTATTATAATTCCCATTTTGAAAGAGGGCAAGGACCCTTCTTTACCTTCGAGTTATAGGCCTATTGCACTCACAAGCTGCTTGTGCAAAATCTTCGAAAAAATGATAAACTGCAGACTTGTACATTTTCTTGAAACAAACAATTTGCTCGACCCATTTGAGTGCGGGTTTCGAGAAAGTAGATCCACCACAGACCACCTTGTTCGTATCGAGGCACAGATCAGGGACGCCTTCGTCCATAAACAATATTTTCTCTCTGTGTTCCTCGATATCGAAAAGGCCTATGATACTACATGGCGTTTCGGAATTCTAAGAGACCTGTCCCACCTTGGCGTGCGCGGAAGAATGTTTCACATAATCGAAAGTTACCTGTCAAACCGGACATTCCGTGTCCGAGTGGGCACGGCTCTTTCCCAAACATTCGTCCAGGAAACAGGCGTGCCACAAGGTGGTGTACTTAGCTGCACACTTTTTCTCATCAAGATGAATTCCTTGCACTTGTCCATCCCTGGCAATATGTTTTATTGTACATATGTCGACGACGTCCAGCTTGGCTTTAGATCTTGCAACCTGGTAATGTGCGAGCGACAGGTTCAGTTAGGTTTAAACAAGGTCTCCAAATGGGCAGAGGAAAACGGATTCCGACTGAACCCACAAAAGAGCACGTGTGTCTTGTTCTCCCGAAAGAGAGGCATGCACTCAGAACCTGACATTGAATTGAACGGTCAACGTCTGTCTGTCAATGCGGAGCATAAATTCTTAGGATTAATCTTGGACAACAAGTTGACCTTCGTACCGCACATCAAGTATCTAAAAACAAACGTTTAAAAGCCATGAATGTTTTAAAAGTGTTGTCACGTACTACGTGGGGTAGTGACAGGCAATGTCTCATGACTCTGTATCGAAGCCTCATTCGCACCCGCTTAGATTATGGGGCCATTGTTTATCAGTCTGCGACTCAAAGTGCTTTGAAGATGCTGGACCCCGTGCACCATTTGGGCATCCGCCTTTCTACGGGTGCTTTTCGCACCAGCCCCGTAGAAAGCCTTTATGTTGAGTCAAATGAGTGGTCGCTTCATCTGCAGAGAACTTACATGTCCTTTGTTTATTTCCTTAAGGTGAAAGCAGATAAGAAGCACCCCTCATACTCCACTATTAATGATTTGTCGAGCTCCATTCTGTTTCAAAACAGGCCTTCGATGAGGCAGCCCTTCTCAGTTCGCCTGAAAAGTCTAGCTGAGGAAACTGGAGTCTCACTTGAACATAGTTTAATGGCTCCTGTAGCATATCTGCCACCGTGGCAATGGCAGACTATAGACTGTGATGTGTCCTTTCTTGAAGTTACAAAACATGCGCCTATTGCCCATATCCAAACATACTTTCTGGAACTTCAACACAAATACACACGTCCTGAGTTCTTTACAGATGCCTCCAAGTCCAACTCCTCTGTGTCCTACGCTGTTGTCGGCGCATCCTTCTCGGATGCTGGCCCTCTACATCCAGGCACAAGTATCTTCACAGCGGAAGCTTACGCGATACTTGTGGCAGCTAAACACATCAAACAATTACACATACAAAAAGCAGTAATTTATACAGACTCCCTCAGTGTGGTAACGGCTCTGCACAGTCTTAAAAAACAAAAAAACCCTGTCCTCATCTCACTTTACTCCATTTTGTGCACACTCCACACACACAAACAACATGTTGTAGTGTGCTGGGTGCCAGGGCACCGTGAGATTCAAGGCAACGTGAGGGCGGATCAGCTCGCTGCATCCGTCCACAAAAGCACTGCCCCTACACCGATATCAATCCCGGCCCTTGATCTCAAGCCGTCTCTCAAACGAAACCTCAGAGTATACTGGCAGAGCAAGTGGGATACACATACACAAAACAAACTACATGTTATTAAGCCACACCTTGGTCATTGGCTGCCCGTATCGAAATCGCGTCATACAGAGGTAATACTAACGAGACTCAGGATAGGACACACATACATGACACACACACACACCTTTTGTCTGGTGGCGATCCACCATTGTGTGACAGATGTGGTGAACCATTGACAGTCCTTCACATTTAATTGAGTGTAAACAATTGGACACTGTAAGAGAACAATACTTTCCATTACCCTACCGACAACATATACCTTTACACCTTGCAATGTTCGTCGGTAGGGAACCGCTTTTTAGTCACAAATCATTGTTAGCGTTTTTTAAAGAAATTCATAGTTTCTATATCATATACCCAGGCATCCCGTAGCATGACCTCTCCAGAGAGGTTTTTGCTGCGGTGGTTACACAAGAAAGCACTTGCCTCACGGCCCTTGGACGCAAGGGTATGAACGAGTGAGGCACTTGTGCTAATGCCATACATATCCACCATCGTCTTTTATTATCACCAACTTTTGTCATCTATTCACACCGCAAACACCTTTCACGGCATGGTCATGATTTTATTACTTGTATGTTTTTACCCGCGTTACCGCGAGGAATTTTATGGCCCTTATACAGCCGCTTATCACAATCATTGTCCATTTTTTTAGCAAGATGAACTGGCGCTCTTTGGCCGTGAAACGGCCCTTGCGCCATAAAACATCAAACATCATCATCATCATCCAACAAACGAGGGGTAATGCCACAACCAAATGTTGCGATCAAGGGAGACCAACTCTCTGTAAGCAGCGAGCATAAATTCCTGGGAACCACTTTAGATTCTAAGCTTACGTTTATTCCCCATATTAAATATGTCAAAATGAAATGTTTGAAACCGATGAACGTCCTAAAACTCCTGTCACGTACAACATGGGGTAGTGATCGAAAGTGCCTCTTGAAGTTATACAAAAGCCTTGTCGGGTCGCGCCTTGATTATGCCTCTATAATTTATCATTTGGCAACACCAAGTGCATTAAAAATCCTAGTCCCCGTTCACCATCTGGGTATCCGACTTGCAACCGGTGCTTTCAGGACAAGCCCGATCCAGAGCCTCTATGTAGAGTCGAATCAGTGGTCACTTCACCTGCAGTGATCCTATAGCAGTTTCACATATTTTATAAAGGTACATGCAAACATCAAGCATCCATCTTATTCAACTATAACCGATATGACCGCTGCCAAAGGATGTAGTACTGAATGTTTTTAGCCCAACATTGAATGTTTTTAGCCCAACAGGTTCATAGCGCATCGTCTGTTCAGAGGATGCTGCTGTGATAGCAGATTTCAATGAGCCCAGGCCTCCATGCTCTTGTTTTAAGGGCTCTGTCGAGGCACTGGTGCTCCATGTCAAGTTTTTATTTGACATACTTATCACTTTTAAATCGTTTTATGTCTCCATAGCTCACATCATTTGTCATTGCCATAATTTTACCATATGTATATTTTTACACACCTACAGCGACTGTTTTTTAGGCCCATTTACAGCCACGTCACATTTGTTTTATCTACACTGCACATCCCACAATTCATTATCATTGCTCTGGCGCTCTTTGGCCATATCTGGCCCTTGCGCCAATAAACAATACTAATCATCAATCAATCCATATGGAAGTGACCATTTCCCAACTCTTTTAGTAACAAAACAGCGGGTTGACCGGCCGTCTTATCCTAAAAAGTGGAACTTTCATGTTGCAAACTGGGTGAAATTCAGAGAGCTATGTACACTACACCTCAAAGAGGTAGACCATTTGGAAGTAGAAGAGATGGCCAACTATATTTCTGAATATGTTCTTACTTGTGCAGAAAAGTGCATACCGCAGTCCAAGAATGATAAGGTTAACACAAAGCCATGGTGGAATCGGGAGTGTGAAATTGCTAAAAAACGGCAAAACAAAGCATTGAGGACTTTTTCTCGCTACCCAACTGCAGAAAACTTGATAACCTTTAAAAGTTGCAAAGTGAATGGCAGGCGTGTTCGCCATATAGCCAAACGGGAAAGCTGGACACGCTATATATCCTCAATAAACTCCTACACAGACGTCAGCAAGGTTTAAAATAGGGTGCATAAACTTCAAGGACAAGGCCCAAATCCCTTCCCTTTGGTGAATGACTGAGGTGATACAATAAAAGAACAGGCAAATGCTCTTGGCGAACACTTCGAGAAAATGTCAAGCTCAGAAAACTATACCACTGAGTTCTTACGCCACAAAAGCATAGCTGAAAGTGTACCTCTGTGCCGGAACAAGCCTGTATCAGACGGATACAATAAATCACTAACACTATATGAACTGAAGCTTGACCTTAGTTTCTGTGGAAGTTCTGCTCCTGGTTCTGATACAATTACCTATGAAATGATCAGAAATCTCCCTGATGAAACCCTGAACTGCCTTTTAGCACTTTAGAACAAGATTCTCAATACCGGCAAAATACCATCTGCTTGGAAAGAGGCAATAGTACTGTAGGCATTCATTAAGCACATCTGCTTTCTTTACGCATATTCACCATCGTGAGTGGTCGTCATCTTCATCTGCTGTGGGGATTCGGCTTGTCTGAGTTCTGTGCCTTGGGCGTGGTCGATTCGTGTTTTCCGGGCCTAATAAAGGTTGCCTTCACCGTTACATCAGAAGTGGTGGAGTGTGCTCTACGATCTTCCGTCCTCTCCCAGCCCGATCTGCCTCCTGGAGCTCCGCTCAGGTTGTTGTTAGTGCCAGGTGTCAGGTAACATGCCTCAGGACGAGCCAACAGGCGCTTTTGCGTCTATCTCCACGGCCCCGGCTACCGCATCCATTGTGGATTATCACCGCGCACCAGCGCCGGGCTTCGAGATGAAGATGTGGAGGATAGGTTGGACCAGTTCAATCGAGCGAGTTCCACTAACAACTGGGATGATCCTACCAAGCTTCGCCGTGTTTCTTTCTATCTGACAGGCGTAGCGAAAACATGGTTTTTCAATCGTGAAACGGACATTACGGACTGGACACGTTTCAAGCAACAGCTTCGCCAAATTTTTGCACCCCGGGGGTTCGATCAGCTCTCGCGAAGAAGACACTGGATGCTCGCAAGCAACAATGCGGTGAGTCTTACACATCCTGCATAGAGGATGTTTTTGCTCTCTGTCACCCTTTCAACACGTCCATGTTTGAATCAGAGAGAGTTCGTTATCTATTGAAAGGGATCGGCATGGTCGCGTTCAATGCCTTGGTCATTCAAAACCCGACTACAGTCGCTGACGTTGTTGCCACGTGCCAACGGCTAGAGGATCTTGAATCCCAATGGTTACCGGCGGACAGCGCTGAAAACACCACCACGACTTATGCCTCATTGCTTGCCATCATCCTGGCGATTATACGGGAAGAGCTGCAATCGTTCGGCCTCTCAATGACACCAAGTCCGCCTCCCCCCTCCAACACTGTTTTGCGCGACGTTATCAAAGAGGAGTTGGCGTCCATCACTGGGCCAGCGTATGTAGACGCTCCAGTACCTCGACCCCAGCCGACGTACGCACAAGTCCTCGCTGAATCACCACCCGTCGTACAACCGATGCCCGCACACTCGACGCCTGTCCCGCTGGCTTCGTTGACTCCGAGTGCGCCTAGCCAACCCTTTCACTCACCGTGGCGGCCACCTCGTCCAATCTGTTATTACTGCGGCTATCGGGGCCACATTGCACGCGTCTGTTGGAAGCGTCAGTAGGACGAACGTCGTGGATTCGACACCTACGGACGGGATGATGGGAGAAGCTGGTACGCTTTCCAACGTCGTCCTTTTGATCCGCCGATACGTCGCTCAACGTCTCCAACTGCGACATCTGAGCCAACCAGTTCTTACCGCTCTACTAGACGCCACTCACCCTCACCCCTCCGCCGCTCCACGTCTCCATTGCGACCTGTCTTGCAATTCACCAACCAACGCCCAGAAAACTAACCTCTGCAGTTTTTGGAGGAAAAGCTGCATCGAACGAAAAGACAGAAATTCCTTCAGTGCGTCCATATAATACGATATCTGTTTTAATAGAAGGTGTGTACGTGGACGCTTTAATAGACACTGGTGCTTGTTTATCTGTGATTGATCGTTCTTTGTGCTCATGTCTGCGAAAAGTGACCACCCCTTATGATGGACCTACACTGCACGCTGCTCAAGGGGATGCCATTAGACCTGTCGCTATGTACACTGCTCGTGTTTTCATAGCTGGTCTCCTTCATTTTGTGCAATTCGCTGTGCTGAGTTCATGTGCCCACCAGCTCATATTAGGCTGCGATTTTCTGTCTACGGCGAACGCTTCCATCTGATGTCGAGAAAATGTTCATATTATGGAAACTGACTATGCCCTGTATGCGGATGACAAGCCCGTTTGCTTGCTTGCTGCTGAAGATACCGAGCTACCATCTGGTCATCAGCGGATAGTTGCCATAACTTCTAATGTGATCGACTCTGGTGACGTGTTTATCCAACTATCTGCACGCTGTCTCACAAGAGGTATAGCCCTTGCTTCAGGTCTAGCTCGGTTCCACAATGGCTCCGGACTTCTCTACGCTACAAACCAGACTTCCGAGAAAATTTTCATTCCTAAAGGCACCACAATGGCTTGCGTTTCTGAATCTCAACCTGTCTCTGTTGTCCCGCTTATGCCAGCGTGTTTTGACCTTCGTTCTATTGGACGTTCATCAAGCGTTTCTGTTCTTGCTGCGACTATTAGTCCAGAACTGACCTCTTCACAGACAGATGAGTTGCTTGCCTTGCTACAAAAGCATAGGACATTGTTTGATGCCCATTCCTCATCTCTGGGACAGACGTCCATTATTAGGAATCGTATCCAGACCGATGGCACTTCCATCATACGCCGTCGACTATATCGCGTCTCTTCGTCCGAGCGTCAGATCATTGAACAAAATGTAGTCGATATGCTGCAACGGAACATTATACGTCCCTCCGGGAGTCCTTGGTCATCCCCTGTTGTATTAGTAAGGAAAAAAGATGGCTCCGTGCGATTTTGTGTGGACTACAGAGCACTTAATAAGATTACCCACAAGGATGTTTACCCCACGCCGCGCATAGACGATGCTTTGGATTCACTGCAAAGTGCTGAGTACTTCTCAAGCCTAGACCTGCGTTCAGGTTACTTGCAAATACCCATGCACGAGGATGACAAAGAAAAGACGGCGTTTTCAACACCAGATGGGCTGTACTAATTCAATGTCATCCCATTCGGCCTTTGTAATGCTCCAGCAACATTCGAGCGGATGATCGACACTGTTTTACGAGGCTTGAAGTGGAAGACTTGCTTGTGCTATTTAGACAATATTGTTATTTTCTCGTCAATCTTCCCTCAGCACTTGCAACGACCGGACGAAGTTCTTACGTGCCTTGCAAACGCAGGCCTTCAGCTGAACACCAAGAAGTCCCGTTTTGCGAGCAAGACGATTAAAGTGTTAGGCCACATGATAAGCAAGGACGGTATTCGTCCCGATCCTGACAAGATTTCCGCTGTCCAACACTTCCCGCGTCCTGAAAAAGCCAACGACTTGCGCAGTTTTCTCGGCATCGCTTCTTATTTTCGCAGATTCATTCGAGACTTCGCCTCAATAGCTTCACCATTGCACAAGTTGCTCGGATCAGGCGTCGCCTTTGTGTGGTCTCCTGAATGTGAAGCGGCGTTTGCTCAACTGAAGTGTGCACTCACATCCGAACCAGTCCTCTGCCATTTCGACGAAACCGCGCCTACGCTCCTGCATACAGACGCTAGTGGTCGAGGCATTGGTGGAATTCTCCTACAGCGAGACAAATCTTTACGTGAGAAAGTCGTGGCATACCCGAGCTGTGCACTGACCCCTGCCGAAAAGAATTATACCATCACCGAACAGGAGTGCCTCGCGGTCGTATGGTCGATACAAAAGTTTCAACCTTATCTCCACGGCCGCCACTTTACTGTGGTTACGGACCATCACGCCCTGTGCTGGCTCTCGACAATCAAGAACTTGTCCGGCTGCCTTGGTCGCTGGATTCCTCGCTTACAAGAATATGACTTCACAATCACATACGAGTCTGGAAACAAGCATCAAGACGCCGACGCACTTTCGCGTTGCCCGCTCTCTTCGGAGCCACTTAACCAACCCGCCACTGCCGCACTCGAGAAGCTTTCGGCCGTCTCTTCCCTACATGTTTCGTCATTAGCTACTGTGGACCCAACTTCTCCAAGCGGTTCGTTCTTATCTCACTAACGTGCTGACCCTTACTGTCGCCGCATCATGGACCGTCTTGACGGGACTTGCCGGCCCCCTAACGCCCGTCTTCGCCAACAGCTGACGCAGTTCAAGCTCAACAACCACGTCCTGTACCGTCATATCTACCACCCTGATGGTCAAGGCTGAGTGCCCGTTCTACATCGCTCTCTTCGGGCTCAAGTCCTCAAGACATATCACGATGACATGTCTGCTGGACACATGGGCTTCCAGAAAACGTACGACCGCATAAGATGTCACTACTACTGGCTGGGCTTGTCCACCTGTGTCGCGAAGTACGTTGCCTCATGCGCACTGTCAGCGTCGCAAGCTACCTACATCGACTCGAAGTGGACAATTACAACCGCTCCCGTGTCCCCTGCAACCATTCGAGGTAGTTGGCATTGACCTGTATGATCCGCTTCCTATGGCTGCCACGGGCAATCGATGGATAGTTACAGCTGTCGACCACCTGACCCGCTACGCCGAAACAGCTCCCGTGCCTTCTGCATCAGCTTCGGAAGTGGCCGACTTCATCCTTCGAGCAATAATCCTTCGACACGGAGCTCCTCGTGTGATTCTGAGCGACCGTGGAAGAGTATTTCTTTCAGAACTCGTTGAAGAAGTGCTCAAGGCATCCGGCACTACACACAAAACAAGCTCCAGTTACCATCCTCAGACGAACGGCCTGACTGAGCGCTTTCATCGTACACTGTCGGATATGATAGCGATGTATATCGAACCTGACCACAGAAACTGGGACACCATTTTGCCATTTGTCACTTTTGCGTATAATACCTCTGTTCAGCGCACAACCGGTTACTCGCCGTTCTACCTCGTCCATGGTCGCTTCCCTTCTTCTTTCCTCGATGTTTCGTTCTTCTCTGCGCCTGTCAAATCATGTTCATCTTCAAGTGAAGAATACGTGTCTCATCTACTTCATTGCCGCCAGCTGGCTCGCGTCAACACTGAAGCCAAGCAACAGGATCGCAAGCTTGAATATGATGCCTCTCATCGTGCCGTGTCTTTCAGCCCTGGCGACGAATTCCTCCTCCTTACACCCATTCGCACTCCCGGACTGTGCGAGAAGTTTCAATTACGTTTTATTGGCCCCTACACTGTCTTGGAGCAAACGTCTCCTGTGAATTATCGCGTGGCATTTGTTCTTTTTCCGACGGACTGTCGCTACAGGGCAGCAGAAATAGTCCACGTATCCCCCATGAAGCCTTTTATAGCGGCGTTCATCTTCGCTTTAAACTGCGGCCAAGAACTGCGGTCAGGATGACCGCTTTCACGTGGGCGGGAAGTTAGTGTAGGCATTCATTAAGCACATCTGCTTTCTTTACGCATATTCATCATCGTGAGTGGTCGTCATCTTCATCTGCTGTGGGGATTCGGCTTGTCTGAGTTCTGTGCCTTGGGCGTGGTCGCTTCATCGTGTTTTCCGGGCCTAATAAAGGTTGCCCTCACCGTTACATCACAGTACTAGCAATCCTTCAACAGGGCAAAGATCCCTCTTCGGTAAATAGTTACAGGCCTATCGCCCTCACAAGCTGCCTACTCAAAGTGTTTGAAAAAATGATTAACTTGCCGCTTGGTCTATTCCTTGGAATACAACGGCATATTGGACCCGTGCCAGTCTGGTTTTCAAACAGCTGGATCCACAACCGACAATATTGTCCTCCTCGAGTCGTATATACGTGACGCGTTTGTACACAATCAATACTGTCTGTCTGTTTTCTTGGATCTTGAGAAGGCATATGATACTGCCTGGTAATATGAAATCCAGCAAGATCTACTGTCTTTCCGAATATGTGGCAGGTTGATTACCATCTTAAAAGATTACCTGTCTGAAAGGAAGTTCCATATAAGAATAGGTACTGTGTTATCGCACATATTTCTTCAAGAAAATGGAGTGCCGCAGAGAGGAGTATCAAGCTGCACACTATTTATAGTTAAAATGAACTCTCTTCGCTCTGTTATTCCACCTGCGATATCGTACTCGGTATACGTGGACGACATTCAAATTAGTTTCAAATCATGTAACTTGACTGTATGCGAACGCCACATACAGTTAGGTGTTAACAGTCTTGCAAAATGGGCTGACGAGAATGGTTTTAAGTTTAACACTGACAAGACTACTAGTGTGCTTTTCTCGAGACGACGAGGTGTGCATCCTGACCCCTGCATACTAATGAATGGACAAAACATAGTCATTGCGAAAGATCGAAAATTCCTCTGCGCAATTTTTTATTCTAAACTCGCCTTCATCCAGCACATAAAACAGCTCAAGTTAAAATGCCTCAAGAACATGAACCTTTTAAAGATTTTATCGCATCAGTCAAGGGGGACAGACAGGCACTGTCTCATATCTCTGTTTCGAAGCCTGGTTCTGTCACGCATAGACTATGGATGCATAGTATATCAGTCAGCTTCAAGGACAGCACTGAAAATGTTGGACTTTGTATGCCACTTAGGTATCCGGCTGGCACTTGGTGCCTACCAGCCCTATTCACAGCCTTTATGCAGAGTCAGATCAGTGGCCACTAGACTATCAGCGCACAGATCTAGGAGTCAACTATGCAGTTAAGATCATGTCTCTGAAGCAGCACCCATGCAAAACACTTATGAACGATGTGTCTACTACCCAGTTATACCTAAACCATCCTTCTATCGCCCCACCGTTTCCATTGGCAATAAGACCTGCAGTAGAAAAACTTGCAATTTTTTTCAATGACTTAGAGGAAAGTGACCATGTCGAACACATCCCTCCCTGGCAGCAGTGTCCAGTCATTTGTGACTGGTCTTTCAAAGACATCATAAAGGAAAGTTGTCCAAGTGCACTCATTTAGCAACATTTCGGCCCTTGAAAACAAATATCGTTCAACCGCGTTCTTCTCTGATGGCTCAAAGTCTCAAACATCTGTATCTTGTGCGGCCTATGGACAAAAGTTCTCGGACACCAGAACCATGCATACACATACCAGCATTTTCACAGCGGAAGCCTATGGTATCCTGCTTATTATACAACACATTAAACAACACAAGGTACAAAAGTCTATGGTGTACAAAGATTCTTTAAGGGATGTCAGGGCCCTGTCTTGTGGCAAGTACAGCAAGAACCCTACTTTCAACAAGCTCCTTAACGAAATCTATGCAGCCTACAACCTAAACCTTTCTATTGTTATTTGCTGGGTTCCAGGTCATTCTGGAATTGCGGGCAATAAACTAGTGGACAAGAATGCACGAGAAGCCGCTGGTCGGTAAACCATAGATATAACCTCTGTTCCGAGTGTAGATCTAAAACCTGTTGTACGTAGAGGTCTACGCCCCGCAGGGGCGCCTGCGCAAGTAGGCGTTTGGTGTGTAGCGACACCACGGACTCGAGCTAACGGGGGAGTTTCTACTCCCTCCCACGCCTAGCCGTGCGTGGCTTTGCCGTGTCCAGGGAAAAGGGGATCCTGGGGGTTGAGCTGACGCTGGGTGATTGGACCTTTAAGGCCCCCCGGCAGAGGCAACACACCCCTTTGGCCCCGGCTTCACGTAGACGGCACCCCTGGGCTGACCCACCCAGGGGAAATCGGCAGTCGCCTTTTCCTATTCCTCTCTCCCTACATCTTCGTCTTTTGTTCTCACTTTACATCTTTCCTGTCTTCTCCTCACTTCATTTTACTTCCCATTTTTCCTGGCGGCAAGGGTTAACCTTGTGTGGCTATCCAAACTAGGGTAAACCATATTGGGTTATAGTAACTGCGTACTGCTGGCGTTGCGCAGACATGCCCACATGCTCTGCCACGTCCCATTGTTGGACTCCGTGGTGGGTGGTAGGCGCCGTTACCGAAAAATACACATTTTCCCATGGGATCCTCGACCCCCTCTCTAAATGATCGTGCCTCGAAAAGGGTACGCACCGACGCAACTTCACTACTTTGGTCGAAAAACAGAGAAACTTTCCCAAAATACCATGTCCTCCACTGCGAACAATCTACAAAAGCTAGAGCAATCTCACCCTTTCTTGTGGCCAAGTGCTTGAGAGAGACCATTGGAACCGGTTATAAGGCCACGAAGATGGCAAGTAGAGATCTGCTTCTCGAATTAAAAGACAAGGAACAGTACAATAAACTCTCGCACCTCGTAGCCTTTGGTAACATCCCCGTCTCTGTGAGTGCACACCGTACAATGAATACAGTGAAGGGCGTGGTATCGGACGAAGATTTGATGACACTGAGTGAAGAAGAGCTTCTTGATGGATGGAAGGACCAAGGTACATTACATGTCCAGCGCATCATAATCAGACGCAACAACAACGAAATAGCAACAAAGCACTTAATACTCACCTTCAACTCAACCACTTTACCTGAGACTCTCGAAACTGGCTATATAAAACTCCATCTCCGACCCTTCATTCCTAACCCGAGGCGTTGTTTCAAATGCCAGCGATTTGGTCATGCATCCCAGAGCTGCCGAGGGCAGCTGATCTGTGCTAAGTGTGGCACAACCGGCCACAGTGCTGATGAATGTAGTCATGATGAGGTCCTCTGTGCTAACTGCGAAGGTAGTTACCCCGCATACTCCAGAGCGTGCCCAGCCTGGAAAAAAAGAAAAAGAAATAATAACTATAAAAGTAAAGGAAAATGTCACATTCAGGGAAGCAAGACAACGGGTCTCACTAACATTGGCACTGAAAACACCTTTCGCCGAAGTGGTGCAACGAGGGGCGGCACCACAAAGGCCCTTGGCATTTGCCCGGACCTCGCCTAGCGTGCCGAGGCCAATGCCACAAGCCCCTACGGCGGGAGCAGCTAGCGCTGCCCTGCCCAAATTCAGCCTGTCCACACCAGCGACCTCGACAAGCTCTGGCGGCAGCCAGGGCAATCGCGAGGCCAAGGGGGCTCCATCGACCCCCAGCTCGGTAGGGACAAAGACTTCGTCGACCGAGGCGAAGTCTAAGCGACGCACAGATCGCTCTTTAGAGCGGGTGTCCAGTGCCTCGCAAGAGGCTATGGACACCAGTTCAAGCCAAACGGCGCAGGAAGCGCCGAAGGAGCGGCGAGCTTCGCTCGACCGCCCCAGAAAGGACAGAACGCCGATTACACCCCGCAGGGGCGCCTGCGCGAGTAGGCGTTTGGTGTGTAGCGACACCACGGACCCGAGCTAACGGGGGGGTTTCGGCTCCCTCTCACGCCTAGCCGTGCGTGGCTGAGTCGTGTCCGGGGAAAAGGGGATCCTGGGGGTTGAGCCGACGCTGGGTGATTGGACCGTTAAGGCCCCCCAGCAGAGGTAACACACCCCTTTGGCCCCGGCTTCACGTAGACGGCACCCCTGGGCTGACCCACCCAGGGGAAATCGGCAGTCGCCTTTTCCTATCTCTCTCTTTCTACATCTTCGTCTTTATCTCTACTTTTTATCTGTCCTGTCCTCTCCTCTTTTCCGTTTACTTCAGAATTTCCTGGCGGCGAGGGTTAACCCTGTGTAGTTACCCAACCTTGGGTAGTTATATTCGGTTATAGCGGCGATGCATGGCTGGCGTCTCCAAGTGTTCACTAGTCAACCTTGTAGCGTCCCCTTGTTGGGCTCGGTGGTGGGTGGCCACCATCGCCGCCGAACTTTATTGTATATTATGGCAAAATCTTTTCCCCCCTTCCTGATCGCTCCCTAAAAAGGTGGCGCACCGAAGATACTTTCTTGCCTAACACACCAAAGCCCACATTCCCAAAGTACCATGTAATTCACAGTCAAAACGAAAAGAAGACAGTCCGAGCTATTTCACCTTTCCTCGTTTCCAAAACTCTCACAGAAGCAATAGGCCCAGGTTACAAAGTAACAAAGATGGGAAGTGGCGATCTTCTTCTGGAGGTTCGTGACAAAGCTCAGTATGAAAAGCTGTCTAAGCTTGTGGCCTTTGGGGAAACCCCTGTTTCAATGGGCCCACACAGGTTCATGAACACTGTCCGTGGCGTAATTTCTGATGATGATCTTACTGAGCTTTCTGAAAGTGAGCTGCTCGAAGGTTGGCAGGACCAGAACGTGGTCAAAGTCCAACGAATAACAATAAGACGCAACAACAAACCGACGCCTACAAAACACGTAATAATTACCTTCGGAATAAGTGACCTACCAGAATCAATCGAAACCGGCTATTGTAAGCTTCGTGTAAGACCATACATTCCCAACCCTCGTCGATGTTTCAAGTGCCAACGTTTCGGTCATGGATCGCAGAGTTGCAGAGGGCGTGCCACTTGCGCAAAGTGCGCATCCATTCAACACATATCAGACAACTGCACCTCAGAAACAACTCATTGTTCGAACTGTGAAGGAGATCACGCTGCCTACTCACGATCATGCCCCGCATGGAAAAAAGAGAAACAAATAGTAGAACTTAAAGTTAAATTTAATCTCACATTCCAAGAAGCGCGCCAACGCTTCGCAATACACAACCCATTTTATCCCTCCTTTGCAGATGTGACGCGCCGGGGCGCCGCGC
The DNA here is from genome assembly GCF_013339725.1 of Rhipicephalus microplus. Lineage (NCBI taxonomy): Eukaryota > Metazoa > Arthropoda > Arachnida > Ixodida > Ixodidae > Rhipicephalus > Rhipicephalus microplus. The sequence continues at coordinate 143,029,843 of NC_051167.1, forward strand.
CACATGCCTCGGCACCCGCGAATGCCACACAGTGTGTGGTTGCGGTCGTGCCACCAGCGCCCCCGGCTGGAGCAGCCTGTACTGCTCCGCCACCTGACAAACAGGGCCGGCAGACCCTAGTGTCTGCTGAACCTCGGACCACTGCAGGCGCAGTCAGGTCCGAAAGTTCAGTGAATGTGTTTGCCCAGCAGGCACCATCCACCACCTCACACGAGGTGATGGATACAAATCCCACTCCTCCGGCGCCTCAGACGCCGAAGGATTGGCGCAACTCCTTGGAGCGCGCCAAAAAAGAAAAACCTCGAATCACAGGGCCCTCAAAAGGCCCTGTAAACTAACGCAACACCTCTGTATGCACAGCACCACACTAAATTAAAATGACACAAATACTACAGTGGAACGTCAGAGCACTGTTGAGAAACCTCGACGATATCCAGGAACTTTTACACAAACATACACCTAAAGTGCTGTGCGTACAAGAGACACACCTGAAACCGAAACACACCAACTTTTTACGTCACTACATTATCTTTCGGAAAGACCGGAATGATGCCATTGTGCCATCCGGTGGTGTTGCCATTATAGTCAATCAAGGGATTGCATGCACACACCTAACATTACAAACATCCCTTGAGGCGGTGGCTGTTCGAGCAGTTCTATTGAATAAGCTCGTCACCATCTGCTCTCTATACATACCTCCACAACACCGTCTCGAAAAGCATGAATTCGAGTCCCTCATAGACGAACTTCCAGAACCTTATATTCTTCTGGGAGATTTCAATGCACATAGCAATCTGTGGGGTGACTCTCGCTGCGATGCTCGAGGTCGCCTGATTGAACAGCTTCTTTTTTCTTGCGGTGCATGCCTTCTGAATCGGAAAGCGCCAACATACTACAACATTGCTAACAATACGTACTCAGCAATAGACCTCAGCATAATATCCCCATCACTCCTGCCTCTACTTAAATGGGAAGTTATTAATGATCCATATGGTAGTGACCATTTTCCTATCGTTATCAGCTCATCAATAACAAATACATGTCCTGCACAAGTTCCCAAATGGGTCACCGACAAAGCTGATTGGGGAAAGTTTCAAAAAATGACTTCATTATCTTGGACTGACATGGCGGCATTGAGCATAGAGGATGCTGTATGCTACTTTACAGCTTTCTTGATTGATGCAGCAGCAAAATGTATTCCCCAAACATGTGGACCGTCAAGCAAACGACGAGTCCCATGGTGGAATAATGAGTGCCGTGATGCTCGAAAAAAACAAAATAAGGCATGGAGGTTGCTTAGAGATTCGCCCACAGCCGAGAATCTTGTAAACTTTAAGAACGTCAAGTCGCAAGCAAGGAGGACGCGCCGACAGGCGAGAAGAGAAAGTTGGCACAAATTCGTATCGGGCATTAACTCATACACAGATGAGTCGAGAGTCTGGAGCATGGTTGGTAAGGTGGCTGGACGAGAAGCACATTCGCTTCCTCTAGTGAACACACAAGGGAAGAGTTTGGAAGACCAGGAAAACACTCTCGGAGCACACTTTGAAGAGGTCTCCAGCTCAACACACTATAGTGAAGCGTTCCGACGATACAAAACCGCAATAGAAAAACAGAGATTAGAGCGCAAGCCCAGAACACATGAGGCATACAACGAACCTTTCTGTTTTGCTGAACTGCAGGCCTCACTTGCCTGCTGCAATTAATCTGCCCCAGGCCCGGACCGTGTGGCATATGAAATGTTGAAGCACCTGCCCACTGAAACCCAGAAAGCTCTCCTCTCTCTCTATAATGCGATATGGTCTTCTGGCGAGCTACCCTCAGCCTGGAAGGAAGCTATCATTATCCCAATTCTAAAACAAGGCAAGGACCCAACCTCAGTTTCCAGCTACAGGCCAATAGCATTAACCAGCTGTATTTGCAAAGTCTTTGAAAACATGATTAACAGGCGCCTGATGCACATCCTTGAAATTAGTGGCCTACTTGACCCATACCAGTGTGGGTTTCGAGAGGCTCGGTCCACCACTGACCACCTTGTCCGTATCGAGGCACAAATTCGCGACGCTTTTGTTCATAAGCAATTTTTTCTTTCTGTGTTTCTCGATATGGAAAAGGCATATGACACTGCATGGCGCTTCGGCATATTGCGAGACCTGTCACATTTAGGTGTGCGGGGTAGAATGCTGACAGTTATCGAAAGCTACCTGTCCAACCGTACATTCCGTGTCCAAGTTGGCACTGTCTTATCTCGAGTATTTGTCCAAGAAACAGGAGTGCCACAAGGAGGTGTATGGAGCTGTACACTTTTCATAGTTAAAATGAATTCCTTGCACCTGTCTCTCCCACGAAATATTTTTTACTGCATATATGTCGATAATGTGCAGATTGGTTACAAATCTTGCAACATCTCAATGTGCCAACGTCAAGTTCAACTAGGGTTGAACAAGGTATCTCAATGGGCAAACGAGAATGGTTTTATACTCAACGCGCAAAAGAGCACTTGTGTCTTGTTCAGCCGAAAGAGGGGCCTCCATCCTGACCCCGACATTGACCTGCATGGTCAACCTCTGTCAGTGAAGACTGAGCACAAGTTTCTCGGTCTCATATTAGACACTAAGCTAACTTTCATCCCACACATCAAGTATTTAAGGGACAGGTGCTTAAAAACAATGAATATTTTGAAAGTGTTGTCACACACTACATGGGGAAGTGACAGGAAATGTTTAACTTATATAAAAGCCTCGTACGCACACGCCTAGATTACGGTGCTATAATCTATCAGTCGGCAACACCATCAGCCTTGAAAATTCTCGACCCTGTCCACCATCTAGGCATTCGCCTCTCTACGGGTGCTTTCTGCACCAGCCCTGTGGAGAGCCTGTACGTGGATTCGAATGAATGGTCGCTCCACCTACAAAGATGTTCCCTGTCCTTTTTGTACTTTTTGAAGGTGAAGGCAGACAAGAAACATCCTTCCCATTTCACAATTAATGATTTGTCTTGTTCTGGCTTGTTCGAGAACCGACCTTCGTTTAGGCAGCCCTACGCGCTGCGTGTAAGGAGCCTGGCCGAAGGAACAGGTGTGCCTCTTCTTGAACCCACTTTGATGGCTCCTGCAACATATCTGCCACCGTGGCAGTGGCAGCTTATAGACTGTGATGTTTCTTTTGTTGATGTCACAAAGCACGCACCACTTGCACACATACATACATACTTTTTAGAACTACAACGTAAATACACATGCCCTGAGTTCTTTACTGATGCGTCAAAGTCAAAAACTTCTGTGTCATATGCAGCAATAGGCCAATCCTTTTCTGAGACCGGCGTTCTTCATCCTAATGCAAGCATTTTCACAGGAGAAGCTTACGCAATACTGGCAGTCGTAAAACACATTAAACAGGTAAAATTACCAAAGGCGGTAATATACACAGATTCCCTAAGCGTGGTCAAAGCCCTGAAAACTCCTAAAAAACACAAGAACCCCGTGCTGGTGTCACTCTACTCACTTCTGTGCACACTCTACACATCAAAACAGCATGTCGTTGTCTGCTGGGTTCCAGGGCACCGCGAAATACAAGGGAACGTTTTGGCCGACAATATAGCTGCTTGCGCCAATGTCACTACTGCCAATGCACCAACACCAGTCCCTGCACTTGACTTAAAACCTTTTATAAAACGAAAGCTCAGGGGGTATTGGCAGAGCATGTGGGATAAACAAACAGATAATAAACTCCATGCTATTAAGCCGCAACTAGGTTATTGGCCGCCACTATCAAAATCACGACACACGGAAGTAATACTAACAAGGCTTAGGACTGGACACACACATTCTACACATTCATTTCTTCTGTCTTCCGGTGATCCACCATATTGTGAGAGATGTGGAGAGCCCCTTACGGTTCTCCTCATTCTCAACCAGTGCAATGAGCTAGATGCTCTAAGAAAAAAGCACTTTTTACTGCCCTACCGACAGCAGCTCCCTCTGCATCCTGGGATGCTCATCGGTAGGGACCCGCTTTTTAAACCTCAAACACTTTTTACATTTTTAAAAGAAGTGCAAAGCTTTCACCCGATATTTCGAGGTCATCGGTAGCACGACCTCTATAGAGTGGTCGTGGCTGCGGTGACTATATCTTCATCATGGTTTTATTATCATGACATTTCGCCATCAGCCATCACCACACATATATCACGCCACTGTCATGATTTTATTACTTTCATGTTTTAACCCGCGTTAGAGCGAGGAATTTTAAGGCCCCTTTACAGCCACGCACCATATCATTGTTCATATCTGTAGTCAATTGAAATGGCGCTCTTTGGCCATCAATTGGCCCTTGCGCCACTAAAAACTACTCATCATCATCATCAACACCACGGACCCGAGCTAACGGGGGAGTTTCTACTCCCTCCCACGCCTAGCCGTGCGTGGCTTTGCCGTGTCCGGGGAAAAGGGGATCCTGGGAGTTGAGCCAATGCTGGGTGATTGGACCTTTAAAACCCCCCGGCAGCGGCAACACACCCCTTTGTCCCCGGCTTCACGTAGACGGCACCCCTGGACTGACCCACCCAGGGGAAATCGGCAGTCGCCTTTTCCTATCTCTCTCTCCCTACATCTTCGTCTTTATCTCTTACTGTTTATCTGTCCTGTCTTCTACTCTCTTCTGTTTACTTCCAAACTTCCTGGCGGCGAGGGTTAACCCTGTGCAAATAGCCTACCTTGGTCTAGGCGCATTGGGTTATAGTTGCGTTGTACGGCTGGCGTCTGCAGGTTTTAGCATCCACAAACTTGTAGCGTCCCCTTGTTGGGCTCCGTGGTGGGTGGCCGCCAACGCTTCTGAAGAAAATTAAACTGGCATGCATAAAGCATTTCCCCTATTAAGTGATCGTGCCTCCTCAAAGCGGGTACGCACCGAAGATATCAATTTTTTCCTCCGGCCAAGACAAACCTTTCCTCATTTCCACGTTATACACTGCGAAAAAACTAACAAGCAAGCCAGAACAGTATCCCCCTTCGTAGTGGCTAGGTCCTTAACCGAAACTCTCGGTGCCGGGTACAAGGTTACCAAAATGGCCAGTGGAGATCTACTCCTCGAAGTACGTGACAAAGACCAATTTGATAAACTGAACACCCTCACAACGTTTGGAGACACACCCATCAGTATTACGCCACACAGGTCTATGAACTCATCTCGCGGGGTCGTTTCGGACGCAGATTTGCTTGACCTGACCGAAGCTGAACTTCTTGAAGGATGGAAGAGCGAGAACATGACAAACGTACAGCGCATTAAGATAAGAAGAGATCAAAAGGAAATACCAACAAAACACTTAGTACTGACCTTTGCTTCGAGCGATTTGCCGGAAACAATTCAGACTGGGTACACAAAAACATCTGTGAGGCCATATATTCCCAACCCCCGCCGTTGCTTCCATTGTCAGAGATATGACCACGGCTCGCAAAACTGTCGTGGCCAGAAAACTTGTGCTATGTGTGGAGTCGTGGGCCATGCGTCCGACAACTGCGAAGCACCTGCACACTGTGTAAACTGTGGCGGTAATCATGCCGCGTACTCACGTTCTTGTTCTTTCTGGAAAAAAGAAAAAGAAATCATCACTTTAAAGATAAAAGAAAACATTACATTTAAAGAAGCAAGAAAAAGAGTCTCGCCATTTTATGGCCCTACATATGCTGATGCGGCGCGCCAGGGGGCAGTGTCGCACCGGCCCTCGCCACTCCTTCGGCCTGCGCAGAGCGAGCCATTGGCTGTGGCGCCTGCCCCCAAGGCGGCAGTAGTTGAGTCTACTCCGCCTACTATTGAACAGAGACCAGGGACTCCAGGGTCCTCGGGTCTCAAGGCCTCACCTCGCCAGGCGAGGCCCAAGCTTCGAAAAACCAGCTCGCATGAGCGGGCATCCAGTGCCTCCGAGGAGGCAATGAATACGGCGGCACCTCTGGTGCCAAAAGAGCGGCGCGGCTCTCTGGAGCGCGCCAAGAAAACTAAAAAGCTCATAACAGGGCCTGATAATAGCCCTGCTACTTGAGCTCGACCTTTCAGTTTAAACAAGTCACTCCCTTAACGTACACACAGCACTACTTTACTTCCAATATGGAAACACAAATTATACATTGGAACGTCAGAGGCCTGCTTAAAAACCTCGACGACGTCCAAGAGCTTTTATACAAACACTCACCTCAAGTGCTGTGTGTACAGGAAACACATCTTAAATCCTCCAATACAAATTTTTTACGTGCTTACGTCATATACCGAAAGGACCGAGATGATGCTGTGGCGTCATCCGGTGGCGTAGCCATTATTATTAACCAAGGAGTAGCGTGTACACATTTACCACTCCAGACATCCCTTGAGGCGGTGGCTGTTCGAGCGGTACTCTTAAACAAACTCGTCACCATCTGCTCTTTGTATGTACCTCCCCACCAACGTCTTGAAAAACGTGAATTTCAGTCCCTAATAGACGAACTACCGGAACCTTATTTGCTTCTTGGGGACCTAAATGCACATAGTGGACTGTGGGGCGATTCTCGCTGTGATGCACGAGGTCGTCTCATTGAACAATTTCTCTTCTCTTCCGGCGCCTGTTTGTTGAATAGGAAAGAGCCAACCTACTATAACGTTGCCAACAAAACTTACTCGTCTATAGACCTCAGCATCGTATCACCTTCACTTCTACCCCTATTGAAATGGAAAATCATAAACAATCCATATGGAAGTGACCATTTTCCTGTAGTGTTGAGTTCACAAACAACATATGAATGTCCTCTACATGTTCCCAAATGGCTGATAAACAAAGCAGACTGGGAACAGTTCCACAACACTACACGTTTGAGTTGGACAGACATATGTAGGTTAAACATAGATGAAGCTGTGAAGTACTTCACAGCTTTTTTAACTGACGCAGCAGCCAGGTGCATACCGCAAACATCTGGAATGCCCGGCAAACGACACGTCCCATGGTGGAACACGGAGTGTCGTAATGCGCGAAAGGAACAGAACAGGGCATGGAGATTGCTGCGCAACTCGCCAACAGCGGAAAATCTTGACACGTTCAAGAAAATAAAGTCTCAAGGAAGGAGAACGCGTCGGCAGGCCAGAAGAGAAAGCTGGCAGAAGTTTTTGTCGGGGATCAATTCATACACACAGGAGGCAAAAGTCTGGAACATGGTCGGTAGGATAGCAGGGAAACAAGTACACACACTTCCACTTGTAAACACTCAAGGTGATACCTTGGAAGATCAGGCAAACTTCCTCGGGGCACACTTTGAACGGGTATCCAGCTCGTCCCACTATACTGACACTTTCCAAAAATACAGAACAAGAATAGAAAAGCAGAAACTCGAACACAAATGCACTAGATCCGAGGCATATAACCAAACTTTCAGTCTAGCTGAGCTGCAAATGTCTCTAAACTCCTGCAGTACTTCTGCCCCAGGTTCTGACCGTGTGATGTATGAAATGTTAAAAAACCTACCAAATGAAACCCGTAAAACCTTACTCTGTTTGTACAATGCTATTTGGTCTTCTGGCACTATTCCTACCTCCTGGAAAGAGGCTCTTGTTATTCCCATTTTGAAAGAGGGCAAGGACCCTTCTTTACCCTCGAGTTATAGGCCTATAGCACTTACAAGCTGCTTGTGCAAAGTCTTCGAAAAAATGATAAACTGCCGACTTGTACATTTCCTTGAAACAAATAATTTGCTCGACCCATTTCAGTGCTGGTTTCGAGAAGGTAGATCCACCACAGACCACCTTGTTCGTATCGAGGCACAGATCAGAGACGCCTTCGTCCATAAACAATATTTTCTCTCTGTGTTCCTAGATATCGAAAAGGCGTATGATACAACATGGCGGTTCGGCATTCTAAGAGACCTGTCTCACCTTGGTGTGCGCGGAAGAATGTTTCATATAATCGAAAGTTACCTGTCAAAGCGGACTTTCCGTGTCCGTCTGGGCAGTGTGCTTTCCCAAACATTTGTCCAGGAAACAGGCGTGCCACAAGGTGGTGTGCTTAGTTGCACACTTTTTATTATCAAAATGAACTCTTTGCACTTGTCCATTCCCCGCAATATGTTCTATTGTACATATGTCGACGACGTTCAGCTTGGCTTCAAGTCATGCAACTTGGCCATATGTGAGCGGCAGGTTCAGCTGGGTTTAAATAAGATCTCCAAATGGGCAGATGAAAACGGATTTCGACTTAACCCACAAAAAAGCACGTGTGTTTTGTTCTCTCGAAAGAGAGGCATGCACTCGGAACCTGACATTCGACTGAACGGGCAACGTCTGTCCGTCAAAGCCGAGCATAAATTCTTAGGCCTAATCTTGGACAACAAGTTGACCTTCGTGCCGTACATCAAGTATCTAAAAACAAAATGTTTAAAAGCCATGAATGTTTTAAAAGTGTTGTCACGTACTACTTGGGATAGTTATAGGCAATGCCTCATGAACCTCTATAGAAGCCTCATTCGCACCCGCTTAGATTATGGGGCCGTTGTCTATCAGTCTGCTACTCAAAGTGCCTTGAAGATGCTGGACCCCGTGCACCATTTGGGGATCCGCCTTTCTACGGGTGCTTTTCGCACCAGCCCCGTAGAAAGCCTTTACGTTGAGTCAAATGAGTGGTCGCTTCACCTGCAAAGAACCTACATGTCCTTTGTTTATTTCCTTAAGGTGAAAGCAGACAAGAGGCACCCCTCATACTCTACTATAAATGACTTGTCGAGCTCCATTCTTTTTCAAAACAGGCCTTCAATGAGGCAGCCCTTCTCAGTTCGCCTGAAGGGTCTAGCCGAGGACACTGGAGTGTCACTCGAACACAATTTAATGGCTCCTGTAGCATACCCGCCACCGTGGCAGTGGCAGACTATAGATTGCGATGTGTCTTTTTTAGAAGTTACTAAACATGCGCCTATTGCCCATATTCGAACATACTTCTTGGAACTTCAACACAAATACACACGTCCTGAGTTTTTTACAGATGCCTCTAAGTCTAACTCCTCTGTGTCCTACGCTGCTGTTGGCCCTTCCTTTTCGGATGCTGGCCCTCTACATCCAGACACAGTATCGCGTAAGCTTCACGGCGGAAGCTTACGCGATACTTGTGGCAGCTAAACACATCAAACAATTACAAATACAAAAAGCAGTAATTTATACAGACTCCCTTAGTGTGGTAACGGCTCTGCACAGTCTTAAAAAACAAAAAAACCCTGTCCTCATCTCACTTTACTCTATTTTGTGCACACTTTACACACTCAACCAACATGTTGTAGTGTGCTGGGTGCCAGGGCATCGTGAAATTCAAGGCAACGTGATGGCGGATCAGCTTGCTGCATCCGTCCACGAGGGCACCGCCACTACACCCACATTAATCCTGGCCCTTGATCTTAAGCCGTCTCTCAAACGAAACATCAGAGACTTCTGGCAGAGCAAGTGGAATACACACACACAAAACAAACTACACATTATTAAGCCACACCTTGGTCACTGGCTGCCAGTATCAAAATCGCGTTATACAGAGGTAATACTAACGAGACTCAGGATAGGACACACATACGCAACACACACACATCTTTTGTCTAGTGACGATCCACCATTGTGCGACAAATGTGGTGAAACATTAACAGTCCTTCACATACTAATCCAGTGTAAACATTTAGAAACTCTAAGAAAACAACATTTTCCATTACTCTACCGACAACATATACCTTCACACCCTGCAATGTTTGTCGGTAGGGAACCACTTTTTAGTCATATATCATTGTTAGCGTTTTTAAAAGAAATTCACAGCTTTCATGTCATATACCCGGGCATACCGTAGCATGACCTCTCCAGAGAGGTTTTTGCTGCGGTGGCTGCACAAGAAAGCACATGCCTCACGGCCCTTGCACGCAAGGGTTTGAACGAGTGAGGCACTTGTGCTAATGCCATACATATCCACCATCGACTTTTATTATCACCAACTTTTGTCATCTATTCACACCACACACACCTTTCATGGCATGGTCATCATTTTATTACTTGTATGTTTTTACCCGCCTTACTGCGAGGAATTTTATGGCCCTTATACAGCCACTTATCACAATCATTGTCCATATTTTTAGTAAGATGAACTGGCGCTCTTTGGCCGTGAATCGGCCCTTGCGCCATAAAACATCAAACATAATCATCATCATCATCATCGATGAACACAACTCGCGGAGTGGTATCTGACATGGACTTGCTTGACTTGACTGAGACTGAACTTTTGAAGAGGTGGAAGAGCCAAAATGTCACTAATGTGCAGAGAATCATTATTAGAAGAGATAATAAGGAAACACCGACGAAACACCTAATACTCACATTTGCATCCAGTAAACTACAGGAATCTATTCAAACAGGGTACACAAAGACATCTATCAGGCCGTACATACCAAACCCTCGTCGTTGCTTCCAATGCCAGAGGTATGGCCATGGCTCTAAAACCTGTCGTGGTCGCCAGACTTGTGCGCAATGTGGAGTCCTAGGCCACGTGTCTGAGAACTGCAAACAACCGCCACACTGTGTAAACTGTGAAGGAAACCATGTCGCATACTCACGCTCCTGCACATTTGGAAAAAAGAAAAAGAAATAATTACATTGAAGGTGAAGGAGAACATAACATTTAAGGAAGCACGGCGAAGAGTCGCTCCATTCTATGGAGCTACATACGCTGATGCGGCGCGTCAGGGGGCACCGCCGCACCAGCCCTCGCCACTCCTTCGGCCCGCACATACCGAGCCGGAGGTTGTGGCACCTGCCCCCAAGGCGGTTGTAGCCCAGGCTACACCGCCTACTCCCAAACAGAGACCGGAGACTCCAGAGTCCTCGGGTCTCAAGGCCTCACCTCACCAGGCGAGGCCCGAAATTCGAACTAGCAGCCCGCACGTGCGGGCATCCAGTGCCTCCGAGGAGGCAATGGATACGTCAGCACCCTTGGTGCCGAAAGAGCGGCGTGGCTCCTTGGAGCGCGCCAAGAAAACGAAAAAGCAAATAACAGGGCCCGGTGACGGCCCTGTTAAGTGAACTCAAATTCCCGTCTAAACAGCCACTCGCTTTTCGTACACACAGCACTATTTATTTTACATTCACCATGAAAACTCAAATTATACAATGTAACGTCAGGGGCCTTCTCAGGAACCTTGACGACATCCAAGAACTCTTACAGGAACACTCGCCAAAAGTGCTGTGTGTACAAGAAACACACCTTAATTCAAAACACACGAATTTTCTTCGTAAATACGTTATTTTTCGAAAGGACCGAGACGATGCCATGACATCATCTGGAGGTGTTGCCATCATAGTAAATCAAGGAATTGCATGCGCACACTTACAACTCCAAACATCCCTTGAGGCAGTGGCTGTTCGAGCGGTTCTTTTTGATAAACTGATCACAATCTGCAGTATTTACATTCCTCCTAGCTATCAGCTGCAAAAACGTGATTTATACTCTTTAATTGATGAACTTCCGGAGCCCTATGTTCTTCTTGGAGACTTCAATGCGCATAGCAGGTTATGGGGTGACTCTCGGTATGACGCGCGAGGTCGACTGATCGAACAGTTCCTTATCTCGTCGAGCGCGTGTCTCCTAAATCGAAAAGAACCAACCTATTATAACCTCGCTAATAACACCTACTCCTCCATAGACCTGAGCATAGTATCTCCATCTCTTGTGCCTCTACTCCTGTGGAAAGTCGTCAGTAATCTGTACGGAAGTGACCACTTCCCCGTAGTTTTGAGCACAACGACAGTAACTGAGTGTCCACCACGTGTTCCCAAGTTGCTCATAAACAGAGCCGACTGGGAACAGTTTCATACTATCGCTTATCTAGGTTGGAATGACATCTGTACTTTGAACATTGATGTTGCTGTGAACTACTTCACAACGTTTTTGATTGATCCTGCAACAAAATGCATCCCACAAACAAAAGGACACCTTGAAAAACGATGTGTGCCATGGTGGAATTCTGAATGCCGAAACGCGCGCAAACAGCAAAACAGAGCTTGGAGGCTGCTTCGGAACTCACCGACAGCCGAAAATCTTGAAACCTTCAAGAAAATAAAGTCTCAAGGCAGGAGAACGCGTCGGCAGGCCAGAAGAGAAAGCTGGCAGAAGTTTTTATCAGGGGTTAATTCATACACACAGGAGGCTAAAGTCTGGAACATGGTCGGTAGGATAGCAGGAAAACAAGTATACACACTTCCACTCGTAAACACTCAGGGTGATACCTTGGAAGATCAGGCAAACTTCCTCGGTGCACACTTCGAACAGGTATCCAGCTCGTCCCACTATACTGACACTTTCCAAAAATACAGAACAAGAATAGAAAAGCAGAAACTCGAACACAAATCCACTAGATACGAGGCATATAACCAAGCTTTCAATCTAGCTGAGCTCCAAAGATCTCTAAACTCCTGCAGTACTTCTGCCCCAGGTTCTGACCGTGTGATGTATGAAATGTAAAAAACCTACCAAACGAAAGCCGAAAAACCTTACTTTGTTTGTACAATGCTATTTGGTCTTCTGGCACTATTCCTACCTCCTGGAAAGAGGCTATTGTTATTCCCATTTTGAAAGAGGGCAAGGACCCTTCTTTACCCTCGAGTTATAGGCCTATAGCACTTACAAGCTGCTTGTGCAAAGTCTTCGAAAAAATGATAAACTGCCGACTTGTACATTTACTTGAAACAAATAATTTGCTCGACCCATTTCAGTGGGGGTTTCGAGAAAGTAGATCCACCACAGACCACCTTATTCGTATCGAGGCACAGATCAGAGACGCGTTCATCCATAAACAATATTTCCTCTCCGTGTTCCTCGATATCGAAAAGGCTTATGATACTACATGGCGTTACGGAATTCTAAGAGACCTGTCCTATCTTGGTGTGCGCAGAAGAATGTTTCATATAATCGAAAGTTACCTGTCAAACCGGACATTCCGTGTCCGTCTGGGCAGTGTGCTCTCCCAAACATTTGTCCAGGAAACAGGCGTGCCACAAGGTGGTGTGCTTAGTTGCACACTTTTTATTATTAAAATGAATTCTTTGCACTTGTCCATTCCCCGCAATATGTTCTATTGTACATATGTCGACGACGTTCAGCTTGGCTTCAAGTCATGCAACTTGGCCATGTGTGAGCGACAGGTTCAGTTAGGTTTAAACAAGGTCTCCAAATGGGCAGATGAAAACGGATTCCGACTGAACCCACTAAAGAGCACGTGTGTCTTGTTCTCCCAAAAGAGAGGCATGCACTCAGAACCTGACATTGAATTGAACGGTCAACGTCTGTCTGTCAATCTGGAGCATAAATTCTTAGGATTAATCTTGGACAACAAATTGACCTTCGTACCGCACATCAAGTATCTAAAAACAAAATGTTTAAAAGCCATGAATGTTTTAAAAGTGTTGTCACATACTACGTGGGGTAGTGACAGGCAATGTCTCATGAATCTGTATCGAAGCCTCATTCGCACCCGCTTTGATTATGGGGCCGTTGTTTATCAGTCTGCAACACAAAGTGCTTTGAAGATGCTGGACCCCGTGCACCATTTGGGCATCTGCCTTTCTACGGGTGCTTTTCGCACCAGCCCCGTAGAAAGCCTTTATGTTGAGTCGAATGAGTGGTCGCCACATCTGCAGAGAACTTACATGTCCTTTGTTTATTTCCTTAAGGTGAAAGCAGATAAGAAGCACCCCTCATACTCCACTATTATTGATTTGTCGAGCTCCATTCTGTTTCAAAACAGGCCTTCGATGAGGCAGCCCTTCTCAGTTCGCCTGAAAAGTCTAGCTGAGGAAACTGGAGTCTCACTTGAACATAGTTTAATGGCTCCTGTAGCATATCTGCCACCGTGGCAGTGGCAGACTATAGACTGTGATGTGTCCTTTCTTGAAGTTACAAAACATGCGCCTATTGCCCATATCCGAACATACTTCCTGGAACTTCAACACAAATACACACGTCCTGAGTTCTTTACAGATGCCTCCAAGTCTAACTCCTCTGTGTCCTACGCTGCTGTCGGCCCATCCTTTTCGGATGCTGGCCCTCTACATCCAGGCACAAGTATCTTCACAGCGGAAGCCTACGCGATACTTGTGGCGGCTAAACACATCAAGCAATTACAAATACAAAAAGCAGTAATTTATACAGACTCCCTCAGTGTAGTAACGGCTCTGCACACTCCTAAAAAACACAAAAACCCAGTCCTTGTCTCACTTTACTCCATTTTATGCACACTATACACACTCAAACAACATGTTGTAGTGTGCTGGGTGCCAGGGCACCGTGAGATTCAAGGCAACGTGAGGGCGGATCAGCTCGCTGCATCCGTCCACAAAAGCACTGCCCCTACACCCATATCAATCCCGGCCGTTAATCTTAAGCCGTCTCTCAAACGAAACCTCAGAGTATACTGGCAGAGCAAGTGGGATACACACACACAAAACAAACTACACGTTATTAAGCCACACCTTAGTCATTGGCTGCCTGTATCGAAATCGCGTCATACACAGGTAATACTAACGAGACTCAGGATAGGACACACATACACGACACACACACACCTTTTGTCCGGTGGCGCTCCACCATTGTGTAACAGAAGTGGTGAAGTATTGACAGTCCTTCACATTTTAATTGAGTGCAAACAATTGGACACTGTAAGAAAACAACACTTTCCATTACCCTACCGACAACATATACCTTTGCACCCTGCAATGTTCGTCGGTAGGGAACCGCTTTTTAGTCACAAATCATTGTTAGCGTTTTTTAAAGAAATTCATAGTTTTCACATCATATACCCGGGCATCCCGTAGCATGACCTCTCCAGAGAGGTTTTTGCTGCGGTGGTTACACAAGAAAGCACTTGCCTCACGGCCCTTGGACGCAAGGGTATGAACGTGTGAGGCACTTGTGCGTCTTTTATTATCACCAGCTTTTGTCATCTATTCACACCGCACACACCTTTCACGACATGGTCATGATTTTATTACTTGTATGTTTTTACCCGCCTTACCGCGAGGAATTTTATGGCCCTTATACAGCCGCTTATCACAATCATTGTCCATGTTTTTAGTAAGATGAACTGGCGCTCTTTGGCCGTGAAATGGCCCTTGCGCCATAAAACATCAAACATCATCATCAATCTTAGTCTTTTCTCGTCTTTAAATCTGTCCTGTCTTCTTCTCTCTTCCATTTACTTCAGATTTTTCATGCCCCGCAGGGGCGCCTGCGCAAGTAGGCGTTTGGTGTGTAGCGACACCACGGACCCGAGCTAACGGGGGAGTTTCTACTCCCTCCCACGCCTAGCCGTGCGTGGCTTTGCCGTGTCTGGGGAAAAGGGGATCCTGGGGGTTGAGCCGACGCTGGGTGATTGGACCTTTAAGGCCCCCCGGCAGAGGCAACACACCCCTTTGGCCCCGGCTTCACGTAGACGGCACCCCTGGGCTGACCCACCCAGAGGAAATCGGCAGTCACCTTTTCCTATCTCTCTCTCCCTACATCTTCGTCTTTTGTTCTCACTTTACATCTTTCCTGTCTTCTACTCTCTTCTGTATACTTCCAATTTTCCTGGCGGCAAGGGTTAACCCTGTGCAAATAGCCTACATTGGTCTAGGCGCATTGGGTTATGGCAGTGTTGTACGGCTGACGTCTGCAAGCTTTCAGCACCTGTAGACTTGCAGCGTCCCCTTGTTGGGCTCCGTGGTGGGTGGCCGCCAACGCTGCTGAACAAAAATAAGACCGGCATGCAAGGCGCATTTCCTCTACTATCTGATGGTACCGGCCTAAAGCGGGTACGCACCGACGACATAAATCTCTTCAACCAGCCAATAGAAACTTTTCCCCACTTCCACGTCATTCACTGTGAAAAAACCGGAAAGCAAGCCAGGACCGTATCTCCTTTCGTAGTTGCCAGGTGTCTTACGGAAACTCTCGGGGCTGGATACAAAGTAACCAAAATGGCAAGCGGAGACCTTCTTCTAGAAATTCGGGACAAAGCACAATATGTAAAGCTAAACAGCCTCTCAACGTTTGGTGACGTACCAATCACCATAACACCACACCGATCCATGAACACCACTTCGGAGTGGTATCCGATGCAGACTTACTTGAGCTCACCGAGACTGAACTTTTGGAAGGGTGGAAGAGCCAAAATGTCAATAATGTACAGAGAATTATCATCAGAAGAGATAATAAGGAAATTCCAACGAAACACTTGATACTCACGTTTGCATCCAGTAAACTACCAGATTCCATTCAAACAGGGTACACGAAAACATCTATCAGGCCGTATATACCAAATCCTCGTCGTTGCTTCCAATGCCAGAAGTATGGCCATGGCTCTAAGACCTGTCGTGGTCGCCAGACTTGTGCACAATGTGGAGTCCTAGGCTACGTGTCCGAGAACTGCAAAGAACCGGCACACTGTGTGAACTGCGAAGGAAACCATGCCGCATATTCATGCTCCTGCACATACTGGAAAAAAGAAAAAGAAATAATTACATTGAAGGTGAAGGAGAACATTACGTTTAAGGAAGCACGGCGAAGAGTCGCTCCATTCTATGGACCTACATACGCTGATGCGGCGCGTCAGGGGGCACCGCCGCACCAGCCCTCGCCACCCCTTCGGCCCGCGCAGAGCGAGCCGTCGGCTGTGGCACCTGCCCCCAAGGCGGCTGTAGCCCAGGCTACACCGCCTACTCTCAAACAGAGACCGGAGACTCCCCCCGCAGGGGCGCCTGCGCAAGTAGGCGTTTGGTGTGTAGCGACACCACGGACCCGAGCTAACGGGGGAGTTTCTACTCCCTCCCACGCCTAGCCGTGCGTGGCTTTGCCGTGTCCGGGGAAAAGGGGATCCTGGGGGTTGAGCCGACGCTGGGTGATTGGACCTTTAAGGCCCCCAGGAAGAGGCAACACACCCCTTTGGCCCCGGCTTCACGTAGACGGCACCCCTGGGCTGACCCACCCAGGGGAAATCGGCAGTCGCCTTTTCCTATTTCTCTCTCCCTACATCTTCGTCTTTTGTTCTCACTTTACATCTTTCCTGTCTTCTACTCTCTTCTGTATACTTCCAATTTTCCTGGCGGCAAGGGTTAACCCTGTGCAAATAGCCTACCTTGGTCTAGGCGCATTGGGTTATGGCAGTGTTGTACGGCTGACGTCTGCAAGCTTTCAGCACCTGTAAACTTGCAGCGTCCCCTTGTTGGCTCCGTGGTGGGTGGCCGCCAACGCTGCTGAACAAAAATAAGACCGGCATGCAAGGCGCATTTCCTCTACTATCTGATCGTACCGGCCTAAAGCGGGTACGCACCGACGACATAAATCTCTTCAACCAGCCAATAGAAACTTTTCCCCACTTCCACGTCATTCACTGTGAAAAAACCGGAAAGCAAGCCAGGACCGTATCTCCTTTCGTAGTTGCCAGGTGTCTTACGGAAACTCTCGGGGCTGGATACAAAGTAACCAAAATGGCGAGCGGAGACCTTCTTCTAGAAATTCGGGACAAAGCACAATATGTAAAGCTAAACAGCCTCTCAACGTTTGGTGACGTACCGATCACCATAACACCACACCGATCCATGAACACCACTCGCGGAGTGGTATCTGATGCAGACTTACTTGAGCTCACCGAGACTGAACTTTTGGAAGGGTGGAAGAGCCAAAATGTCAATAATGTACAGAGAATCGTCATCAGAAGAGATAATAAGGAAATTCCAACGAAACACTTGATACTCACGTTTGCATCCAGTAAACTACCAGATTCCATTCAAACAGGGTACACGAAAACATCTATCAGGCCGTACATACCAAATCCTCGTCGTTGCTTCCAATGCCAGAAGTATGGCCATGGCTCTAAGACCTGTCGTGGTCGCCAGACTTGTGCACAATGTGGAGTCCTAGGCCACGTGTCCGAGAACTGCAAAGAACCGGCACACTGTGTGAACTGCGAAGGAAACCATGCCGCATATTCACGCTCCTGCACATACTGGAAAAAAGAAAAAGAAATAATTACATTGAAGGTGAAGGAGAACATTACGTTTAAGGAAGCACGGCGAAGAGTCGCTCCATTCTATGGACCTACATACGCTGATGCGGCGCGTCAGGGGGCACCGCCGCACCAGCCCTCGCCACCCCTTCGGCCCGCGCAGAGCGAGCCGTCGGCTGTGGCACCTGCCCCCAAGGCGGCTGTAGCCCAGGCTACACCGCCTACTCTCAAACAGAGACCGGAGACTCCAGAGTCTTCGGGTCTCAAGGCCTCCCCTCACCAGGCGAGGCCCAAAATCCAAACTAACAGCCCGCACGTGCGGGCATCCAGTGCCTCCGAGGAGGCAATGGATACGTCGGCACCCTTGGTGCCGAAAGAGCGGCGTGGCTCCTTGGAGCGCGCCAAGTAAACAAAAAAGCAAATAACAGGGCCCGGTGACGGCCCTGTTAAGTGAACTCAAACTCCCCGTCTAAACAGCCACTCGCTTTTCGTACACACAGCACTATTTTACATTCACCATGAACACTCAAATTATACAGTGGAACGTCAGGGGCCTTCTCAGAAACCTTGACGACATCCAAGAACTCCTACACGAACACTCACCAAAAGTGCTGTGTGTACAAAAAACACACCTTAATTCAAAACACACAAATTTTCTTCGCAAATGCGTTATTTTTCGAAAGGACCGTGATGATGCCGTGACATCATCCGGAGGTGTTGCCATCATAGTGAATCAAGAAATTGCATGCACACACATACAACTCCAAACATCCCTTGAGGCAGTGGCTGTACGAGCGGTTCTTTTTGATAAACTGATCACAATCTGCAGTATTTACATTCCTCCTAGCTATCAGCTGCAAAAACTTGATTTACACTCTTTAATTGATGAACTTCCGGAACCTTATGTTCTCCTTGGAGACTTCAATGGGCATAGCAGGCTATAGGGAGACTCTCGGTATGACGCGCGAGGTCGACTGATCGAACAGTTCCTTCTTTCGTCGAGCGCGTGTCTCCTAAACCGAAAAGAACCAACCTATTATAATCTCGCCAATAACACCTACTCCTCCATAGACCTGAGCATAGCATCTCCATCTCTTGTGCCTCTACTCCAGTGGAAAGTCGTCAGTAATCCGTACGGAAGTGACCACTTCTCCGTAGTTTTGAGCACAACTACAGTAACCGAGTGCTCACCACGTGTTCCCAAGTGGCTAATAAACAGAGCCGACTGGGAACAGTTTTATACTATCGCTCGTCTAGGTTGGAATGACATCCGTACTTTGAACATTGATGTTGCGGTGAACTACTTCACAGCGTTTTTGATCGATGCTGCAACAAAATGCATCCCACAAACAAATGGACACCCTGGAAAACGACGTGTGCGATGGTGGAACTCTGAATGCCGAAACGCGCGCAAACAGCAAAACAGAGCTTGGAGGCTGCTTCGGAACTCGCCGACAGCCGAAAATCTTGAAACCTTCAAGAAAATAAAGTCTCAAGGCAGGAGAACGCGTCGGCAGGCCAGAAGAGAAAGCTGGCAGAAGTTTTTATCAGGGGTTAATTCATACACACAGGAGGCTAAAGTCTGGAACATGGTCGGTAGGATAGCAGGAAAACAAGTACACACACTTCCACTCGTAAACACTCGGGGTGATACCTTGGAAGATCAGGCAAACTTCCTCGGTGCTCACTTCGAACAGGTATCCAGCTCGTCCCACTATACTGACACTTTCCAAAAATACAGAACACGAATAGAAAAGCAGAAACTCGAACAGATATCCACTAGATACGAGGCATATAACCAAGCTTTCAGTCTAGCTGAGCTCCAAACATCTCTAAACTCCTGCAGTACTTCTGCCCCAGGTTCTGACCGTGTGGTGTATGAAATGCTAAAAAACCTACCAATCGAGACACGAAAAACCTTACTTTGTTTGTACAATGCTATCTGGTTTTCTGGTAATATTCCTACCTCCTGGAAAGAGGCTATTGTTATTCCCATTTTGAAAGAGGGCAAGGACCCTTCTTTACCTTCAAGTTACAGGCCTATTGCACTTACAAGCTGCTTGTGCAAAGTCTTCGAAAAAATGATAAACTGCCGACTTGTACACTTTCTTGAAACAAACAATTTGCTCGACCCATTTCAGTGCGGGTTTCGAGAGAGTGGATCCACGACAGACCACTTTGTTCGTATCGAGGCACAGATCAGAGACGCCTTCGTCCATAAACAATATTTTCTCTCTGTGTTCCTCGATATCGAAAAGGCTTATGATACAACATGGCGTTTTGGAATTCTAAGAGACCTATCCCACCTTGGCGTGCGCGGAAGAATGTTTCACATAATCAAAAGTTGACTGTCAAACCGGACATTCCGTGTCCGTCTGGGCAGTGTGCTCTCCCAAACATTTGTCCAGGAAACAGGCGTGCTACAAGGTGGTGTACTTAGCTGCACACTTTTTCTCATCAAGATGAATTCCTTGCACTTGTCCATCCCTCGCAATATGTTTTATTGTACATATGCCGACGACGTCCAGCTTGGCTTTAGATCTTGCAACCTGGTAATGTGCGAGCGACAGGTTCAGTTAGGTTTAAACAAGGTCTCCAAATGGGCAGAGGAAAACAGATTCCGACTGAACCCACAAAAGAGCACGTGTGTCTTGTTCTCCCGAAAGAGAGGCACACACTCAGAACCTGACATTGAATTGAACGGTCAACGTCTGTCTGTCAATGCGGAGCATAAATTCTTAGGATTAATCTTGGACAACAAGTTGACCTTCGTACCGCACATCAAGTATCTAAAAACAAAATGTTTAAAAGCCATGAATGTTTTAAAAGTGTTGTCAAGTACTACGTGGGGTAGTGACAGGCAATGTCTCATGACTCTGTATCGAAGCCTCATTCGCACCCGCTTAGATTATGCGGCCATTGTTTATCAGTCTGCGACTCAAAGTGCTTTGAAGATGCTGGACCCCGTGCACCATTTGGGCATCCGCCTTTCTACGGGTGCTTTTCGCACCAGCCCCGTAGAAAGCCTTTATGTTGACTCAAATGAGTGGTCGCTTCATCTGCAGAGAACTTACATGTCCTTTGTTTATTTCCTTAAGGTGAAAGCAGATAAGAAGCACCCCTCATACTCCACTATTAATGATTTGTCGAGCTCCATTCTGTTTCAAAACAGGCCTTCGATGAGGCAGCCCTTCTCAGTTCGCCTGAAAAGTCTAGCCGAGGACACTGGAGTGTCACTCGAACACAATTTAATGGCTCCTGTAGCATACCCGCCACCGTGGCAGTGGCAGACTATAGATTGCGATGTCTTTTTTAGAAGTTACTAAACATGCGCCTATTGCCCATATTCGAACATACTTCTTGGAACTTCAACACAAATACACACGTCCTGAGTTTTTTACAGATGCCTCTAAGTCTAACTCCTCTGTGTCCTACGCTGCTGTTGGCCCTTCCTTTTCGGATGCTGGCCCTCTACATCCAGACACAAGTATCTTCACGGCGGAAGCTTACGCGATACTTGTGGCAGCTAAACACATCAAACAATTACAAATACAAAAAGCAGTAATTTATACAGACTCCCTTAGTGTGGTAACGGCTCTGCACAGTCTTAAAAAACAAAAAAACCCTGTCCTCATCTCACTCTATTTTGTGCACACTTTACACACTCAACCAACATGTTGTAGTGTGCTGGGTGCCAGGGCATCGTGAAATTCAAGGCAACGTGATGGCGGATCAGCTTGCTGCATCCGTCCACGAGGGCACCGCCACTACACCCATATTAATCCCGGCCCTTGATCTTAAGCCGTCTCTCAAACGAAACCTCAGAGTATACTGGCAGAGCAAGTGGGATACACACACACATAACAAACTACACGTTAATAAGCCACACCTTGGTCATTGGCTGCCCGTATCGAAATCGCGTCATACAGAGGTAATACTAACGAGACTCAGGATAGGACACACATACATGACACACACACACCTTTTGTCTGGTGGCGATCCACCATTGTGTGACAGATGTGGTGAACCATTGACAGTCCTTCACATTTTAATTGAGTGAAAACAATTGGACACTGTAAGAGAACAACACTTTCCATTACCCTACCGACAACATATACCTTTACACCCTGCAATGTTCGTCGGTAGGGAACCGCTTTTTAGTCACAAATCATTGTTAGCGTTTTTTAAAGAAATTCATAGTTTCCATATCATATACCCAGGCATCCCGTAGCATCACCTCTCCAGAGAGGTTTTTGCTGCGGTGGTTACACAAGAAAGCACTTGCCTCACGGCCCTTGGACGCAAGGGTATGAACGAGTGAGGCACTTGTGCTAATGCCATACATATCCACCATCGTCTTTTATTATCACCAACTTTTGTCATCTATTCACAGCACACACACCTTTCACGGCATGGTCATGGTTTTATTACTTGTATGTTTTTACCCGCCTTACCGCGAGAAATTTTATGGCCTTTATACAGCCGCTTATCACAATCATTGTCCATATTCTTAGTAACATGAACTGGCGCTCTTTGGCCGTGAAACGGCCCTTGCGCCACAAAACTTCAAACATCATCATCATCATCAAATGGCCCTTGCACCAAAAAACACCATATATCATCATCTCTTTAAATATAATGCATTGAATGCATTCTTAAAGGAAGTAAATACTTTCCATGTTATCTACTCAAGTGATCGGTAGCACGGCCTCTGAAAGGAGGCTGCTGCTGCGGATGCTAATTCCAAAAGAGCACCTGTCTCCCGGCCCTTGGGACCAAGGGCGCTGGCGAGAAATCGGTGCTAATATAACGCTCCTATTTTATGATGTCATGATAACTAAAGACTCATTCTCACCAGGCATGCTTCACTTCACTTTCATGATTTTAATAAATATATGTCTTAAGCATCTTTAGAGCGCAGAATTTTAGGCCCTTTTACAGCCACTTACCATAACTATTGCTCTCATCCGATATCATTTCCTGGCGCTCTTTGGCCATCAATGGCCCTTGCGCCATTAAACAATATATATCATCATCATCAACTCCCCCTTAAGCCTGCAGGAAATTAACAGAGTGCTTTCTCAAGGTAAAAAAACAGCACCTGGCCCAGACAAAATACATTACCAAATGCTCGCCCATTTGTCTCAAGAAGCAGTGAAAGCATTGCTGCACTTCTTTAACGCTATTTGGATCAGTGGCAGAATGCCAACAGAGTGGAAAAAAGCCATTTTAATTCCATTTCTGAAAGCCGGAAAAAACCCTACATTATCAACAAACTACAGGCCCATAGCACTTACAAGTTGTATGGCGAAATCCTTCGAAAGCGTTATTAATATTAGGCTAACATACATCCTAGAAACCGATAGCTTGATAGATGTCCACCAATGTGGTTACAAGAAAGGATGTTCCACTACCGATCACCTCGTTCGCCTTGAACATACAGTACGAGAAGCTTTCCTGTACAAGGAGCACTGCTTAGCAGTATTTTTCGATCTTGAAAAGGCATATGACACAACGTGGAAGTACGGTATCTTACGAGACCTGGCAGATCTTGGAATTCGCGGAAGGATGCTACACTGCTTGTCTGACTTCCTATCGAACCGAACTTTTCAGGTTCGTTTTGGTACCACACTTTCAAAAACCTTTACTCAAGAGAACGGTGTGCCTCAGGGCTGTGTCTTAAGCACAACTCTCTTTGTCGTCAAAATGAACTCTGTGAACCAGGTCATATCATCGACTCTTATGCACTCACTATATGTGGATGATCTCCAAATAGCGTGCCGGTCATCTAACATGGCGACGTGCGAGCAACAGATTCAAATAGCACTAAACAAGCTCACACAATGGGCTAACAAAAACGGCAGCTTCCTGTTTTCTGAGGAAAAGACGGTTGCTGTAGCGTTCTCCTAGAAACGAGGCTTACAACCAGACCCCGTACTCAAAATAAACGGAAGAGTATTGTCAATAAAACAAGAACAGAAGTTTTTGGGGGTCGTATTTGATAAGAAGCTCAATTTTCTTCCACACATTAATAATCTCAAAATGAAATCCAACAGCAGCCTCAATGTCCTCAAAGTCTTGTCCCGAAAGCATTGGGGGTTCCGACCGTAAGTGCCTCCTGCTCATCTACTGCTCTTCAGTATGCAGCAAATTAGACTACGGCAGTATAATCTACAGTTCAGCAAGAGACTCTTACCTTAAGCGCCTAGACCCTGTCCATAACAAAGGGTTACGCTTCGCAACAGGTGCCTATCAAACCTCACCTATTTCGAGCTTATACGCCAAAAGTAACGAACCATCCTTGGAATATAGGAGAATGAAACTAATGCTCACGTATGTCCTTAGAGTTCGTTCTTCACCAGATCATATATGCCATAGTATTGTCACACTCTGTGACCAACGACAACACTACGTCAACAAACCAAACGTAATTAAGCCACTAATACTAAGATTTGAAGGAAAATTTCACGCCCTAGATATTCCTAATGAAGCACTTTCCATCGCCAGAAGGCCACCCAGTTTGGCCCCATTGAGTGATTTCTCCAAATTCTTGGATTTTTCACTCACACACATAAAAAAAACACCCCACGTGAACATATACTACAAGAATTCCTTACATTACAACAAATGTACAACACTTACGAAGAATTTTATACTGATGGTTCGAACACATCTGCTTATGTCGGAAGCAGCGTGGTAGGAGTAACACACGAGCAAATAACTAGACTACCGCAGTTCGAATCAGTCTACACCGCTGAGTGCTATGCGTTATGGATGGCAGTACAATACATTATAAGCTCAAAACATAAAAAAGCCGTAATATCTACAGACTTGTTAAGCGTGCTGAAAAGTCTCAATTATAAATCTCAGTATGAGCCATTCATAGGTGATATTTTAAGCATGCTATCCCACACGCCTGATGACCACACCATACGCCTTTGTTGGGTCCCGAGTCATGTCGGGATCCAAGGCTATGAAAGAACAGACCAACTAGCTGCAACAGCAAAAGAGATGCGCGAGTCAAAAACCAACATACCTGCCAGAGATGGGATTCAAGCTGTTCGCCGGGCCACCACCTTTCACTGGCAGCAGGAATGGAAATCACAACAAAACAGCAAACTTCACCTAATTAAACCTGTTCTTGGTGAATGGAAGACCTGCCTTCATCAAGCACGTTTTATCGAAGTAGTTATATGTTGACTACGAATAGGTCATATGCACATCACACATAACTATCTGTTGGCAGGCGAAGGAGCCCCATAATGCGATAAGTGTCAGGAGCAACTAACTGTAAGGCACATTTGAATAGCTTGCCCACATATGAAAACATTAAAAGAAAAACATTTCCGTATGTTTTACAGGTTAAATATTCCCTTTCATCCAATGCTACTCTTGGGCGATGATGCCCTAATACCCATAACTGATGTGATCAGCTTTTTAAATGAAGCACAACTTCTGAACAAGGTCTAACTACACTAAACTATGCTACCGCTAGACATAGCAAAACTTGATTGATGTGACTCGTAGCGTAGCCTCTTCGGAGAGGCATCTGCTGAAGCTGGAATTTACAACGAGGCACTTGCCTCCCGGCCCTTAGGTATAAGGACACGGGTACGGCATTAGTGCTATGTAAAAGCCGTTACGGTTTAACATAACCTCATGCACCAACCATACACATTGACCACCCCGAGCATCACACACATAATCTTAGAAGAGATATATACTTCACGCGTTTACGGAGCCAATCCTTTTAGACCTCTATACAGCCACGCTTCACCGCTCATCATATCCCATATGTTATCGCCATCAAGACATTTCAGAGTCATTGTCATAGCCCTGTCCACTGTAAGTATTCTCACCTTGAGTCTGGCGCAGCATAGCCTTAGTTGCTCTTGCGCCACAAAACCCAACATAACATCCATAAATCACCATTTTCAGTCGACCCATCATCATATGAGACAGTTGTTTGGGAATGCTGGTAATCCAAAGCAGCACATACCGCTGCAACAAGAAAATCAAGGGTAGCCCCAACCACGGATGCGCAGGAACTTCAGGTCATGTGGAAGAAATAGCTAACCAGCAAATTTCATAGGGATTCATTGCCCTTTTAAAATTGCAAAGTTGCACTGCGGCCAGTGTGCACTTGTGCAGTGGGTTTCGATCATTGTCTTGTCAGAGTGACATTTGTCATTCAAGTTGCTATGCCTTGTGAAATTTTATGTGCACTGTTAATTTGTAATTATGCTGCTGTGCTTTCACTAATTTCAAAAACACTACGGTGCAGAAAGAGGTTGTATAGTGTATCTATTAAAATATGTCCAGACTAGTCTCAAACGCTTGCACTGCTGCCATTAGCGGCATGCATTTCTCATTCTTTTTTCAGGAGTTTAGTCCTATTTTAGTGAACCTGCTTCATTTTGCAATAGGAAATGGTATTTCTTCTAAACTTTGCAATACATGTTAAATGTGAAGCATTTTAGTGAACCAAAGGCACTTTGACTGTTTCTATCTATCTATCTAGCCGCTTACGTCTTGATGTTCTTGTGGTTGTCTCTTGGTATATACCAAAATTGGCACAGGAGGACTTCAAATGTACAACGAACACAATCTGCAGGCCATGACATAACATGACTTCCCTGTCGCATGCATCATGAAGTCTTTTCCACCAGTTGTGTGGCACATATCTATGGTATGCTGCTAAGTGCTATAAGTGGTTTGTAATCTATATCATTCCAGACTTTGGAAATCTTAGCACAACAGCGTGAATGAGCCAGGGTCATTGATAGGTGAATTATCCAGATGGCATCAAAGAACAAAAATCATGGCTTTAGCCGGAATCAAACAATGGCATTCTGCATGGCAGTTTCCACAGAGCCGCTGCATCAAACTGCTTTGGAAAAATACCCTGTACAATCCTTCTGTCAGGACAAAGCCAGTTGTGGTTATAGAGTTGCCTATCCTATTTACTATATCACTGTCAAAAATTTTACATATGTACACTTATGACTCTGCAAGCTATATTAAAGTATTGCACTTGTCTGTAGATATGCACATCATTGCTCCTTAGTGTGCACTTTGTGGCGATAAAACTGACATGTAAGCTTTAATGTGAGCATTGACAGTATGTCGGGCTAAAGCTGCCCTTCACGCGCCAGTGTACTCAACATGCCTGGTAAGTCCATGATATGCGCTGAGCTACTAATTCACATAAAGACGTCAATCCACCTCATAATGCTTAAAGCTCAAAGCAAAGAATCCGGCATTGGCTAACGCATGTTTATTGCTTCGTACGACTGATTCCCCCATGTAGGATCTGCCGGATTTTCACACTCGATTTGCACTACACCTTTCGTGCACTAACTTTAGTCATTAATCTCATATCCATGTGAGTCAGCATTGCTACGTCTACACAAAATATCCAAGAAAAAAATCATGAAAACAAGTGATGAGGCTTGCTTGTAGCAATAGGCCTATTTTCGTCCAGTCTCTGCAGGAGACTAAAGGTACAGCTTCTACGAGCACAGCTGTAGGTCATGCAAACCATTAGAGCTAGCTGCATATTTAATTGTACCATAGTCAAAACGTGTGTTAACTGTTAACGCTTTTACTATCCCACTGTTTCAGCCTAGAATTCTGTCCTGACCTATAGCGATTTAAGTTGCCATTTTAATAACAAATATCAAATTTTATATATATTAAACGAATATTAATTGGAAGAATAACGTCCAATACGTGTACCCAATTGATTGTTCATTTTAAATGCACTGTTCCAATAGTTTTCCAATTGAAATGTGTGCAACCTGTTGGACTAACAAGCATTCCAGTTTGGAGACCAAATGGCAAAAAGTGGACCAATTGGAACTATGATGTCCAATTGGTCTTTCCTATTGAAGTGTGACATTCCAGTTGGTTTCTAATTAAATCCATCTGGGACCAATTGCTAGAAACTGGTATGACCAATTGGACCCATTAACTTTCTTTGACTGGGATGTCACTTACGACAGAGAGTTCAGCCTTTACTTAAAGGTAAGGTAGCAACTGTTTTGACAGGGATTTCTTGTCAGGCCAAGAAGTAGTTATGAAATGCTTAATTTTACAGATAGCCTGATCATTGGCACTAGCTTCTTGATGTTCTTGCGCGGTCACAAGTGGAGACAAAAGGCATACGAATTCTTCCTCAGGCGCACCGTGAAGTAAACTCCGGCAGAGAGCGTCAGCCATGTTTTCTCTGCCCTTTCTGTATTCGATGGTGTAGTTCTAGCAAAGCAACCATAAGGACCATTGCACTCTTTTTTATAGACTGTGACCTGTACCTTTCGTTGAGAGACGTGTAACCAATTCCACATGGTCAGTCCTTAGGATAAATGTCCTCCCCAACAGATAAACGTGCCAATGTTTGCAAGTCTAGACGCAAGCAAGAGCCTCGCATTCGCCAACTGAGTATTGTCGTTCATGCGGTTGCAGAGTGCATGAGGCGAATGCGACAGTTTGCAGTGAAGTTCCATTATGCCGCTGAAGCACCACACCTAAAGCATATTCTGATGCACCTGTCGCAATATACACAGGCAGATGAAGATCGAAGAGATGAAGCACTTCGCAAGATGTCAGCCGGGCTTTCAGTTGCTCCAAACTGCTTTGTGCTACCGCAGTCTAAAGGAAAGGCATATTTCCTCGGAGCAAGGCACGCATTGACTCTACAACGTAAGAAAAAATGGGGAATAAACTCAAAAACATCAATGAACTGCATTCTGTGCTGGGTCTTGCAGGTTTTAAAGTGATGGTGCCTTGGTTATTGCCTCAACTGATGTCACTAGTGGAAGTAATCCTCTAGCATTGACAACTTGACCTAGGAAAGTCAGCTCTGCAACGTCAAAAACACACTTGTGACTAAGCCTAAGGCCCGAATCAGAGAGGCGTTTCAAAACAGCACACAAATTGCACAGATGATTCTCTCGGGAGCGTTCATACATGATTATATTGTCAATGTAAAATAGTAGGCATTTCCAATCATTTTCTAAAATGCAGATCGGGGGCCGACGCCAGTCTGAAGCAAACCCTCTTGATACGGAAGAGTCCATCGTGATTGATATGAAGGTGGTGAACTCGCGGCTCTCTAGACTTAGTGGTGATTGCTGGTATGCAGATGCTAGGTCAAGCTTAAAAAATCGCTGCGTCCCCGCCAAACTGTTCAATAATACTTCAGTTTATGGCAGAGGGAAACTATTCATAACCACAGCTTTGTTTGGTTCCCGTAAATCAACGCACATGCGAATCACGCCATCTTTTTTCCTAGCCACTACAATAGGTGACACCCACTCTGACAAGTCAATGCGCTCAATGGTGCCTGGGCTTCCAATTTTTGTATTTTTGCTGAAACTTGCTCACGAATGACTAGTGGTAGCCGTCTCAGCTTGCTGGCCATTGGCTGCACTGAAGCACGGACACTGACCTTGTGACACAAAACCTTAACTTTTCTAGTTATTTCGAAAATAGGTGCTCTAATTCAGAACGTAACTCTGGAGGTCACGGATGAGGTTCAAACTGGTAGCACATGGGTTGGTGAATCCTCTTCGCCAAAATATGTTACATCGTACATAATGTATGTCATAGCATAAACGGAGACACCATGTTTGTTTGTTTGTTTCCCTGGACTGATTGCTTATACCCACTCAAGGGTATTGGCCAAGAAAGCGTAGTGTAGTTTTTCTGTGATCTTTTAACTATGTGTAATGAATTTGTATTATAATATGACTATCTAATGTAAGGAAAATCAGATAAAAAGAGAGCAAACGAGAAAAATATAGAAAAGTCAAGTTGAGAAATTTTGAGATTTCTGGTGTTGTGAATATCAATCAGCTGCGTTTACTTCACTTTGCCATTTGGAATTTTTTTTTGGGGGGGGAGTACTAAATAATAATTATTTGATTGAAGATCACAAAGGTATACGCTTCGTTGCCTGAATATAATCGCAAACGGCATTGAAAGCATCCCTGTGGCAATGTCCTAAAACTGAGGCACCAAAGCTTAGTGCAGTTTCCGCCGTCAATCTAACGCGTATTTTCAGAAATGGAATAACTAGTAACCTTTTTCGAAGTATAGCGTATCAGCGACAATACAAAAAATAATGTTCTAGTGATTCTATTTCTCCGCAGAATGCGCAGAGGGGTGATGTTGCCTGGCCAGCTCTGTGTATATACAGGTTTGGGGGGGCGGGGGGGGCACGACGTTGAAATTTAGTAATTAAAACTGGGAGCTTTCTGGTCTGGCTCCAGTGGGGTCGTCATGGAAACTTGAGATGGTTATATCCTGTCCATGCAGTTACTTTTTTTTTATCGTATCAGTGGAGATTGCTGATTTTCGATATCTTGTTGCTTTAATATATTCAACATCAGACAGTATGGATAAAACTGGGCCATCAAGTGCGGCTCGTGCTAAGGAATTGGCTAATTCATTTAATCTTAATCCTTATTCCACCTTTTTCTTCCCTTTGGCGGCCGCCGAGCGCGTGCTATTGCACATCGCTGTAGTGTTTACCGACGCCTTATATTACAAAAAGATTGTAGGCCTGGCAACAAGCACTGCTCTTTTTTTCGTTTTGTTTCCTAGATTTAGCCGACGAAGTTGCATTATGGTGTCTTGTCGTTCAATGCAAGAAAACAGAGGGCTAAACCAAGAAGAACTATCGGCTAAGAACAAGGTGAAGGAAACAGAGACCGATATGTGGAGAATTGCCATGATTAAGAAGTCGGCACTAGAGATCTATCGAACTTTTAAGCAGAAAATTGCCAAGGAAAAGATCTATGATAATACTCGGGGTAGTTCTCTACTGTTTGAGGCCAGGACAGGAGTATTGCAAACCAATTAAGACATATCGGGCTAAAAGCGAAGGGGTAGACACGGTATGCAGTGCATGCGGAGAGGAGGAGGAAACTGCTGAAGACTTGATAATGTTCTGTAAAGAGCTTCACCGTATAGTTCAGGATGATGGCGCAGAGTTTTTCAAAGTATGGGGTTTAGGGACAGGGAGGGCAAAAAAGACTTTAAGCGGGTAGAATTAACTAGAAGAAGGTTATCCGATTGGTGGCTAAAGTCAAGGCACGGGTGAAAATTAAACCATTCACTGCAAAGTACCAGTCCTATACTTCACTATTTAAAGGAGATAAAAAAGATAAATCTAGTTGTTACTAAGTAAACGGCTAGGTGGCGCTAGCCGCCACCCGATCTAAAGGGTACAACCACATCAATCCATCGAGAACTCACGCTCGACAGCAACTAAACAAACTTCTCTCTTGAAACTTGGAGCAGCCTCCTGTATTCTTCGGTTTCGCTAACAAAAGCTCACGGTACAGTTGGTGTTGCATACCCAGATGCTTGTTAGTGATGTATTCCTTTTGCCAACAACGTCTTTTTGCAAGATAGAAGAGCGCATTATTATCTTATTCTGATAATGCAGCAGCCACTGCAGCTCGTCGCTTCCACCTTCAACTTAACAGAAACTCTGCGCCATAGATAGAAACATAAAAATCTTCAATATTTTGCTAGCAATAAATGTGTTTTCACAGACTAACACTGCACTGCTCGCGCTATCTAGAGAAAAAAGAAACAAGCAAGCATTCGCACAATATTATGACCTTCAAGATTTGGTAGCTATCGCAGATCACCGAGCTCATGTTCTGCCAATAGAGGCAGTCGCAAAGCCTACAGTTTTTAGAAAACGAGTACGGCGCTCAGAAACAGTACCACATTGTCATGAATACGTTGCCCGCGAAGCTTGAGGACACAAACCTAAAGCCGACACAATCGTCAGTTTAGGACTAACAGCCCACGCAATGTGCGACGAAGCGCTTAATGAATCGAAGCGGGCAGCTCTCGCTTCAGACAGTGCCGACATTTTTTTTGTTGTTGTTGTTCTCCAATGCATCTGTCTATTCGCCTCGTCCATTTAGATGTGCTTCGCAGCCGGACAGCAGGCGGAGCAATCGTCCGCGAAAGATAGTTTTGCGGATAAGTCCGGCGTGTGAATACACACTTCAAACGCTCGCGTACTCTTCTGCAACGCTTCTTGCGTTTCACCTTGGACGCTGGATAAAGGCATTGGGAGAGTTACCCAGAGAAGCCGGCGAATGTGTTCGTTGTAGGCTTGCGCACAATTGCAACGCCAGAACGAAATTTCCCGCGGCATGTCATGGGGTAACTGTTCTTCGCTTCAACACAACGCAGAGATACACAGCGAAACTCGTTCTTTTCGGCCAGTAAAGCCACGGCCGTGGTAAAGCTTTCGCTTTAAAAGTACGCATGCGATATACGAAACACATCGTGACGTATCAAAACTTGAGTACTCACTTTCTGAAGCTGGCTCGGTCGTTTGCTATGAACTGTGACAACAGAAGGTCCAGCCTTACTCGCAAGGTGCGTGCACTAAACGCTTTTCCCAGAGCAAAATTCATGCTCTTCACAATGCCTGCCCACTGCGAGGGATGTTGAAATGGGTTTTGCGCGTTTATGCCAAATCATACGAAGTGCCAAATCATACGTGATGGAAAAGTACAGCCGGCCGGTGCTCGCCTAGATGCCGCCATTTTGTGAAACGAAGTCTTTTGCTGTCGCGAACGTGTTAGAGCGGCGCGACCACCTCATATGTATGCACGCATCGCATGCACGTAACGCGATACGTGCGTGTTGTGGTCTGCGCATGCGCACAACGTGGTGTCCTTACGTACGCAACGCCACCACGTGCGATACGTACGCAGTACTAAAGCTTTCTATTATGGTGTTACATTACAGCTTATAGTTTCATTACTGCTTTGTGGTCCCAGTGTAACTTCTCAGTCAGTAGCCACCTGTGGTGCCTCGAGTTGCCTACAAAAGCTCACCTCAGCTGAGAAGTACTTTCAAATTGAGCGAGAAGCTTTAGCCCTAGTGTTTGGCATGACAGTGTTCCGCTATTACCTTTTAGGGCAGTAGTTCACGCTTGTAACGGATCGGTCCTTTGCTAGGGCAACTGAGACCGAACCGTCAAACTTCCATCATCCATGGCTGCCGCCCGCAATCAGCGGGTGCCGCTTTTGCTCGTAGTATGTACGAACTAAAGTATATTTCAAAACCCAGCGATCATTTCAGTCACTGATGACCTAAGCCACTTGCCGGTGTTATTGCAGGGGCCGGAAGCGGAAACGAAAGAGCTGGCGGAAATTGTGGTTCTCGCTGTCCTGTGGGAGCGAGCCGGTGCTTTCTCATAAACTTCAAGTACTCACAGTAGCGGATAGTGGTGTTTTGCAAGCAGTATGCAGATACGTGACTGAAGGACTGCCCTCCGTCACAGGCGACAACAGAGAAGTGGCAGAATACCGGAATGGGTTGGCCACCAGGAGGAAGGATCTGAAGGTATAGTGAACTAGAGGCGGCGTGGCCTGGCGGTCGTGCCACTAGAGAGTGGCACGACCGCCAGGCCACGCCGCCTCTCTTGGCGGTCGGAAATACCACGGACCGCCGCTGGGGTTTCTCGTGGCGCTACTGCACCTTTTCCTAGGCGAGGCGCGGTCACTTGGTGATTCAGCGCGTTAGTTCAGCACGTCTGCCGGTATCCTGCGCATCGCTTTGTCTGCAGCTACTGTACTGCACGTGTACCGGTATACTCTGCTCTGCATTTTCTCGCACGGACCGTTGTGGAGCAGCTGTCTTTACCTGTTCAGCGGAGTGTGTTACCTGTCGAAGCGGAGGACGGATTCACACTGTTTTGCTCCGGGTTGCTGAAGCGGCTACCCGGGCGCCCCGAAGGCATCGTTGTTTGCACCTCCTAGAGAAGACGATCTCCGCAGAAAGTGGGAGCGTAACCTCCGGAGGGATGACAAGCCTCTGACCGAAACATCAGCGGTGTGCGAACATCACTTCGAGCCAAGATATATTCTGCGCGAATATGTGCACGTGATAAATGGCTGTGAAGTGCGTACTCCCCGAGGAAAACCGTCATTGGTGCCTGATGCCGTGCCAACGCTTTTGCCAGGTTGTCCAGCGTACCTTTCCGTCGCTGCGCCCAAGCAAAGACCCGAGAGAAGTAAAGCAGCCAAACCTCCTGAAGGCGCAAGCAGAAAACGGCGCAGGCCTGATGCACCTGACGAAGTGTGCGACGGCGGTGAAATGGAAGGCAAGGACTTTAATGCTGCCACTAGTGCGCGACTTTCAATTGAAGCTATTCGCACACTTGGAAGTTCCTGCAAACTACTGGTGTCGTATAGAAGCAGTTGGCCACTGCGATCTAATATTTGTGACGACAGTGATAAGCAAGCGTACAAAACTGGATATTTTTCATGAAAAAGCTGTGTGCTTTATGTCCACAGAAGGAAAAATTGTAGCCCAAGTCTTCTATCAAGGTGTTTTGTGTCAAGAGAAACCCGTGCAATCCCTTTCTGAGGCCACATCCGTATTGCAAGAAGCTCGAGAAAGCCCTGTCTGCAAGGGAGCAATGTGTAAACAAGAATTCAAGCCGCTTTCCTCTCGGCTAACCGCACATCATCGAGCTGAAGCAAACACTGCTGGACGATCCGTGATCAGCATACGCTGCTTCGGAAAAGTTTCTTCTGAAGGTAAGTAGACGTAAAGTGCATTAGGATGCCCATAACATTACCACATTGCCTCAGGTATTGAGGGTTATTATGTTATTAGTGCGTGTGGTAAATATGAATATATATATATATATATATATATATTCTTGGCCAAACTATGTATATACAAACCGCTGAGCCACGCAATAACTAACCTAGCAATTTTACGTTTGCATGAGCCAGGAAGCAAACACGCGCGTTAGAATTGACCATAGCTGCAACTCGGAAGGAGCCAGCGACGGCCGGTCAACGCAGCCGAAGCTCCTAGGAAATGGAGCAGTGGCGCCACCTCGCGCCATCCGTGTGAAAGGCTGGCGCCAGAGCCTGGCCGGTTGCACCACTAGAGTACTTCTAGTTCACTATACTGAAGGAATGCAGCATAGATGTCGGGCCAAATAGCTCCCCTCGGTGCATGCGCAATTGAACTCTTGCCTTCTTTCTTTTTGCTACCCGTATATCTCTGAACTGTAAATAAATGGTTGCTTTTGCCGTATGACATCGACTGGTTATCATGCCTTAGCTGTCAGCCTCTGGCCGGCGGAAGTTGACACATGGTGTCATCGTGACGTCATTTTGTTGACTGTCGCGGTGTCAAACGCTGTATTGCCAACCAGCCATGGTGGTCAAGTAATCCGTTCAGCTGCGGGTCGTAAGATCGCAGCTTTGATACTGTGTTGTGGCAGACGTGGCCCACAAAACGCTTGTGTTCCTGTTCAAGGAGTGCCGAATCCCACATTTTGACCTCGCTAGCTCATTGCGTTGCTGTGGGTGAAACAAATTTATATCGCCATGTGACTGGAACAGCATACGGGAGCTAAACTTTGGAATGAGTGTATTTATTTATTTATTCGTAGTACACTCAGGATGTAAATACATTACAGAGGTGATGGTGTGCACATAGTAAAAAAGGACAAAAAATATATAAATAATGGTAAATAATTAAATGGAAGCATTATACAGAACTACGAAAATTTCATCAAGCACATTGGAGGACATCTATCGAAGTAGTTAAAACCAGTGTAAAAAACAATCGTGTAACGTTATTGTAGGCTTGATAGGACATTTTAAAATACAGTTGTATTAGTTACATCCATTGATCTCCTGCTGTCCTGGGAACAAATGCGTTAGCGCCTGCTGTAGTTGGAAAGTATGTTATAGTAACCTTACGGTGGTGATAAAGTTGGTGTGGGCAAAATGGAGCTGACTTTACGAACAAGAAACAAAGTGTGGGGTTATCGTAATACACTGTGACGAAGACGAATGCGCGATTGCTTTCTACGGGTTGCTAGAGATGGAAGATGAAGAGCAGCTTTCATATTTGTGACACTGGCGTTGCGATTATAATTGCATGCAATAAAGCAAGCATAGCAATTTTGCACTGCCTCATTGCTTTGTTTTAATGTAGAGCTATGTGGGTCCCAGACAGATAAGCGGTATTCTAGCTGAGGACAGATGAATAAAGCAAAAATTTTTGTGATTGTGGGGCAAGATAGAAGTTTATTTTCAAGTAACATAAAGTTTGCTTCTCTCTAGCTATTATGTAATGAACGTGATGTTTCCATGGTAAGTTACTAGAAATGTGGACACAAAGGTAGCGATAAGACGCGGTAGATCCCAATGGAATATTGTTAAAAGAATAAAACGGAGGAGTAGCATTGCGCCGGGGTATGAGCATGCTTTTTCACTTAGCAACATTTAGCTCCATGTGCCACGTGTGGCACCACTGTGTTATATCTGGATCATTTTGTAATGATGTCACATCTGAATCACTGGTAATTTTTTGGCAAATGACACTATTATCTGCAAATAAACAAGCTTGGGAAGAAATGTTAGCAGGTAAGTCGTTTATATAAATCAAGAATAACAGAGGGCCAAGGACTGACCCTCGGGGTACACCAGAACCAACTGGGGCCAACGAAGAGTCAAAACCTTTGGCTGTAACGTAGTACACACGGCAGGAAAGAAATTCTCGAATCCGAGTGACTACTTAGGGGTCAATACTAAAAGCATTTAGTTTTTGTAAAAGTAATGAGTGATTAACTTCGTTGAAAGCTTTGGCAAATTCTAAAAAAGCGCAATCTACAATGAAACCATTGAATAACAACTAAGGAGTTCCTAGACCTAAACTTCCTAGATTTGTTTCATGCTGACAACCAGTGAAGCTCCATCGACTAATCTCATTGGCTAACGCTTCTTTTCGGCAGCCATGTCCTTCTTCGACGCTTTGCCAGCACCTGGTAAAACGAGGCCCCCGCTCAGTAACGATGAGGCTGACTCTATTGAACCGCCAATATTGTGAGAAATCCATGGTATGTTTCTCGTGGACATTGTAAAAGTCTCTTAGATATCCATACAAATCCAAATTATGAAGATTAGATGTAGCCGCAACAACGGCCGCCTGGATCGGGTGCGCGCAACACCGCCACGCGCGCCCGATCCAGGCGGCCGTGCCGCAACTATGAAAAACTTGGCCGAGTAAGGTTGCAGGTACGTTGCACATGGACACTGAATGAACATTCAATAGATATACACAAACGTTTTCATTTAATAAGTAAAAGGGTTTTCATGCACTTCACACTTCCCGCATGTAGTTGGTGTATCCGCCGCATCCGGGATGCGAGCCCGCGACCTGCGGGTCAGCAGCCTAGTACCTTAGCCACTAGACCACCGGGTCGAGGCTGGTCGGATTGATGTTAGACGACAAATTTAAGGCCAGCCTTGCGGTGTTGATGCTTTCTGTAAATTTAGCACATGAGCTAAGTGGCAGACTGCAGTGGGAATGCGGGGCTGGGAATAAGTCTGCTTCTGTTGAGCTTCCTTTATTTCCTCCTCTCTTCCTTTTCTTTTTCAGTTTTTTCTGTCATCATGTCTCTTCTATTTTTTAATCTGTTTCCTTTGCCCTTTCTATATTTTTTCATCTCTTTCTATTTTTCACTTGCTTCATCTTTTCTATCTTATGTGGCTTAGCTTGCGTTACGCCAAGCGACGACGGCCTAGGCCACTAATTAAAGTGCTTCACTCTTGAAAGCAGCTTTAGGATATGATCTCGCGCTATCATGTATAGCAGCACCTCGCGCATGTAAGTTTAAGCATTAGGCACGCTCAAACGTTACATGTCCATTTATGTTCGAGGACATTCTAGATTTTACGCGCCAGTTATATATTTATCATTCTAAACATCAACTAAAGTGGTCTTGGAAGACATAAAGTTATGCGATGCATTTGAAGTCAAGAGCACGTATTGCGACGTCTAAGTTTTGTCTAAGAGACAAGTGCACACGATGTTAATAATACTTAGGCTCTCTAGAATGTAAGGACGGCACATAATAAATATGTCTATTAGATGTTATCGATAGACGTATGAATCTTATCTCTATGTTGACAGAATATCAGTGGTTCACTGGAACGGCGGCAGATGCCGGCTGTGCGAGAGATAAGGCCGGGCGATAAGGCAGTTATCGGTACTTAAGTAAACAAGGGGAAAATCCAGTAGCTTTACCTGGACTGAGCTTCGAAAAGGGAAGCCCGGATGGTCAATAGAGAGTTATAGTTTAAGGTTGACGTGATAGCGGAGGTTAAGGGAATGGAGTTACCGTGCAGCAAACGTTTGTTGTGAACAGCGTCTTATAGTTTAGCGGGATAGCGTTTACGTGCATGGTTTACGTGCCCCAACTGGGACGATGGTGCCACTTATCAAATGGTTAATAAGTTAAAGACAGTGAAAAGGAAAATAAAACGAGAGTGTTTGCCTATGCCACTGCGTGATACAATGTCACAAGTTTATTTTACCAATAATAAAAGCAAATATCAACCACGCACTAAACGCCAAAAAATTATGTTGCCGATTTCTTTACATCAATCTTGTAATTAGGCTTAGACGCGTTCGAAATGTGAAGCTATCTCAAAAAGTAAGCCAACTTATCCGTAATACTCGGTCATCGAAGCTAACTGAAGGCAAGCGAAGTCACTTTACACAGTCGTTTGCTACGAACAAGGTGAATCTTTCCACAACTGCGCCAAAATCACTTCGAAGCGGGCGTCCGAGAGCGCCGCCATGTTTACGTACACTACGTACACCTATGCTACCACGGTAACGTGAAATCTGAAAGATACCGCGCGTACGGGAAGCGGTACGGGTGACGTACGTATCTGCGCATGCGCACTTCGATTCCGGTATCACGGTACGCCCGGTATCCCGGTAAGCCCGGTATACTACAACTCTTCAATAACGCTTGTGACATAGTGGTAGTGTTGCGGACCGGAGTCTATCCGACGCGTCCTCGCTGACGTGGGCTGCCGAAACGTCAGGGCTTATGTCGGACCCGGTCTCTTGTGGTAGCGTGGCTCAACTTCGGGTGGAGGAAACGAATGCTGACAAGATGTGGAATCGAAAAACAAAGAATATTTGCACTTATTTATAGCGTAGAGGTTAGGAGTTCCGCAAACCACGAGCGTGGTGGATGAACCGTCAAATCATGGTTCAGAGCAACGTCCAGCACTTTCAA
The DNA here is from genome assembly GCF_013339725.1 of Rhipicephalus microplus. Lineage (NCBI taxonomy): Eukaryota > Metazoa > Arthropoda > Arachnida > Ixodida > Ixodidae > Rhipicephalus > Rhipicephalus microplus. The sequence goes on from NC_051167.1 coordinate 143,068,959, forward strand.
GCGTCGTTTGAAGCCCTGTCGGGCTCCTCCTCCTTGACTGAAGCACCAATCACGCACAAGATGCCGCTCTCCAGAGCATCAGTCAATGCACACGGTCGCCGAATAAGGGTCGCATCTCCTGACGCAATGTTCCCCTGGTCCGAGTTTCACTGAGGAGAAGGACAATTGGTTCCTTTCTGGAACAAGTTGGTGGTTGGGTTAGCGCTGCTGTCTTTCCCTGGGAGGGCAGCCAAGGAGTAGATTTGAATTGATTAGACATAACCGGCGCTGTCGGGCTGCCTCGCCGCCTCCCCAAACAAGCCATCTTGGAGGAAATGCTTGTAGGTACGTTGACTCACGCACAGTCGAAGTCGAAACATTCTAATCCTTTTGTCGCTTCCTGCCGCTGGACGCTCGCTCCGAGAGAACTGGGGTTTCGGGTGTGGGAACGTTGCCCGGCCATGCTTCTCATGGCCAGCATGGCGCCCATGGACGAAGGTCACAACAGTAGGTACTCTGATATGTGTCGGTTTAGGAATTGTGCGCTGCTTCACTAATGTGGTGCAGGGGCAAAATGCCTCTTTCTCACTCAGTCCAAAAGAATTTTATTAGTTGCTCATGTGCAGCTGTACTTTTTTGCCTTTGTTTCTGTGATTCAGCTTCAATTGCAACGTATTCCAGCAAAAGGTAACGCAAAATGTAAAACAATGTTTGACAGCAAGTGGATTTGCAGCGCCACCGCCCGGATTCAATAAAAACGTTAAGTACGACCGGAGTTTATCGAACAATTGGGTCGGCCTAGTGTGCTCAATACCATATCGATACGCGGCTCCCAATCCCCGACCGCTGGCCTGCTTGAAAAAAGAGAAACTAAAATTAAACGATATTCGCTTGGCTGAAACCGCGCTTAGCCGAATACAGCCAAAGCAGTGATGGTCTGTCTGATATTTCAGTGTTGCTTCTGACACTAAGCAAAGAAAAAGAAGATATTTGGTTAGTACCTTCATTATAGTGATCACGAGGTGTATGCGAACAGATGAACGTGCCGGCATTGTCAAAAAAATTCAGTGTTTTTGTGCAAATGCTCTTGCGTAAATATACCTATATAATGACGAAAGTTTACCTATAGTTTTGTGAGGCTGACCTAAGTAAAAGTAAGTGACGGAAACCAATACTTACCCTTGCCATAAATGTTCTCGCTGTCCAACTTCTTCTTCTTCACATTTAGCGCTACGTTTTAGCAGTACTTAGAAGCTGAAGCTAGAATAAAGAAACAGCTGTGACGAGTGATACTGCGAAAAAATTCACAGTTTTGTCAAAAAGGTGAAGCAATGAATGCGATAACGACATATTCGAATGTTTTAAGAAGCAAGGCGAGCATCCGATCACACGATAGTCGACAAAACGCTGGTGTAAAGGCGCGTTTACACTAGAGCGGCACGACACTGACACGACCCCTACGAAGAAACGAGGCAGACGCAGACCATCGGCCGACAAGTCACCCGCCGACGAAGTCACCAGACTCCAGGGTCACACCAAATTTTTTAGAGCATCTAAAAACGTTGGGTCACACTAGGCTGATGACGAGTCCTCAAAAGACAGCATTTCGTCGTAGTGTAGCAAAATTACAAACCGAAAGCACCAGCGAAACGCATCAGCAGCCCTGTCGCCGGCGAGTGATCGCGGAAGATCTGCGGCTGAGCGAAAATTTGTCCAAGTATTTGCTTCAAACGACCACAAGGGGAAAAATCTTGGGGGAGACAACAATGCCACCTCCAAGGCTTCCACGGCGTTTGAGTAGGCATTTTGCTGACCCCACGCAAGTCTGTTCTTCGCTTTTGTTTGTGTATCCCCATCCGGTCCCTCGACGCTGTGGATTAGGCTGGGGCTGCGCGACGTAGCCGGAGATGGACAATGGCAGAAAGCAGGGAGCATGGCTGAAAATGAGGTGCAGGTGTGCAAGTTTGGTGTCGCTACGTGTGCCTCCAGTGTGAACAACAAGTTTCAACGAAATGTTCAGAGCACGACAAGGCTCGGACGGAGTCTTCCAGAGACCATTGGTGGACTGTTTGTGTCGTTATACTGTGAATATGGCGACGACACGACAAAATACGCTCTCAATGACTGTCGGCAGAGCAAAATTAATGACATGTACGTGCGTCTATATAGTGTGCACGCGTTTAAAAAGAACATGGCCGCTCCAGGTACACTTTTGGGACTGTTTTTTTTTTTCGTATTGAGAGCGCAGCCCCTAGAAGCTCCATCCTCATTTGGGGGCTCAAGGCCCCGTTTATGGTTGCCGCAATAGAGCGAATAATAAATAAGAATAATAAAGACAAAATAACGATTAGGATCTCCCAAACCATAATCAATTACACAACATTCACCTTTACCCCCACAACTCTGCGACGCATGTACGCGAGTTCCCCCCGTGGGAAGATGTGGGCAGTAATTTTTGAAATATCGAAGTATTCATTTTTAGTTCAAGGGCCCACTAAGCTGTTCTTCCGTGCTGTTATACCACAACGTCATGGGAGCGGCATGAGACGTTCAATGCGATGTACTTTTGGGATCATGACTGTTAACTGTCAAAGAGTTGGGAATTTCTTTAAGATGTAGTTTAAAGTTAGCACCCGTGTCGTCTACCCGTTCCTCCTTCTACCTTTGCCTTCTGTGCCACCTCCTTATGTACGGTATAGCCTTAGTAAATTTCGCGCTGCTAGACCCAATATGACTCGCTCGTCGTTGGGCTGCGACGTTAAACCACTGTAATACAATTATAGAACCAACGTTGTTCTCAGGCACATATATATAGCAACGAATGAGTTATTCATAAGGCACAGTAATGCACTACATTTTCTTACAAGAAAAATTCTCAACATTTAACTCTTATTTAAAGGTGCCCAGAGTGACCCTATAGGGCACATTTTGGCAAACAGTCATTTCTTAACAGGAATTGATGCAGCATATTCGCTGAGTCATATATGAGCCCGCGGGGCATTCGAAAGTTTTCACAAAAGCCGGCGAATTCCTCAGGACAACGTTGGCGTCCAAGTGCGGCGTCGCTTCCAGGAAGCTCGCGCACCTGTCGTACACCCACGTGATGTACGCGAGCCGTCCAATAGACATTTTCGTGCCATCCACTTTTCCAATGGTGTTCGAGCGCGCCGTCATAGTGGCATCGATCGCCGACACCACTGCCAATGCGTTTGTGGTTGTGGCTTGGTACTTGGACCCATTGAGGTATCGATCCGCAAAGCACTCAAGGCGCACCTCGATATTTTCGCGTGTTTTCGGAGACCAGGGGCGTTCCAGGAGGAAAGACCACATTTCATTGGCCATCTCCATCGCCAATGTAGGAACATTCAGAGCCATGGTATTGTGGACCTTGTGATGGAGCAGGGCGTACATGTTCGTTGGGACGTAGATGACGTCGCCATACCTCACTAGCGATGGCGATAAGAGGTCCTCGGAGCTAGGCACTTTTCGCGCCACCTTCGCTTTTCGGACGTCAAAGCCGTAAGACCGGGTGGCGAACAAGTTGTGCGCGAACGTTTCCGACAAGTCCGGAACTGGAATATCAGAGGTTATTTCATCCGGAAGCATCATCTTGAGCCTCTCCAGTGCACCAACGAGGTCTTGCCCGGGCGTACCGTAGAACATCGGATGCCCTTTAGCGCGGTGGATAACGTTGGTACGGGTCTTGGCGAACGTGGCTCGGATGTAGTCATCCATACCGCCGCTGTGCACCGCGTCCATTACGATTCTGTCCTCAATTTCGCCGATGCCGAGTGACTTGCACGAAATGTGCTGCGGGTGCTCACGCAGACCAATCGCGCCGTTGTCGATCTTCTCGAGACTCTTCACAGCCGTGCACACTATCGCGTAGGCGATCGCCGTAGGCTGGCGCGATGCGTCGACCAAGAAGCTCAAGACGTCGCTTAGTCTCTCTTCTGCCCGCGTGGCTGTATCGGTTAGGTTCGAGTACACTGGCTTGATGATATCATCCACGATGACAGCCCAGTCACCTTTGGAGAGGGCAGAGAAAGGAGAAATGGCAAGCGCTTGGGAATGAGTGTGTGAAGCATTGATGTGCTGCCTTGCGGGCAGGCGTTTTTCGAGCTGTGCTAGCTGATCGACTGTGACGGATGTCTTGAGTGCACCGTTGACGTTGTAAACGGCTGGTTCGACGAAGCTGTGGTCGTCATCTAGAAAGCAGTGGTCATTCCTTTCAATAACGAGAGTGGTGCCTACTTGGGGCACGAAGAACGACAGAACTCCAGGCATGCCGTACCTGAAGCTGAGCTGAGCGAAGAAGCGGACCATACTGGAGGAGTTCATGCGTTCGTTCGTGAGTCCCGTGGCTAGGATGGCAGCCACAAAATCTGCGATGTCTTTTTGCAGAGGTTCCTCTTTTTCCAGGAGGTGTTTCTTGATAGAGGCAAGCATCCGGCCGGCCGCTGTCGTCCCGGCCCCGACGGCGGCCAGTTCTAGACGCCTTCGCATTACGGCGACGCGGACTGTCGGCGAGAGGCGGACTCTGGTGCCACCGTCGGCCATGGAGCAGACGTAGCCGTAGAAGTCTTCGCAGGGATCGACGCTGGCGTTGACGCCTCGCAGCACGGCGCGGGCCTCATCGGGGCAGCAGAAGGAGCTGGTGTTCTCGGAAGACCGGCTCACGCTCGGCCGGCCGAAAGTAGCGAGGAGCAGGAGACCGAGCAGAGCAGCGGATAACGCGACGCCGAGGAAGGTGGACACCACGAGCACGGTGGGGTTCGAGCTTTGCCTGACCGCCACCTGATCGCCAATGAAGCCGCCACCGCGCGAGTTGGAAGCCGGCGACTGATCGGAGATCTTGCTGTCCTGGCTGATGAGCTGCATACCTGACCGGGCTAGCCGTATCTTCCTTCACGGCTGCGTTTCTAGACACTGACTTTATCCGATACTTCAGCTTGGTGGCTGTCTTTTAACGCTGCGTGCGGCACTTGTTCCTGGTCCCGAACAGAACGGTGGGCGGTGGCTAGGAACCTCTTCTCCCTGAAATTTTGTTGGCCTGTGCCCACTACAGACCATTCGCTGAGGAGTTTAGCAAGAGACCAGATAGATGTATAATGAGAACATTGAGTGACGCCTGTTAGGGGAGAACCCACTTCGATAAAGCTAAGTGAAAATATATGGCGTTCATTGGTCGCCTATTCCCTTGCGCCAAAACCCACAATCGTCATCAACGGAGCTACGCCTGTATTCAAGAAAAGACAAAACATATACTTTGATCATTTGCCCCAAATGTTCGAACTTGGGTAATCACAGATCTTAAACAATGGTATGGCTGAACAGTACCAGTAACTTAACAGCTGTGGCTCCCAGCGTCTACACAGTGCGATGTAATCCACTACGATTGGAAACTCGGCGGTAGGGTTACAAGTGCGTTTTCCCCCAAATGATGTTTTGTGCGTGCGCGTTAATTTTTTTTAATAATATTGCCACACCCGTTTCTTGCTTTGTTTTTCACCCACGAAAGCTGTAACGCGAGGCGCAGATCGCGTCGCAATGTTCGGAAGGCTTCGCGATTGCCTCTCTGCATGCTCATATATTAAGCTACTTATTTACGGGACATACCCTCACGTCATACTGAAAGTTCCCCTCTACGCTCACAGTCACATCGTGGCTTGACATCTAAAACTTCTGAAATCCGTGTATCAATCTGTTTAACCATGTGTTTGATACAAACATCGCCCGTATAAAAACTAGGGTGTGATTGAATCACTGCATAGCCTTTTAGATTTATTTTTTGCAGGCTCTTCATCTTCATTCATCACTTGCGCGTGGTCTCACACCGCGGCATCACACCTTCAATCGCGTCGGTTCTGAGTACCGAAACCTGCGTGCAGCAAGGCTTCGATTTTTGCATGTTCGTATTACAGGGTGGCGCGCGTGAAAACAAATTATTTCGACAGCGGAAGAAAGGGTAAATCAAGGGCCAGTCTTTCTTTGACACAACATTAACGAGAACTAACAGACAATAATGCGAGAGAAAGTGAAGGGGATATTATAAGATGTAATTGTATGTAAATTATCTAAAAGAAAGGAAAGTGGACGAAAAAGTAACTTGCCACTAACAGGACCTGAACCTGCGACCTTCAAATAACGCGGAGCTGTTATAAGTCGAGGCTTTCTCGTTCGCCGCCGTGGCAACACCAATTGTAATGGGGTATGTGCTACAGAAATCAGGTTAATCCTGTGACCTTCGGGTTAGCAGTGGATTACCATAACCACTATATTCTTTATTGTGAGGTAGGAAGAAAAAAATCCCCAGCCCGCACCATAAGCATATAGCAGGCAATACACAGACCACTGTGGCTATCGTGAACTTACTTACAGCGCAACACCAGAAAAAATACTGGACAGGAAAGGAGCAAAAGAGAACCAACTGGCCCAACTTACCGTCTTACCACTGTGGCCGTTCAGACGTAATTAAGGCGATCCGCTGTCACAAATGAGACGACTTGCTGCTTCCCACGACACAGTAATGCCGCGGGCCGCCTTAATTCAGTGTTCGTCAATTATTATAGCCTCGGGAAGTCCTGATCTAACGTAGCAGAGCGGCTGCCTTGAGTGCTTGCCCACTTCTGACATCTCCTGAATCGGAGGGCTAAATTTAGAAGCCGAATATCTGTGCGCTGCGTGCAATTTCCTGCCTATCTATTTAAAATTTACATGAAACGTTATGTGGCGTCTCGCAACTTTCCCCCGTAAACGTGAAATATCTCAAGAAATTAAAAAAAAAGCTAATTGACAAGTTGTGTAACTATGTCTTTCCGTGAGAATTTAGCAGCAGTAGAGCATTTCCGCCTCGACGTAGCGTTTCTCTGCAGGGAAAGCGTCAGGTACCTGACTACCATTGTATTTTCGTGATAGTGTATTATCCAAATACGAGTTAACGCTTCGCATTCACCCTTACTTATTTGCGGTCACGCACCTGTTCAACCTAAAGCTGCGAATCGCTTATCTTTCCTTCCTAGTCAGATACCCCATTCCCATCAGCTTTTGCAGTTTGTTACCGGCCTCAATCCGGATCATTGACCCACGCGTGCATTATCGGCAGTCCGTGAGTCGCAGCTGCGTTGAGTTCCACCGCTCTCACGTTTTCTTGGTGTATAAAAGCTTTTCAGGTGTCGTCGCTGTCTATACGTCAGGCGACGTTGTTGTGGGAGCTTGTTTCAAGTGAGCCGAACGCATTTAAGAATGAATGCTGCCACGATTTTTTACCTTCTGGCCATCGTCTTTTCTGGTAAGCCGGTTCGACGATTCATCAGCTTGAAAAGGCCTACAAAGTTTCATAAAATTATGTAGAGGGGACTCTGCCGCGCCGCGGTGGTCTAGTGGCTAAGGTGCTCGGCTGCTGACCCGCAGGTCACGGGATCAGATCCCGGCTGCAGCGGCTGCATTTCCGATGGAGACGGAAATGCTGTGAGCCCGTGTGCTTAGATTTGGGTGCACGTTAAAGAACCCCAGGCGGTGGAAATTTCCGGAGCCCTTCACTACGACGTGTCTCACAATCATATGGTCATTTTGGGACGTTAAATCCCACATACCAATCAATACAGGGGACTCTGGCGCTGCGATCGTTCAGTAACCATATGAATGATGCGTAGTACACAGATTGGCTTAGTCTTCGTGCTCGCGGGCTTCAAACACATTTGTGGCTTTGTTTATTGTTGCGTTTCGGGCTTGTTTCAAATAAAAGGGTGAAACGTTGGGAACTTCGCGGGACACTTTGAATTGGTGAGTCTAAAAGGCTAATGGGGTGAGGTGCAACTGTTGAACATTTGCTGATGATCGTCTCATGACAAAGCAGCTTGAAGCCATGTAAAGCCAAATGGAGCAGAAAGTACGAAGTTTGTACACATTCGTGCACTATACCCATCATTTCCATGTTGGCTGAAGCGCTGTACGGTGCAGCTCCTTTCGACACTAGCGCCAGAGTTCCATGTAGTGTATATATAAGAGACTGTACGGGGGGGTTTCGTTATTGTTCACCATCGCGACGATGTTTCTGTCTGGATGCGCTTCCGTCAGCGTTGCAATACCAGGAACTGTAGTCGACTACAAGTTTAGTATTGGCAACATAAGCTCCACCTATTGCCGTCGCTGTCGCACCCATGAAAAGAATTGCGCAGACGCTCTGTTAATCGCATTGGCTCATTTCCGTGACGACAACACCTTTCACGTATTTAGAATTGGTGACTTCTCCTTACAGACACATATTCGTGTCGCTAGGTTTGGGTTGAAAGCTTGGACTTAGTGCCAAGTTTTAGGAAACATTCTGACAAGACTGGCTAGACAAACGTAAGATATCAAATATACGAACGACGAACCTTACTTAATGCACGCACACTTACATTAACTAGTGAAAAGTACCTACTGTTTCAACTGGAAGTACTTAGCCCGACTCTTGCACAGATCAGTGGCAAGCGCGCCATAGTTCGAGATGCGGAGCTTTCACTTATTTTCACGTTGTAACTTATTGCAAAATTAAATCAATGGTCGAGCAGTTGCGTCAAAATACCTGTCAAACACGATGCGGAAGTGATGCTCATTGTTCGACACATTCCTCCTTGACGTTTTTTCATCTTTTTTGTTTTCTTTTTTTTCTTGGAGTGACATCTGCATGTCCGCGTCATACAGCGCGCTAGGACCATTAAGATAAAAAGAATTTAATTACAGTGCCATAAAACGTCCTGTGCGTTGGCTTACACGTACTGCAGGCTTAGATCATAGTGTTTGCCTGTAGTAATTGTTATTCAAATTTTTAAAATATGATTAGCGCGTCACTATACAAGGAGGACTTCTAGCATCTTCTACAAATTGCACTGGTCCGTGCCCAGGCGCTAGGATGGTTGGACGAAACGGTGCACCAGGGTTCCCCGGTCAACACCACCACGTTTTGTCAGTTTTCATTAAAATGCTTTAGTAGATCGCATTGCTTTTTTCATCGCGTAAATTAGCGTGGATGGGCTAAATCATTTACAAGATTAAATGCAGTGAAATGTTGAATGCTTAACAGAGTTTTGCTATTTTATCTTTATGTCTGTTATCCACGGGGACATGTCCCAAATTCTCAACTTCAACCAAGGAACACTAGAATGAGTTCCACTTATCATGCGTAGTGGGCAAGAAAGGCTAAACTCGGGGAAATTAGTCCTCGTATTGCTTGCGGTGAAACGCACCGATTTTCGAGCGAGCTCCTGCTGACGTCATGTTCTTGATGAAATGCTGTAGGCATGTAAATGTGAACGCAAGAAAAAAGTCAGCGCAACACAAATGTCGTTTGTGTCGTCCTTATACCTCCGTCTTGTATTCCTTTTTGTATATCGTCAATTCATACCAACTATCCGAGCTGTGTGCAATTTTAACGTAACGTGCTGGATCAAGAATTTTTTTTTCAAGTTTTAATTTGGCGATAAAAGTTTATTTGTGATTGTGACAGATTTTATCACATTAAGCGGGATATTGATTTAGGCAAGCTGATCTGTAACTCAATGTGGAGAACACGGAGAAGCAAGACAGGGACAAAGATGACTCAGTGCACGGTATACGAGCGCCATGATCTGTACTAACGTGTTCTAGTATACATACCACCAATTGTTTGTACGGTAAGTGCCTCAATAGTGTTACCCTGGTGGTCGGCATGCGGCTGTTTCAGTATGCAAGATCTATATTGCTCACTCTGCTTATATTCGTTTGTGTGCCATCTAGCTACTAGCTACGCAGAAATGTTTTCGAATCGTGGCACGTTAGCACTGCCATACAGACTAAGGACTACGCGATTTCGCAAGGCATTAACATATCAGAAACTTTTCAGTGTTTTTTATGCGAGTTCAGTTTGTTACGACGCATGCGCTCCCACTCCCCTTTTTAGTGGTCGTTTACACAAAGCTTAGCTGGAAGTTAGCGTCTGGCAGAACCTGTCCTCCTGTACTGTACTCAACGGTTTCGCTTTCGTTACGTCTTTCGCAGCAATGGCCTCGGCACAGGTGGACGTCAAGGACTGGTACCATGGCGTGGACTTCGAAGCGGGCTGCCGACCGGCACCTGTAATCGGTCTGTGCAAGGCTTCCTTTGTTCGCTGGTATTTCGACGTGACTGCCGGCGAATGCAAGCAGTTCATCTACGGAGGCTGCGGCGGCAACCAGAACCGATACGAAACCGTGAGAGAGTGCGAGATCGCCTGCCTCCGTGAGTGAATCGTAAACGTTCAACCGAAAAAGTTTAAGCTTCCCAAGAATTAATCGTTGGTTGTCTTGCTTGACTTCTTTCTCGACCAACTATCGCGTGGTATATTTCCGTAAAATAATACACGTAACGACTACAATGCGCATTCATTTCATGATATACACGGACTGGGCACGGAGCATGGCAGAAAGAAAGGCGCACAAGCTATATAGGCGATGATTACTGTTTCAGAACAAGATTGATCCTTAAGCGTGCGAATGTTTTTACAGAAAGGTAGGCGTACTCTAAATATACATGGTGTGTCTGCATTTTACGGCGGTGCACGTGCTAGACTAATGAAAAACGCGAGCTTCCTTTAGTATGTCCTGTTCTACTGCAGAGGTAAATTTTCAACCTCACAGGTACAAAATGACTTTCAGAGTATGAAATACTTTTAACACAACGAGTGGCTGCTGAAGAACCTTTTCTAATAGTATCGAGAAGCATTTGCATATCATTAAACCGAAATCATTGCGTGTATTTTTGTAACTTATTATTGTTCTTGCTGCTATTTGTGTTCTTTTCCTTCTTTACTGTTGCGATATAGAACTCCATGTGGTTCTTTTTTCTTGGCAGGTTGAGTTATCTGGATGACGTTCGCAGCAGAAAGCGGCTTGGACAGTTGCATACACCCAAGAAGTATCAACGTGCACCCTTGCCGAAATAAACTGGCTCTGCGATGTTAAATGGCTGTCATACATGTTCATGGTCGATTAGATTTTTCACTCAAGAAACATAGTGTTGTGAACATGATGGGGCTATGTTTTATACGTTTTGGGGTCTCGAAAAGAAATGCCGGCCTCGGAACGCATGGACGCAGCAGAAGTGGTCGAACCAAACTTCGTGTACATTCGCTCAACTACTTTTACAAACGACGATATCGCCGGCCAAATTGAACACGTTCCTAGAGACACGCTGAACAACTTTGTACAACATTACCAATACTACGCTCAAACAAACAACAACAAGGTGAAACGAACGTCACTCGTAACAAAGGTACTACGGACGTGGCGTCTCGGAGATACGACGCAACACGATGGGTCCACGCGAGCCGACCCGCGGTTGCCGACTCCTGCGGACCCACCGTGGTAGACGCCAATCACGGTCGCCGCCACAATGTCAAAGATACTCTCCAATATTTTATGCGCTGCCACCTTGCGTCGTCACTTGCCATGGTGGTCTGGTGGCTAAGGCATTCGGCTGCTGACCTGCAGGTCGCGAGATCGAGTCCCAGCCGTGGCGGCCCCATTTCCGGTGGAGGCGAAAATACTTGTGCTTGTTAGTGAACACCAGGGGGTCAAAATTTCCGGAGCTCTCCATTTCGGCGTCTCTCATCATCATATGGTGGTTTCGAGACGTTAACCCCTAACAGTTATTATTATTACCCAGCCTCGCCGCTGGGTGGCGTTTCTGGGCCTTCCACTACTACCATAATGTTGATGACGATTCCGCTCGACCGCAGCGCCACCTCCAGCTCGGTGGCTGTTGAACCTAAATGTGGCCTACCGCGCGCGCGCAAACGACCTTACATGGGTGACATCACCCCTACATCGTCGATACGAAAACATTTGTAAGTTCTCAAAAGATCATGCCTCTGCAGGGACGTCTTATTCGACAGAAATGTGGTCAGTAGTGCCATCATGGACCCGAGCTAGGACACCCGCCGACGCCTCGCCATGCGTTGCTTAGCTGTGTCAGGGAAAAGAGATGGATATGTGGGGTTTAACGTCCCTAAACCACCATATGATTATGAGAGACGCCATAGTGGAGGGCTCCCGGAATTTCGACCACCTTGGGTTTTTTGACGTGCACCCAAATCTGAGCACACGGGCCTCCAACATTTCCGCCTCCATCAGAAATGCAACCGCCGCAGCTGGGATTCGACCCCGCGACCTGCGGGTCAGCAGCCGAGTACCTTAGCCACAAGACAACCACGGCGGGGCCAGGGAACAGAGAGACTCTGGGGATTGAACCGATGCTGGTAGCTAGCACCTTTGAGGGCTCCCGGAAAAGGCAACGTGCCTCTTCGTCTGTTGCTTCGCATAAACGACACCCTTGTGCTGACCAAACAAGGGAAAATGGGCAGTTGCATTTTTTGTCTATATGTTCTCACGTGTTCATCTTCTGTTACTTTCAATTTTTCCTATCCACTCCTCTTTTCTGTTCGCTCATATTTTTTTTTCTGGCGGCAAGGGTTTACTTTGTATGGGTATTTATCTTGGCTACACCATATGTGGTTATTCACTCCAAAAAAATTGACAAGAGTGTCTCTGCTACACAACAATAAATCGTCATCTACTTCGAGTACTTTCCTCGCGCTATCCCCACGGCTCCGGTAGTTCGCGGTCGCGAACGGCGCGCGCGTTATCAGTGTGGCATAGCATTCCCGACAGGAAAGTGGCCAGCGCCGCGGGGTTATGAAACATTATATGTACCAATCCTGCCGTTTTCGTGTGAATGTGTCTACCATAATATTTTTAGTTTATTTGTTAAGGCTGCAAGACACAAATGTTAACAGCACAGTATGGCTGCACTTGGACCCATTCGTAAAATATATCAGTGACCTCAAACAAGTGGCCCGCGACCTGCACATTGCTGTCTTCACCCCACATTTATTTTTATTTTCATGAAAAGCATGAGCGTGAGCTACTCAGGCATATCTGGTTTAAAGCGTTGTTTTCGTAAGGCAGCCCAATAAGGTCATCATGTGTTAAAATGTAACTGACAAACAAAAGCAGCTCCCCGCAGGGGCGCCTGTTAAAGCAGGCGTTTGGTGTGTAGCGACACCACGGACCCGAGCTAACGGGGGAGTTTCTACTCCCTCCCACGCCTAGCCGTGCGTGGCTTTGCCGTGTCCGGGGAAAAGGGGATCCTGGGGGTTGAGCCGACGCTGGGTGATTGGACCGTTAAGGCCCCCCGGCAGAGGCAACACACCCCTTTGGCCCCGGATTCATGTAGACGGTACCCCTGGGCTGACCCACCCAGGGGAAATCGGCAGTCGCCTTTTCCTATCTCTCTCTTCCTACATCTTCGTCTTTATCTCTCACTTTTTATCTGTCCTGTCATCTTCTCTTTTCCGTTTACTTCCGAATTTCCTGGCGGCGAGGGTTAACCCTGTGTAGTTACCCAACCTTGGGTAGTTATATTCGGTTATAGCGGCGATGCATGGCTGGCGTCTCCAAGTGTTCACTAGTCAACCTTGTAGCGTCCCCTTGTTGGGCTCGGTGGTGGGTGGCCACCATCGCCGCCGAACTTTATTGTATTTTATGGCAAAATCTTTTCCCCCACTTCCTGATCGCTCCCTAAAAAGGTGGCGCACCGAAGATACTTTCTTGCCTAACACACCAAAGCCCACATTCCCAAAGTACAATGTAATTCACAGTCAAAACGAAAAGAAGACAGTCCGAGCTATTTCACCTTTTCTCGTCTCCAAAACTCTCACAGAAGCAATAGGCCCAGGTTACAAAGTAACAAAGATGGGAAGTGGCGATCTTCTTCTGGAGGTTCGTGACAAAGCTCAGTATGAAAAGCTGTCTAAGCTTGTGACCTTTGGGGAAACCCCTGTTTCGGTGGGCCCACACAGGTTCATGAACACTGTCCGTGGCGTAATTTCTGATGATGATCTTACTGAGCTTTCTGAAAGTGAGCTGCTCGAAGGTTGGCAGGACCAGAACGTGGTCAAAGTCCAACGAATAACAATAAGACGCAACAACAAACTGACCCCTACAAAACACGTAATAATTACGTTTGGAACAAGTGACCTACCAGAATCAATCGAAACCGGCTATTGTAAGCTTCGTGTAAGACCATACATTCCCAATCCTCGTCGATGTTTCAAGTGCCAACGTTTCGGTCATGGATCGCAGAGTTGCAGAGGGCGTGCCACTTGCGCAAAGTGCGCATCCATTCAACACATATCAGACAACTGCACCTCAGAAACAACTCATTGTTCGAACTGTGAAGGAGATTACGCTGCCTACTCACGATCATGCCCCGCATGGAAAAAAGAGAAACAAATAGTAGAACTTAAAGTTAAATTTAATCTCACATTCCAAGAAGCGCGCCAACGCTTCGCAATACACAACCCATTTTATCCCTCCTTTGCAGATGTGACGCGCCGGGGCGCCGCGCCACATGCCTCGGCACCCGCGAATGCCACACAGTGTGTGGCCGCGGTCGTGCCACCAGCGCCCCCGGCTGGAGCAGCCTGTACTGCTCCGCCCCCTGACAAACAGGGCCGGCAGACCCTAGTGTCTGCTGAACCTCGGACCACTGCAGGCGCAGTCAGGTCCGAAAGTTCAGTGAATGTGCCTGCCCAGCAGGCAACATCCACCACCTCACACGAGGTGATGGATACAAGTCCCACTCCTTCGGCGCCTCAGATGCCGAAGGATAGGCGCAACTCCTTGGAGCGCGCCAAAAAAGAAAAACCTCGAATCACAGGGCCCTCAAAAGGCCCTGTAAACTAACGCAACACCTCTGTATGCACAGCACCACACTAAATTAAAATGACACAAATACTACAGTGGAACGTCAGAGGACTGTTGAGAAACCTCGACGATATCCAGGAACTTTTACACAAACATACACCTAAAGTGCTGTGCGTACAAGAGACACACCTGAAACCGAAACACACCAACTTTTTACGTCACTACATTATCTTTCGGAAAGACCGGAATGATGCCATTGTGCCATCCGGTGGTGTTGCCATTATAGTCAATCAAGGGATTGCATGCACACACCTAACATTACAAACATCCCTTGAGGCGGTGGCTGTTCGAGCAGTTCTATTGAATAAGCTCGTCACCATCTGCTCTCTATACATACCTCCACAACACCGTCTCGAAAAGCATGAATTCGAGTCCCTCATAGACGAACTTCCAGAACCTTATATTCTTCTGGGAGATTTCAATGCACATAGCAATCTGTGGGGTGACTCTCGCTGCGATGCTCGAGGTCGCCTGATTGAACAGCTTCTTTTTTCTTGCGGTGCATGCCTTCTGAATCGGAAAGCGCCAACATACTACAACATTGCTAACAATACGTACTCAGCAATAGACCTCAGCATAATATCCCCATCACTCCTGCCTCTACTTAAATGTGAAGTTATTAATGATCCATATGGTAGTGACCATTTTCCTATCGTTATCAGCTCATCAATAACAAATACATGTCCTGTACAAGTTCCAAAATGGCTCACCGACAAAGCTGATTGGGGAAAGTTTCAAAAAATGACTTTATTATCTTGGACTGACATGGCGGCATTGAGCATAGAGGATGCTGTATGCTACTTTACAGCTTTCTTGGTTGATGCAGCAGCAAAATGTATTCCCCAAACATGTGGACCGTCAAGCAAACGACGAGTCCCATGGTGGAATAATGAGTGCCGTGATGCTCGAAAAAAACAAAATAAGGCATGGAGGTTGCTTAGAGACTCGCCCACAGCCGAGAATCTTGTAAACTTTAAGAACGTCAAGTCGCAAGCAAGGAGGACGCGCCGACAGGCGAGAAGAGAAAGTTGGCACAAATTCGTATCGGGCATTAACTCATACACAGATGAGTCGAGAGTCTGGAGCATGGTTGGCAAGGTGGCAGGACGAGAAGCACATTCGCTTCCTCTAGTGAACACACAAGGGGAGAGTTTGGAAGACCAGGCAAACACTCTCGGAGCGCACTTTGAACAGGTCTCCAGCTCAACACACTATAGTGAAGCGTTCCGACGATACAAAACCGCAATAGAAAAACAGAGATTAGAGCGCAAGCCCAGAACACATGAGGCACACAACGAACCTTTCTGTTTTGCTGAACTGCAGGCCTCACTTGCCTGCTGCAATAAATCTGCCCCAGGCCCGGACCGTGTGGCATATGAAATGTTGAAACACCTGCCCACTGAAACCCAGAAAGCTCTCCTCTCTCTCTATAATGCGATATGGTCTTCTGGCGAGCTACCCTCAGCCTGGAAGGAAGCTATCATTATCCCAATTCTAAAACAAGGCAAGGACCCGGCCTCAGTTTCCAGCTACAGGCCAATAGCATTAACCAGCTGTATTTGCAAAGTCTTTGAAAAAATGATTAACAGGCGCCTGATGCACTTCCTTGAAATTAGTGGCCTACTTGACCCATACCAGTGTGGGTTTCGAGAGGCTCGGTCCACCACTGACCACCTTGTCCGTATCGAGGCACAAATTCGCGACGCTTTTGTTCATAAGCAATTTTTTCTTTCTGTGTTTCTCGATAAGGAAAAGGCATATGACACTGCATGGCGCTTCGGCATATTGCGAGACCTGTCACATTTAGGTGTGCGGGGTAGAATGCTGACAGTTATCGAAAGCTACCTGTCCAACCGTACATTCCGTGTCCAAGTTGGCACTGTCTTATCTCGAGTATTTGTCCAAGAAACAGGAGTGCCACAAGGAGGTGTATTGAGCTGTACACTTTTCATAGTTAAAATGAATTCCTTGCACCTGTCTCTCCCACGAAATATTTTTTACTGCATATATGTCGATGATGTGCAGATTGGTTACAAATCTTGCAACATCTCAATGTGCCAACGTCAAGTTCAACAAGGGTTGAACAAGGTATCTCAATGGGCAAACGAGAATGGTTTTATACTCAACGCGCAAAAGAGCAGTTGTGTCTTGTTCAGCCGAAAGAGGGGCCTCCATCCTGACCCCGACATTGACCTGCATGGTCAACCTCTGTCAGTGAAGACTGAGCACAAGTTTCTCGGTCTCATATTAGACACTAAGCTAACTTTCATCCCACACATCAAGTATTTAAGGGACAGGTGCTTAAAAACAATGAACATTTTGAAAGTGATGTCACACACTACATGGGGAAGTGACAGGAAATGTTTAATTAACTTATATAAAAGCCTCGTACGCAGACGCCTAGATTACGGTGCTATAGTCTACCAGTCGGCAACACCATCAGCCTTGAAAATTCTCGACCCTGTCCACCACCTAGGCATTCGCCTCTCTACGGGTGCTTTCCGCACCAGCCCTGTGGAGAGCCTGTACGTGGATTCGAATGAATGGTCGCTCCACCTACAAAGATGTTCCCTGTCCTTTTTGTACTTTTTGAAGGTGAAGGCAGACAAGAAACATCCTTCCCATTTCACAATTAATGATTTGTCTTGTTCTGGCTTGTTCGAGAACCGACCTTCGTTTAGGCAGCCCTACGCGCTGCGTGTAAGGAGCTTGGCCGAAGGAATAGGTGTGCCTCTTCTTGAACCCAGTTTGATGTCTCCTGCAACATATCTGCCACCGTGGCAGTGGCAGCTTATAGACTGTGATGTTTCTTTTGTTGATGTCACAAAGCCCGCACCACTTGCACACATACATACATACTTTTTAGAACTACAACATAAATACACATGCCCTGAGTTCTTTACTGATGCGTCAAAGTCAAACACTTCTGTGTCATATGCAGCAATAGGCCAATCCTTTTCTGAGGCCGGCGTTCTTCATCCTAATGCAAGCATTTTCACAGGAGAAGCTTACGTAATACTGGCGGTCGTAAAACACATTAAACAGATAAAATTAGAAAAGGCGGTAATATACACAGATTCCCTAAGCGTGGTCAAAGCCCTGAAAACTCCTAAAAAACACAAGAACCCCGTGCTGGTGTCACTCTACTCACTTCTGTGCACACTCTACGCATCAAAACAGCATGTCGTTGTCTGCTGGGTTCCAGGGCACCGTGAAATACAAGGGAACGTTTTGGCCGACAATCTGGCTGCTTGCGCCAATGTCACTACTGCCAATGCACCAACACCAGTCCCTGCACTTGACTTAAAACCTTTTATAAAACGAAAGCTCAGGGAGTATTGGCAGAGCATGTGGGATAAACAAACAGATAATAAACTCTATGCTATTAAGCCGCAACTAGGTTATTGGCCGCCACTATCAAAATCACGACACACGGAAGTAATACTAACAAGGCTTAGGACAGGACACACACATTCTACACATTCATTTCTTCTATCTACCGGCGATCCACCATATTGTGAGAGATGTGGAGAGCCCCTTACGGTTCTCCACATTCTCGTCCAGTGCAATGAGCTAGATGCTATAAGAAAAAAGCACTTTTTACTGCCCTACCGACAGCAGCTCCCTCTACACCCTGGGATGCTCATCGGTAGGGGTCCGCTTTTTACACTACAAACACTTTTTACATTTTTAAAAGAAGTGCAAAGCTTTCACCCGATATTTCGAGGTCATCCGTAGCCTGACCTCCATGGAGTGGTCGTGGCTGCGGTGACTATATCTTCATCATGGTTTTATTATCATGACATTTTGCCATCAGCTATCACCACACATATGTCACGCCACTGTAATGATTTTATTACTTTCATGTTTTAGCCCGCGTTAGAGCGAGGAATTTTAAGGCCCCTTTACAGCCACGCACCATATCATTGTTCATATCTGTAGTCAATTGAAATGGCGCTCTTTGGCCATCAATTGGCCCTTGCGCCACTAAAAACTACTCATCATCATCAAACAAAAGCAGCATGCCAGAATCGGAGTCTAGATTTAACTCATTTGGAGAATGGTATCGACATGTCGTTGGAGGTAATTTTAGCCTGAAATCTTCAGCAGTCACCCGTATTTGATATACGGGAAAGGGTTTCTATTGCATGGTATCGTTTGTGTACGTGAATGGTATATGTACGACTCACCCCCCCCCCCTCCCTGCCTGCCCTCTTACCTTCTTTCTCGACCCGGCCCTTTGCGGGGCGGCATTCTGTGACTGCGGCTTTTCGCCTAAAAGGAGTTAGTGACACCTGGTCTACATGAATCACCAGGATCTTGGCCGATCCCCCTAAGCGCATAGGTGCCAATCATTCCAGAAGCACCATCATATTCATGGCCGGTCCCCCGTTGTGGGTAGCAGCCAAGGAACGAGGTGGAAGCAAGAAAAATGGCGTTCGAGGCGTCGACGTCGAGCGAAGCGCTCGATATCCGCCTCGAAGTCACCTGGGAGGGCGTGCGCGACCGACGCAGCAACACGGGCTCGTGGTTGGACACGTTCGCCGTCTACTCGGTGAGCGACGGCCCTGACCGAGCCGCGTTCCGCGAGTTGGACCGCACCAAACCAGGCAAGGACTGTGCGGCCGTCTTCGCCACCTCGTACCGGTTCGGCGAGACGCACCTGCTCCTCTTCGAACTATTCAGCGTGAACCGCATCACCAAAGCGAGTGAGCCGCTCGGCCGCGCTGTGTGCGGCGCGGTCGACATGCTCGTCTATCTGGACACTCCCTACATTCGAACTCTGGTGGACCGCAAGGGAGCCAAGGTACCCGGAAGCATCACGGTGATGCCACGTGCCGTCAGCCAGCCGGGAGGCTTCGTCGCTCTCGAATTTTCTGCCCGCTCGCTTCCGGTCAAGAAGCTGTTCCGTTCGAGCGATCCCATGCTCGAGCTCTGCGCGCAGGACGGCAACGCGGTCCTCGTCACCGAGGTCGTCTCGCGAAATCGGACGCCACGCTGGAAACCTCAGGTGATCAACTCGGACCGCTTTCCGGGCGGCGTACTCAAAGCCCGATGTTATGATGTCAACCTGACGGGAGAGCGAACCTTCGTCGGGGAGGCGACCGTCCTACTGGACGAAGTGGAAGTCGGCACCATGCTTCCGCTCGAGGCGCCTGAAGTGGCGGCCGCGGGCCTCGAGCCCAATTCGGTCGATGACGAGCGACCATCGCTGCTCGTCGAGCGGTGTCGCCAGTTTCCCTGGACGCTCATAGACTACCTGCATGGCGACTTCTCGCTTCACTTCGCCTTCATCATCGACCTGAGCTCCTCCAACGGTGACCTGAGGCCCGGAAGCGACATGCGACGCGAGTATGAGTCGGTCATCTTCGCGTTCGATGAGGTGGTGCAGCAGTTCGATGAGGACCAGCTCCTGCTGGCCTTGGCGTTCGGTGCGCGCACTTCGGCCGGTTTGATGAGTCAGCCATACATTTTTCTTTCGGGCAAGGGCGAACCTCGGGTCAACGGTGTGCAAGGCGTATTGGAGGCGTACGCGGAAAGCCTGGAACGCCTGTTCTCTTCGGAACCATCGGAGCTTGGTCCGTCCCTGACGTACGTGGCCCAGCTGGCGCAACCGGCTCACTATTACGTGGTACTGGTACTCACCGACGGCAGGCTCGACTACGGGCTCAGCACGCTGGACTGCTTGTCGAAGGCGTCCGCCTGCGCCGTGTCCGTCGTGCTTCTGGTCATAGGCGAGGAAGGCTGCAGCCGCGCACTCCGCAGGGACCTGCTCTCACGCCGTCAGGCGGGTCTACGCGAGTGCGTGCACGTGGTTGAAGTCGCGCCGTACCGTGACCGTATGCACCTGCTGCCGCGAGAGGCGCTCGTTGCCGTACCGGAGCAGGTGATGCAGTTTCTGGCACTCCACGACGTCGAGCCCTCACTCGGTGTCCAGTGATACGAGCAAGCGGGAAATGCATCGAGTGTGTATTGCTTCGAGGTGCACTGTTCCGACATGCTGTTTGGTTACCTGCCCGTGAGAGCATGGGGAGATTATGTAAACATTGCGTTATAAAAATTTACGATTGATTGTTCGATATTGTGGTAGCGTGGAATAACACAAGTATTTCCGCAGCCGTTGAAAGAGTGCGCAGCATAATATATGTCGTGTAATGTGCGACGATATGAGATAAATCGTAATCACGCTTTTGAAATTGATGTGTTTTAACTATATCCGCCGAGGTTAACTTAAAACGACCACAAACAATCGGCCAATTTTTCAGCTGTTGTGCATGAGTGGCAGATTTTTTTTGTGTGTGTATCTTCGCCGTACGACTGAAATCCTAAAAAAAACTGGGGGTTAGTGTATGCCCACGAAGCACATGTCCACAAAGCAATTTTTTAACTTCGTTCCAAAATACGGCGCTGATAGCAAAATGTGGCCACTGTGCACAATAGTTAATGTTTTGGCTGACTGTGCATTACACCATTATAGGTCAGGAATTCCGAAGAGCAAGAAATCCTTGAGAACTTGTTCAACGCCTAATGTTAATTTGGTATGACGCACAAGTGATGCCAAGAAACAGACGTGGTTGGGATGATGTAAAGACGACAACGGCAAATGAGCTGTTGGCTGTCGATCCAAATAACGGAAATACGAAAATATTGGTCACCAAATTGATCTTTTGAGGCTTGATCGTCATGTCACCGGAACATGACTTGGCCAAGGTGGATTGATTTCAAGAACTAAAATTGCATCTATGAAAAGGTAACACCAGCTGTATAACAGGATAGCGGAAAACAAGGGCATGGACGAAGAGAGAGACACCGACAGCACCAGACACAAGCATCGCCGGCGTTGTTGGCATATTTGTACTTGTCCTTGCTTGTTCTTGTTTGCCAGCACTGTTCCATAGCCATGACAAAGACCAACTGACGCACATGTCTGCACATACTCCACCTATCAATACATGGTTGCGCCATGTAAAAGCAAGTGGCCGTTATTGTTGAGATATTCTTCTAAGAACACCTGTGCAGATGTGTAATTGCCTCTTCTGTGGATGAAGTGTTTGCGGCACAATGAAACGGTCAAAGGTGCTTCCTTCGTGAATAGGGTATAAAGTTATTGTTATGGCCATAAAAGGTGCGGGTATCCACACAAAACCACATCACATCTCAAAAAATTTTAAGAGATAAAACACGGGAACCGCGCATCAGCTGATTTCACACAGGGTGTAACTGTGGTAATAGTGAGCATTCACCTTTTATACTCTTTTCTTTTCTTCCCGTATTTCATTTTTTATAAACTTCCGCCTTGCTCTAACCACCGGCTCGTTGGTCATTGCCACTCAGCGACTGGGCGCCATTTAGCGAGGAGCAATCGAGTAGTGAGCAAGGTACGCAACTGCAATGTCGTGTTCTTCTTCTCAAGTAGGTGCGAGTTGCGTTCAAGTTGCGCAGCGCACAGCAGTGGTCCACCGCAATCGCATTGCCGATGAGCGATGGGTGGGTCTGTATTGAAGGCTGCTTACGTTTTCGCGCTCCTTGCTGCGATGCCAATCTCACAGGTGCATGCTCAAGTGCTTTTTGGCAACCCGGTGTGCTTGCAACGTCACCGACCATGCCATGCGACTTCCGTCAATCCTCCGATGTGGAACGCAACCGGTCGCTTTTGCAGATGTAGCGCAAAGGAAACACAGAGAAGAAAAAGTTCTGCAGATTCTACGTACCTTGGGAATAAACGTTTTGCGAAGCGCGCGGAGGGAAAGTGACTGTGTTCTAATTTTTTATTGAAAGACACGTTTTGAAATCACGCTAATTATATGTACAAATGTTGCTCGTACCGACATATGCTGAAGAATTGCATATGTTTATATAAATAGTTGTTAGCACTTGCGCAATGATGCCAACAGGAACACGAGTATTAGCAACACCAGATGGGATAATGAAGTGTTGGTGCTGGCGAGGATGGTAGCCCTGGACACTGCTACATAAATAAACTTCAATGAATGGCACCTAACTACAATTCACGTTAATCCAACGTGACGGCTGTATTGTAGAAGTACGTATACGCATTGTTTATAAAATTTGATAGCCAGTTACTGGAACCGCAATTGACGCTTCACGAACATTAGGATCTAGTTAAAAAGTAGTTATTAGACCTGGCGTGGCTCTGTGGTATACTTGATTGCCATGCAGAATGCTTTAGTTTGATGCCTGCTGGGACCCTTAGATTTATTCTTTGCATTCATTGTGCAAATGTTGCTGATGTAAGCTTTTTTTAACGTTCACGCGTTGAAATTATTCGCGTGTGTTTTCGCCGTTCCTGGATATATACGAAGTGTCAATCACTTGTAGCACATACCCACATATCAAAAGCGCAATGGTGTTTGCTACGTTTTAATATGCTGTGGTTAGGACTCGGGTCACCACGACCATAAATTGAACCCACGTCCGCGACCCTATAGTGAACCGCAAGATTACGTAATTATTGCAGCACGGAATGACCTCACTTGTAGCACATACCCACATATCAATAGCGCAATGGTGTTTGTTAGGTTTTAATATGCTGTGGTTAGGACTCGGGTCACCACGGCCATAAATTGAACCCACGTCCGCGACCCTATAGTGAACCGCAAGATTACGTAATTATTGCAGCACGGAATGACCTAACAGACCTACAGTGCGTGGAACAGCCCCTCAATTTTTTTAAGGAGTGCTGGACTTCGAGCTCATGTCCTTGACAAGATGTGGTTAGTATATTATTTTATGCGAACAATGCAAATGAGGCAAAATGTCGATGGCATCGAGACAAACACCTATGTATACTTAACGTAACGGTGGCAACGTGCAGAGTAGCAGCGGTAATAAAAGTTAACCTACGTTGAGTTTTACAACATTGAAGGGTGAAAGGTCTTGAGCGAGGCAAGACGACGCGCACTCGCAAGGCCGCCTAAGCCCAAATGCCATTAAATAGCAGCTCACGCTATTTCAATTGATTTAGTGTATGAAAGACGAGGACAAAAAAATGGCACTGCATCAGAAGCCAAAAAAAAACTGTACACAGTCTGACATTCTCTATGTCTTATTTGTGCTATATATCTTCAACTTCATTATAGAAAAACTGGTCCACGAGTTTAAAAAAAATCATACAGCGCAACTTGTTAAAAAACGTTCAAGCCATCATCATTGTCCAGCCGACTAACTCAAAGAAATTCACAAAGCCGCAAAGCCACTGGATGCGTTAGTTCATCACATCCTCGAAGTGGTTCGGGTTGCATTAGGAAGTGCCCAGTAGGGAAAGGAATCGAGGTTGAACATGGCGTCGCCGACAGTCAGGACGCTGAGAAGTTCCAGGGCAGCGAACACCACGTGCAGCTGACCTCCTATGGTAATCTGGAAGGACGGTGGGATTCATTCATTTATGCAGATTCTAAAGTCTGGGTTTCACGGAAGGAATGAGGCTTAAACCAGACGAACACAAGAAAGAACACATGAACGAACGTCTGCAAACAGCCCGATTTTATTCGCAGGAAAAGGAAGTATGTACAAGCCCTCATTTCGACGGCACTGATCACATGGTGTTCCTAAAACCGATAAAATTGGTATGTGATGGCATACCTTTGACAAAAAAAGGAAATATCATCAATGACACGTGTTGTATAAGGCCAAAGTTAATAGTTTTATGTCGGAAGATTTTGTTGCTGCAATCGCCATGCTATTTATGCTTCATTTTCATGTAACATTGGCCTTATACACCACGTGTCATTGATCATATTTCCTCTATTGCCGAACATACGTCATCACGTCCAACATTTATTGCTTTGAAAAACACAATGTGATTAGCGCTGTCGACATCAGGGCCTGTATGTATTCCCCTTTCCTGCGAATAAAATCAGTTGTTTGCAGGCGTTCGTCCAGGCTTCTTATTGAACTCGTCTCGTTTGTGCATTATTCGTTCCGTAAAACAAGCACCCACTAGCCCAACAAAAAACTCTCATAAGTGTGGGCCCCTATTCATAGTTAAGACTTACTAAGATACTTCGTCTAGATGTCGTGTGAAGTAGGCTTATCACTGCTAAGACACGTATGCTTAAGGCCCTCGGCTTGAAAATAACCTAAGTCTGGGCCCCTATACATTGTTAAGGCTCACCAAGATACTTCATCTACATGTCGCGTGTAGTTGGCTTATCACTGCTAAGACACGTATACTGAGGGCCCTCGGCTTAAAAATAACATATTAGGTCTCACGTGCCAAAACCACTTTATAAATAGGGGGCACGCGGTTACGTGCACTGACATCGTACCTCACAAGGACCAAAGCCTTTTGTTCCCATGGAAATGCGACCGCCGTGACAGGGGCAAAGCTGCCACTATTGGGTAAGCATGGAAGTATCCTAACCACTGTGTACTACAGAGGTGAAACTCGACTAAATAATGAGAGGAAACGTAATGCGAAGAAAGGCTGCCGGCGTACCCATTTATAGTGGCGCACTTTTAGCCCCAAGCATAGCATATGTGAAACAGCTAGCGCCTTTAGGCAAGATATGCAGCCGCTGAA
Source organism: Rhipicephalus microplus (assembly GCF_013339725.1). Taxonomy (NCBI): domain Eukaryota; kingdom Metazoa; phylum Arthropoda; class Arachnida; order Ixodida; family Ixodidae; genus Rhipicephalus; species Rhipicephalus microplus. The sequence goes on from NC_051167.1 coordinate 143,094,246, forward strand.
GAAGATTTTAATCTTTGCCTTCACGAGGACAAAAGGAAAATAGAAGAAATGTAACAAATGGTATTGCAGCAATATTACATTTCAAGAGTACTGAAAGTTGGAAGAGTTGGCACTGATTCAGAGCTAGAGCTTGCGCTACAAATGTTGGTGTCTGTCCCTTCTCTCGTCCACGTTTTTGTTGCGCAAGTTCCTTAGCTATGAATACCACTTATGTTGTTGGTTTTCCAAGCCTTGCTAACACGAGCTGCAATTAGCGGGAAATTAAGAGGCATGGAATGAATAATAAAAACACCAGTGAGATGCGGTTGTGAACGTGAGCGTGCACGCGAGGGCGGCAGGTGTCCGCCCCCCCCCCCAATCACCTAAAAAAGGATGCGCAATATCGGCCTCATGCATTCAGCTAATAGGGACGAGGACTGACACATTGACGTGTTTGGGGGGGGGGGGGGGCGCTGTGACTGATTTTCGCCCTTCGGCCTTATGATTGTGAAGCATGTTAGCTCACAACCAAAAAGAGCTGCATGTAGTCAAGAAAATTCAATTGATGCCAAAAGATTAACACAGGGCGTGGCGCGCAGGTGCCGTCCGAACTGCTGGTTTAGTTGGGATGCTTATTACTTATCTTGCCCTCACCATTCATCACGCTGCCCTACACTTGAAACGTTTAACCCTTTGTATAGCAGCGTCCTCATGTGTGGACTAAACATACTAGCACACTGTGCTTCAACTGGTCAACTTCTTGCTTTTAAGAAAGTAAAATTTTGGGGAAAAGCGATGGCTAGCTTAATCAGAATTGGCTGGTATTTCATGCCTATTCATGTGGACACTGGAATACAAAAGAATATTATACGTCTAATACGCTTATTATTGGCAGCAACTTGATTGCTTTTATTGCTAAGCTTCGTTAACTTTCGTCTCCGACTTTTTCTAACTAAGCCCACACAATGCGGTGTAGCGAACTGTTTTCGCCCCCCAGCCCCACTTTGCTGCATTGCATTCACGTTAGAAAATTGACCATGCAGACAAAAAACTTGTTTTCACTGCGCTGATGCACAAAACGCCGTGAACCGAGCTCGTAATGGACGCGGTAAAGTGGAGTACAAGTACACTACTACAAGCAGGGACTATTCCATAACTACTTGACCATCCCGGTGGTCTGGTGGTTGTGGAGCATGAGTGCTGACCCAAAGGTGACAGGATCAAATCTCCACCCCACGTGTGCCGAATGTTTCGATGGAGGCGAAAATTCTGAATGTTCGTGTGCTAATTATGTGGGTGCATGTTAAAAGAATACCAGGTGACCGAAATGGTAAGGGCGCTCCACTAAGGCAGTCTCCGATACTCATGTGGTGGTTTTGTGACGAAACACCCAGATATTGTTATTACAATAATAGCATTGCTGCAACTCATCACTATACCGTGTGGGTGAAGTAGCGCACTTTAGACGAAGACAAAGGAGACAAGGACGGAGACAAGAAGGAAAGATGCTCGGCGCACTCGTAACTGAATTTAATTTAGAAAAAATCTACTATATGCGCCCATGCACCCCCGAGCTACACAGAAAAGAATTAACAATCAACAATGTTTTCGAACACTCAATGACTAATCACTATTGAAGAGTCACAATCTAGCCCAGCGCTCAAACTTATTGCACTTCGTATTATTTCGTAACTACTCACCATGTCGAGAGCTGAGAGCCCACCGCAGTCTCTGAGCAAAGCGTTATTCTGCGACGACGTTGAGATGGAGAAGGTGGCCGAGGACAGCCGGGTCGCGGGCAGCATCAGCGTCAACGGGTTCACCTTCTGGGCACGGATCTGCGCGGCACGGCATCGCGGTTATCGATAAGCACACGATAAGCACGCTTTGAGAACGCACTTCGAAGCTTTCTTGAAGCGCGTCCGAACATAGCGTGACAAGTCATGAGCGTTAGTATTATAGATCAGCACTATATGGACATGTTAGCAGTTTATATGGGGTCAATTAAGACTGCGCATATACAGCGGTGTTCCCTAGTGCGCCGGAGATTTCCCATTCAGAGACATGAAACTTCCCTATTTTGGAGAATTTTCCCTGCAAACGCTGACGAAATTCCCAGCACAAAAGTACTAATTTCTGCCCTCACCTACGCACACACATACTATAACTACACGTTTCTCACGTACTGGTGACTTATGAAATCATGACTAGCCCCTCCACTGCTGCACAACGAAAGCATGACTTTATTAATTCATATGTTGTTAGTACACTGCACATTATGAGCTTCAATCTTGTGTGCACATTGTGAGCTTCAAGTCTAGCACCGCTAGTAAACTAGAAATTGCTCTGCGTAAATTTCAGAAACAAATCTCAAAGGCTATGCTTGCGTGGTGCATGCGTCAGAACCGAATACAGCAGATGAAGGCACACTGTGACCGCTAATTATCGGTCATAATAGAAGAATATAAACATTTCGGAAATTCACTGCAGTATCACGAAGATTCCCTTTTTCCCTTTAACTCAAATGTTCACGTGGGAAGTCCCCGCAAAGGGAAAATTTACTGCACGAAACATCACTGCGTGACATATAAAGCACCGGGATCTGCACGCGCGTACACACGCACAGTGACGCTTCTTGAGCTTGTGACTCGAGCTTGTGACTTCACTTGAGCGACGCTCCAACACCATCCCGACGAATCTCGTGCGCATACAGAAAGTGGGCAGGTGTACTGTTGCGCAGTTCGTAAATTTGCGACGCACTGCACACGTAATTCGAAGGATACAGGGTGTTTAACCTTGCTGACGAGTTTTACAGCGAAAGCGGTTATTGGATCACTTTTCGGGTCACGTGCAGTTGTTGTCCGCCGCCGCCACCTGTGTCCATAACCAAATTGCGCGAAATTAGAAAAAAACCTTGCACCAATGACACAGTGGGGCTTGAACCCGGGTCCACTGGGTGCCAGTCCAGTATTCAACCACTGATCTACACCGGTGCTTGTGACTTGTTGTCAAACTTACCTTAGACTGGCTTGATCTCGGGAAAACAATCGCGTTATTACGACTTATAAAGCTTTTTAAAACAGCGACAAAAAAAAAAACATTCGTCGAAATGCGAATAGCGTAACGAGTGGGCCGTCCAATGCTACAAACGATTGTAAAAGCTTGTTCCTGTTCCCTTATCAACTGTGGCGCACACCCACTTCAGCCAGAATTCCTCATCGTCGTCAGCCACTGCATGGACAATTTGCACAAAATTTTGTGCAAGTGTTTAGCGGATACCACGCTTATCAGAAGAATGACGAAAAATTGCAAATGCTGGCCTACCACCCAAATGTTGCTGTCTTTTAATAGTGCTCTTGTGGGTACCAACCAAGTGTTCTTGCAGTAGTTACCCAATGAGTGTTTTGAAAATGCTCTGAAGGGCCGCACTTCTAGCTTTCGCTGTGACTGCGCTGCGCCTACCGCGCAGGCCTGGCGTTTTTTTTTTGTCTGACCCCTTTCGCTTACTTTAAAAGGTCACTAAACCACACCGAGTTCAAAGGCGAGACAGTAGCTTCGTCGTCATCTTGACTACTCTTGCTACAAGCGCTCCCTTCTCCTCGCCACATACTTCTTCAGAAAACACATGGAATGTAAGAACTAACCATTAACCCCCGTATTCAAGAACGTCCCTTCACTCAGCGCTTCACCTTCACTTGAGAAACCCGATGGGAGCGCGGTCTCTAGGCACGGCAAGTCACTACATATCAGCGATAATTTGCTGCAATTCTTCAGTAGCGCAGCGTCATTTTTGAGCCGAGCTGTGGCGCAGTGCTCAACTCTGTCAAGTGAAGGGTGAAGATCAAGTCGAGGAGCGTTTGTGAATATGGGAGTAAGCCTATCAGGATTTCGTGCATTTTGACTTCACGCTACCATCTCCGCTTGCGCCGTCACAAATGCAGGAAACGAAGTAAAATTAGTTCATCGCACACGGTATACAGTCATGTGAGACGAAGCAGACCATTAATGTGACTTCATAGTTTACGCGACTTCAATGACAACTCGAAACCACCGATGCTGAAGAAGACGACAGCAACGACTAATTCGACGAATGAGACAACTGCCGACGTAACCGACGTTATCAGCACTCACCTCGTCGTTCACATTGACGGCCACCAAGTGACGGTTCTTGTGGACACCGGCTCCCACATTTCTATAATAAGCCTACACCTAGCCGAAACTCTAAGGAAGGTGAAAACGCCATGGCACGGACCCAATATAAGAACTGCAAGAGGTCAATTGATGACACTGGTTGGAAAGTGCAAGGCCCGAATTTTCATCGCTGGTTCATAGAGGTATCTGTTGCGACCATTCGCAACAGATGCCTTTCGTATATCGGCCCAATCGAGAGCTTGTCTTTTCCGTATGTCACGTGAACGAACATCTGGCGCCACGAATTGTACCGACTGATTGACTGATATGTGGGGTTTAACGGCCCGAAACCACCATATTATTATGAAAGACGCTGTAGTGGAGGACTCCAGAAATTTTCACCACCACCTTCATTAACGTGCACCCAAATCTGGGCACATGGGCCTACAGCGTTTTCGCGTCCATCGAAAATGCAGTGGCCACTGCCGAGATTTGATCCCGCGACTTGCGGGTCAGCAGCCGAGTACCTTAGCCACTAGACCACCACGGCGGGGCACGAATTGTGCCGTAAAGACCCGAAACGCCTGGAGGGAACAATGCGCCTGTACTTTTTTTTTCAGTTATGATCTAGGTTTTTTTAAATGTCATTACTACTACATTTCAAATAAACATCACCAGTGACAACGCCTGTATGCACGCTTTGGCTTCGTTGCTTGCTTTTCGTACGAAATTTGTTATCTAAAGTACCTGTCGGCGTGCGGTCCGCAGAGCAGTGATACCTGGCCGACAGCGCGAAGTCAAAACAACGACCGCTCTCCTTGTCACGTCTCATGTGGAGGCTGACATGGCACTTTTGACCTCAAGTGTGCTGGTTGCCTATACCCTGTTAGTGAATTTCATCCTTGTGACATGCGTGCTGAAAATAAGCTTGATTTATATTCCTGTTTTGTGCATTGTTATAAATTCACCTCATTCCACCAACCTTTTATTATTTGTTCGACCCCCACAGTGTAGATCATACAACTCAGGGTCCTCCACACCGAATGGTTGCCAACAGCCGCTCTAAGGCATCACCGACTGGAGGTGTTCTTCCAGTAATTCGGCTAAGAATACCGACTTCTACAGCCTGATTATCTTTATTTTTAATGATGTCGGTTATTGGCAGTATATTACCTCAAAGTAGACGTACTGAAATAATTGATGGTAGACGTCCGCGACCCTATATTTCGAAGGTATGGGTTCGAGCTCAGTTGGTACTCCATGATCAGCTACTACTCGCGCAAACGGTTTTGGACAACGAACGAAACAGACATGAGCCAGCGCCTATTCATGTCTGTTTCGTCCGTTGTCTCAAAAATGTTGCGCAAGTAGTAGTTGATATTTCGAGTTGGCATATAACTTAAGCACTGCTAAACAGCCGCACCTAAATAAATAAATAATTAGTGGTAGTGGGTCAATGTTAAATCAGCCGTTTAATGCGTCTTTCCATTAGGTAAGCTCTTTGTTTCAACTAACATAACTGAAGAAGCCAATCGAGGTATACCACAGGCAAGATTTGAAAAAAAAAACACGAACAAAACGCAAAAACATCTCTCAGGTAACAATGCGTAAACATCTTAAGATAGATGTATTGCTATATCGAGAGAAAAACTGACAACACTTATTTTCATGCTCAAATACATGAACTACTCGCCTCGGGAAAATAAGGAACTTAGCGCAAAGAACGATAACGCCGCTTTTGAGACAAGAAGTCACTGTTGCCTCATTAGGGTCGTTTAGAAAATTACAGATATACGATACGATATTACCGTACCGCTCCTCGCTTCCCGGTCATTGACCATTCTTTATTGATGGCATCCCAACAAAGCAAGAGCGTTTTCAAAAATTACGGCGGCGTTGTCACGCCTCGTTGTGGACTCTCAGCCTACGCATGGTTAACGAGAAACCTGTCGTCCAGCGAACGCACCGTCACTGGAAAGGAAGAGCGGTATATCGTACTGCCTGACGGTGTTTGCGTATGGTATATCCGTAGCTTGCTTAAATGTCCTATTGACAGCACGCGGTGGTAATTCTCGGAAGAATGTTCCGCTGAGCTTCGCTGAGTAGCGGAAGAGCTTCGTGTCGCGGATCATTTAAGAGTAAGAAGGCACTGGTTCTTTAAACTAAATTACGGCGTGTCGTGCAGCGAAGTTATCGCGCTACTCTTAAAGAAATGGTCGAGTAAAAAGGGTGCCTTTGTCGTTTCGCAGCGACTATCGGCATCTATCTGGCGTTCCTTCCCTCGCATTGTCGCCGCGCACCCGGCTGTTTCAGGTCACGAACGACATTAGCGACATAGCACTGTTGATACGAAAGTAGCCCAGCAGCGAGTTTTCAAGAAGGAAATCGCACGCAAGCCGGATGACGATTCTTGTCGAAAAACTAAACGACACCCTTTTTAATCGCTCTTTTTTTTTCCAGGACGTAGCGACTCTTACGATTGCGTCCAGTGTGGGCAAGAGAAAGGAGACACCCTTGTCCTTGCTGGTCAGCTCGGCCGTAAGCATGGAGAGGATTCCAAGCAGGGGGAGGAAGCCCTGCAACGTCTTCCCGGAAATGTACTTCACCCACGAGACCAGCACGTCGTTCATGCCTGAACGCTGATGACGTGCCCGCAGGGTAGTCGGAGTTACATGCAATGCAGCAAAAGCAAAGTAGTTTCATTGTCAACGTATGCATTTCCGTAATGTTTTGATATTCCGCTTTTCACTGAGTAGCATTGGAATTGTAGCGCTGCCCTTAAACTGTAATGATCGTTGCAATCTTATTCCTGAGGGAATATTATGCGAAAAATGTACCGCAGAATTAGTTAACCCAGGCATTAGCAATAAGAGCTTGTACCTGTAGCTACCACCGGCTGGTTTACAAGCTAATCCCCTCGGTTTCCTTACATTACCTTGACATTCAGAAATGACCACTTACCTAGACATTACAATGAAAAAATTATCCCCCCTCCCAGACTTTTCCATCAAAGCTCCAACGTATGGTGTCCACGTTAATTATGTTCACTCCGTACGTTTGCTTCTTCTGGGCTTTTTTTATCAGGCAAACTGCTGGTATATCACTAAAGTCAATCTGAATCTCGTTACATTTCGAACAGCTTTCGCGTCTTCAAAAACAACTAGCAAGTTGGTTCCTCAACTATACAAGACGGCATAACCTCTTTGTCAAAGTAGCAATGACCGTATGAGTGTTCGCGCAGTGCACTTTGTCAATGAATACTTGTGGAGTGCTGACCTGGAACAAGGCAACGTGCACCTGCCCGCAGGCGGTGAGCGCCATGCAGCTCCAGGGAAAGCGTGTCCTGGCTGCCGTCCAGGGCAGCACCGGAGCTGTCGACGATGTGCCCGGTTCAGCAGGAAGTGAGAACAATGACAGGGAGAGCAGCAGGACCAAGGTTTCGGGGGTAACCTGGCTGCACGAAGGGGATTCAAGAGGTGGCAATTATTTGAATGGCAGAGAGGTGATTTAGATAAAAGAGCTAAGTACTCCGGAACACGACGTGCCAAAGAATCTCGATTGGCCCGTTTTTTTTTTCCGATAAGAATATTCACCGTTTACTGATATAGCTTCCTTGTGCCATCATTGCGCCCTCACTGAAGATCCTGGTGCCTTCATAGGGTGAGTCGCAAAACTCGTGTTTTCTAAAAGGCTTGCAATCAAATTCGGGACAATTGGCGCCCTAGAATCCTTTCCAACCCATGTTTTCGATGCTCTAGACACTGTTCCTGTAGCCTTACGTTAAGGCGCCCACCCTTCTGGCCAACATGGCTGCACCTACAAGAGAAAGTTATGCTGTAAAGAGCTCCCATAGCACACTAAACGAATTTCTTACGGTGATCCCTACTAAAACGTTCCGTATGCGATGTCCAATAATTCCGTGTGTTTCCGTAAGAATACATGTTTCCTATATATTTTCCATATATTTCCGTAAGATTCTTACGGAAACATATGCAATTATTAGACATCACATACGGATCGTTTCAATAAAGAATGATTACGGAATGGCGGGAGAGCCTTGCTGACATCTCCGGTAAATAATTCAGAGAGCTTTTAGGTGTCGAATAAACCACTCACAAGCACACTCTTCGTGCTACCTTTTTTGAACTTATGTGAAGTGCCACTTAGGTACAGTCTCACATCAATCATCTTGGGACTTGTTTTCCCTGAAGTGTCCCGAATGTTAGGTGCTTTTGTATATGCGCAGCTTCTCTGAAACGGGAACAAGTAAGAAACGGGGATAACTCAAGACACATAATATTATCAAATGGGGTTTTACGACCTAGAACGTCCGTATAACTATGAGAGACGCCGTTTATAGTGAAGGGCTCCGAACATTTTGGTGCCATGACTTAATGTGCAATGACATCGTACTGTACACAGGCCTACACAATTTCACCGTCATCGAAAAGTGGCTGCCGTGGCCGGGATCGAACCCGCGACCTTCGGATCAGCAGCCAAGCACCGTAGTCACTTTTCCACAATGGCAGACTCTGCAAGACACAGGAAAGAAGTTAATGCACCCCATACGCCAGTATATTGTGCGGATTGGAAAGTAATATTTACGGGGTGTATGCAGCCGGGAGGAAAATTGCATTCTTCGGCGCTGCCACGATGCCATCGCCTACTGCACGTTCTCCACGAGAATAAAAAGGCCCGCTCATGCCAAATGTTATGTCTCAACCAGAGGCTTGCCTTGTCAGCGGCTGCAAACGCGTTCAGTTAGGTGCATCGGCACAAATCCTGTAAAAAAATGTTCTGCATCTTTCCTACAGCATACATATGCGTCGGGACTCGTGATACTGGCGTTCTTAGCATAAAATAGTTCGCAGTACACTGGAAGCCCTGTCGGACTTTCTACTGTGAAAGAACGTACATGAGCGCTCAGATCGACATTCGAATCACTGAAATGTTCCTCTTAAACGGGGCATCCTCGCTCCATGCTTGCGCGTTTAAATGTTTCCAGATTCACGGCAGGCACGCAGAGGTTCCTTGCCTAAACGTTAACATTGCCACGTGGAAAAACTCTCTCGATAAGCTCAACCACCTTTGCAGAAAAACCAGAGCTGCGTTTCGTCTGCTTTTGGATGTAAGAGGGTTGCGTCCACACGAAAAAAATCTTCCCAACTTTCCGCGCATGGCCTGCATATGCCTAATTATTATCGTGACAGCAGACAATGCCGAGACCGCAGCAAAAGTTTGTATAATTTCGTCAAGACATGAACTATTAGGCCTATTAACGTAAAGTAATGTTGTCCAGGGAGATAACCTCAACTGAAATATGTGCTAAATTTTCTGACGGTTAAATGAGAAAGGAGCACTTGCCATGGTGGTCTAGTGCCTATAAGGCACTCGACTCCTGACCCGCAGGTCGCGGGATCGTCCCGGCTGTGGCGGCCACGTTTTCGATGGAGGCGAAAATGTTTGAGGCCCATGTGCTTAGATTTAGGTGCACGTTAAAAAAAACCCACGTGGTCAACATTTACGGAGCCCTCGACTACGGCGTCTCACACAATCATATAGTGGCTTCAAGACTCAACCAATTATTATTAAATGAGAAAGTAGCGGTTACCAAGCGGGTCAGGCATTAGGGCGTTAAAAAAAGCAACCAACTTTCGCACGTATAACGACGCAGAAGTCACAAAGGTGATCAGCGACCTTCTGGTGAATACGAACGTCCACGCTGTCTTGGGAATGGAAGAGACCACCAAGGCCATCACAGCCACTACCATTGTGCAGAGTTCCCGGAAACTGCGATGCGAAAAGTAAAGAACGCAGAAGCACGTATGATTGCGTGGATGCAACATACAATCTACGTTTGAAATCACTGGTGCACATGTATCATTATACCAGTTGTACAAATACGTGAGTACATAGGAAGCCGCCCTTCAATCAGTTGAACCCCCTGATAACAATACTCTAATGCCACAAAAAATTTTGTTGTTATAACGGATAGCTACTATAAACGGGTTTCACGAAAACTAAAATACGGGGAAGGCAGCTTATTGCGAAAAAAGCTGCAATACATGCCGACAGACATAACTGTTACTAAGAATGACAAAGCTGCCGATTTTTTTTTTTGACATGTTTGAAAATTCAGATGCTTTCGCGGGAACGGCACAGGTCCAAGAGACAATGTAAATGAAAACTTTTGAAGTTTCGGGATGCTGAAAATTTTTCAAGCCTGAGCCTTTTACTCAAATTGTATGTCGAAGTGTGCATGACCTGAAGCCGCTGCATTTCTCGCGCCGTAGTGGATTTGGAAAGTCAGCGCTGTCGCAGTGCCACAACACTATGAGCTGAAGCATGCCGCGAGTTTGAAGGCGCGCTGGATCCCGTTGAAGTTGTGGGCGGGAGTCAAGCAGCCTGAGTTTGTCGCTTTCTTATTTTTCTTCGAGGATTTCAAGCTCCAACCCCTTTTGGCGCGGAAACTCAGCAGCCATATTCATTGTTGTAACTGATGATTCGGCCTGGTGACATTGCTGTAAGCGGGGTAATGAACCACAGAGAGCACCTAAAATTTGATGGTGCAGCAGCTTCTGATAGCTATAGCCGATATTTTGTTAAAAGTGGTGTCCTTATAAGTGGGCTCAACTGTATAAATTCTTGAAGCAGCTGCTTCTTTGAGTAAATCCTTGTGATTACTCGGTAATAATTGTAGATCGGTTTCCGCAGAGCATGAGTGGTATTACTATTAAAATCATACTGGGCATGTATCTTTTCCTTTAATTACTTGCTGGCGGAGCGGCGAACAAATGTGGCTGGCAGTTTACGACTGTCCTGTATATATCCACATTCATGTCGGCTTGCGTGTTTAATCTTCCCGAAAAGCAACGCCCCATCTAGCCTAGTACGAAATAATTGTCGAACGGTGAGTTCACGAAAACAAGTAATATTTACACACAGCTCTCTATGGCAGTGACATCTTTGCTAAAACACTGGCACTCAATTGACATTATTAAAACGATCCACAAATTCTGCAGCTATCGTGGAAGGCGTTTTCAAAGGACGTACGGGCGATTGCTTCAGTAGCACTTTGGAAGAAACGCGAAAGGATATGCATCGATTAGTAAGAACATTTAATCACCCTGAACTTGAGTATAGCGACTTTCTCTCTAGCGCTAGCACCACCATTCCTCAAAAACTAAGAAATTGGGCACTTGTTGAAAATTGGAGAATGAGTCAAATAGTTTTGCAGATAAGGTTGCGTGCCTTAACCGGGTTTGTAAGTGCAGTTTTGAACAATGTCAAAGAAAACGTAAACGACTCACGTCCAGGGCCCGTGCAGAGTTAGCCTGTTCTCGAACACTCCAGTCGGCAGCCTGCGCTCTTCGGGGCGAATCTTCGCACTGAAAGAACGCGAAAAGAAAGAAACCGTATAAGGAATTGTAAAACGCGCAACGCAACTTTAACGGACCACTCGCACTAGGTGCGCAGAAAACATGACGCTTTGCTTCATTACTTCCAGGGCAAAACCGCAGATGCTTGCAGTATCACATTTTATCGATCACAGAACGACTTGTAAGGGTGGCCATCACGAAGAAAGCAACGGGTGAGTTCGCTAGTGTTGACTGAAGAAGCAGCACACGTTCAATCTTGTAACACACGGGAGACAGTATTTTTTATAAAGCGAAAGCTGATAGTTTTGTTCGGAACAAGAAGTTTAAAAAAAATGAAGGACACTTAGTAAATTCCATGCAGTGTGTTTAGCGAAAGCCTCGAGTCATTGAACCAACTTTACCATGTCTTTGTCTCTGTCTCTCATTCAACGGTATTGTGTTTGGTATTCGGGGAACTCACATTCTTGGGGCGCCTCTCCGAAGCGCTTGCCACGGAATCGCTTGCCCGTGTGCCTGCCCCTCTCATGAGATAAACATCCGCGCTAGCTAGTTCTCGCTCAATTCAGAAGTACCGTTTGTCAGTGACTATAGGCACTACGTACCTTAATTAAACAATCGTCGTTCATAATATTATACCCATATTAATATGTTGTTTGTAATAATGTGTTTAACTGATGACAGAATATCGAACTGTATTCATCAGGACGACAATGAAGTTTCTGAAATAAAACCAGGAACACAATGCTGGGTCTGTATCATCACGGGTTCAGACATATCTGGGCACGGGCGTACGGATGGACGGTCGCACATGAGGATGAGACATTGAAAGCTTTCGACTTAAGGTGTGCTGTTTGGTTCGCCTGTATGAAAGTTACAAAACTTTAGACAGGTAATGAAAATGTAAACAGTAACTTGTGCACCATAAATGGTAATGAGGTAAGCAAGAAGCGGCCATGAATTGAGTGTTTTTTTTTTGTCAATGATATCACGACATTCGTTGGCAAATTCACGACTACATTAACTGGCTGCTAACGAGAAGTCACATAGTATCATTAATACTGTTGTTGTCGCCGTCGTCGTCGTCATCGTCGTCGTCATCGTCGTTATTCTGAAGCACTGGTAATCGTATCGCGTGTCAGGACGTAAAACCCTGATCGTTATATTGTGATTTCTCGTCCGGGTTGGAGCCTGTAGGAGGCCTTTCTTGCAAACTTCCGAGCACCGGATTGGCTCTGCGGTAAAATACCAGACTGCCACGTACCAGGGTTCAAGTCTGTCTCAAACTGCATTCTTTTCTGTGGCTTCACATCTGCACCCACGATTGGCTGACATTAGGGACTGATGATAACTCACGCTGTCAAAGCCACGTGCATGGTGACGAAATATCGGAATCTCAGAGATGGCGGTAACGCTGCTCACCGCTCAGTCCTTATCCTCCTCAGCAAGCAACACCAGAGGTAGAGAGAGCACAGGAGAATGGTCGGCAGTGAGTAGAACGTGAAGGTGAAACTTCCGAGAACATGGTACTCTGGATACTCCCTGAAAATGTGGCAGCAAAATAAAACAAAAGAAGTCAGCATTGCTAAGCAAAGTTGTATACGATTAAGGCTGCTTTTATGGCAGTACTTTCAGCTGGCTAACAGAAATATAATGGTCATTATATTTCAAATATAACGGGAACCCGGCTGGTCGGGATGAAACATAATGAAGGAAAAGAAGTACGCCGACCATTCTCGTCATTCATTCTCGAATGTTTCATTCTCGTCAAAATGGATTTGTTTTCTGAACAACAGTAGTCGTGTTCTGTGTCGTGCATTAGTTAGGTAAAGTGACCTTTTCTTCTCACTTAGCCATGAATGCCAGCAGGTCGCTGAAGGCCGCAGAGTGGAGCTGTGCCGTCGAAGCCAGTGTCGAGCCGTAGATTACCATCGTAAGGAGGCAGCGGCGTAGTCTTTGGCGGTACTTCCTGTAGACAAATAAAATTGGACAGAATGGTAGATCCGTGACACTTGCTTCTTATCGCCCATGCTAACACTTGCACTTTTTATTCCTTGAACTTTACCTTATATTAAAGAGCACCTCCGGCAGCTTTATGACTAAAAATGAAAATATTGAAAAGCTATTGATACCGCGCAGGATTCTCTCTCTTACGCACTTGAGCTAAATTATTTTACGTGTTGATGGCACCTGTAACATTTTGAGACTATAACATTGCCTGAGATTATTGCTGTAATATACGTGATGCGTAAGATGTGTACGCTATTGATATAGTTTGAAAATCTACACCCGTGCTAGTGCTCTGCCTCCTTTTAGTGAACGCAGAATACCTTATTTAGCAGAGCATCAATTAGGCCATGTGGTCTTGCTTCGCATTCTTTCAGCCTTCTTCATTAGCCTTCGAGACGCCACTGTTCGTTACGGTTATATACGTTTACGCAAATCACGTCACACACGCAATAATGAAGGGTGGCGGTTAGTACCTTGCGTGATCTGTAGGTCTACACGGAGGAAACCAAATAAACCACAGAAATCAGGTTAATTTCACAATCACAAGTACGAAATGCTGTTGGTTACCGTAACTTCACCGGCCAGTCCGAGCTTTCGGGAACGCTTGATTTTATAAATACATAGAAATGGCTCTGAATGCTTGAACAATACAAACCGCTGCTCCTTAAAGTGTAGATCAGCTCCTTGATTATGCACTCTTGATGCTTTCGATTCCAGACACTGTAATATTTCAGCTAGTTGAGTTGAGTTCACTATCCCCACAGAGACTAAAGCTATGTCAGAGGCTGGGTTTGAACTAGTTGATGTACAGTGACGTTATGAAACCAGTAAGTGCCCGACGGCGAGACCAACGAGACGACGAACAGAGCGTTTGTGTGTCGTCTTTTTTTTTACTCGTATCCGTGCACTTACTGGCTTTCTAAGGCTATTCTGTGCCAGTCACGGACTGATAACTGTGTTATTTTATTCGCGTCATCATAGCAGTGAATAAAATGTCATGTCGCTCCAATAATTTGGACGGCTCATCGCTCAGACATGTTGTCAAAAGGATCACAGGCTCCCCATGATTTTGCCTGAGACGACTCGATGGACGGAATTCTTCTTTCTCTTCTCGTTCAATATACTGAACCCCTCTTCTCCTGAAAACTTTGTACGCCCCCACTATGGTTTCGCTACGCCTCCGCAATCGTAACATGAGAACCGTTCTGCCTCTCCCCTGGTTTTCGGCTGCCTCCTTGATCGGCCCGTATTTGACCAGGCGATGACGTTATCCTGTGGCGTCATAGTTAGGATGTGACGACGTCACAGCATTTTGCCATACGTGACGTCATAATGACATCTTTACATAATTTGTTTAGCATCAATCGTGCTGACGCCGCCCTCACCGACAGTCAAGTTTCCTGTTTAGTGAGGTCTCTCGGACTTTAGCCTCAGTAACTGAGCAGGCCCATCAGTGATATCTCTGTCGTGAAAATCGCATGGCAGCTCACTTCGGCATTGTGGAGAGGCCCTAGCAAAACTCGCGCTCAGGTGTGACTTCAGCGTCTTTCATAATGAAATTGTGCATTGGAATGTTAAATACCGCCAAATATCACAATTTTAAGCCACGTCACTGTGTCAGCAGTGTCACCACACGTATCAACTACAACGATTACTTGTGTACACTCACATGACGTGCATATTTCCTTCCGGCATCAGTGCTTGCTCGCGCATACGCTGTCGAAAAGCGCTGCGATGGTTCTCCGAGAGCACGCTATCTTCGGCCGTGACGTAGAGCGTAGAGCTATGCTCGTCGCGATGGTTGTGCGTCACTGGAGAGGCAGTGCCGCTCCTGGGAAGCGGGCAGGTTGCCTGCAGCGACGTACACCACAAAAAGACATCGGCTCGTGCGTCTGCATTATTCCTATTGGGTGACATACACTGCGTTTATGCTTGAAGCAACGCATCCGGTCATTGGCAACGCTTGCCGTCGCCTTTTTATTTACTTATTTAGTTAGTTAATTAGTTAGTTGATATTTTACTTATCTATTCATTTATTGTGCCCTCGAAACCTCAGGACATTACAGCAAAGAGTGGTGAACGAGAAATTGTACAAAATCGGGTAGTAAATAACACAACAAGAACATAACTCAACAGTGTAATAAAATAATAAACTAGAAATAGCAGTACATACAATGTAGTAAGGAAATGCTTTGCAATTAGTAATATGAACAAACAAGGTAACATGACATTTATCCCTGTTTATACAGCTTTACGACAACAATAACAAGACGTCATGAATACCTAGTTAAACAATGTTAGCTATAACCTTGCGAAAAAAATTTTTTGTCAATGATGGTGACTATATGTGTAATTGGGAAGGTGCCTTTATTGCCAAGATGTTTTAGGAAAAAAAGGAAGGGCGGAAGGTGTTGGTATTTCCTGCTTGATTTCCGACTTGGAAGCGATGGTTTACACGGTGCGATAAGTAATGTGGCTGTGAAATGAAGTCATTCTGACGAAATAGATGCGAATCTTCATTTTTCTCGTCATTAAGCGCTTTGCGAAATGTATACATAGACAAGTACCAGACTTTGTCCGCACGACATAACTCTTCACAGAAAAAATGATATACACTACTACATGGTGGAATTGGAACCGTGGTTCCCGATGCAATCATGCCAGTTCAGGTGCACATATCGCAGACACGTGGGCTAATCCGCGATACTTGGGTCGCGTGTCTGACGGCGGTAATGGTCGCAGCGAAAGCGTCTGCGACGCCTTCGGAAGGCAGCCGTTCGGTCTGGTGTTCTTGGCGCTGGCGGAACACCGCTAGCAATGGCTTGCACGTGCCTCGCCGTAAGATGCGGCTGCAGAGCCTGATGGGGCGTGCTACGAAGGGTTGCCAGCGATCCACCGGCAATATATCGAGAACCCCCAGGGAAACGTGCTAGGCCCTACGTTATTTTCGTTATACATAATTGACCTACCATCTGTACTTTCATTAAAACCATAATGCACGCTGATGACACCACATTACTTTTTTGAGGTAACTATCTCCGTTCGCTAAAAGAACAAGTCACAGCAGAGTTATCACATATTTCCACATGGTTCGCCCGCAACAAGCTTGCAATAAATATAGGCAAAACTAAGGACGTTATGTTTTATTCCAGGAGAAAAAAAAATCTAGATTACAGCCATATGCACTTGGAAATCAACAACTCGCCCACTGAGCGAGTTTCCACGTTTAAATATTTGGGGGTTCAAATATAGACTAAAACAGAAATCGGAAATGCTTCACGCTCATTAAAGCCAGATGTTGCTTTCCATATAACGTGCTTCGATCATTACACTTCTCTATATTTTACTCTCAAATCAGTTATTGTAGCGAGGTATGGCGCTTTACTTAACCAACTTACATCGAACCGATCGTACGGTTACAAAAACGTGCCCTACGTATCATTACGTCTTCTACCACAAGCTCGGATCTGTTTTCCTATACTCGGATACTGCCTTTCACATCTCAGCGAAATTATAAAACCGCGGTGTTAAGAAATTCAATTAACACCAACTTTCCACTACACGTGAGTACGTTGTCTGCACGTGCCCGCAACACAAGGCGTGCAGGCAATGGCAACTTTAACCTTTTCAATTGTAGAAATCTATATGGCAAACGGTTGATTCAGTTCATTGGTGCTTAAACATCTGGAACACAATTTCAACTGAAGAGAAACTTGCCCGAAAATTTAATTTGACTTGCAAAATACACTTCGTCAATCAGTCGTCTGCTTGACCACAGTGAAGATCACGCCCATAATTTGTTATGTCTCACCTGGTACATATCTCTCCCTTTCTTGTTGTTTTTTTCTTCTTGGTTCTGATTGAAGTACGACTGTTATTTATTCTTCAAGGCAGCCTTATGCGAAAATTTTGTGCATTCATTTCGGTGCCCCGTCTTTTTTACTTTTTACACAATGTATGCCATGAGTTCTTTTTTATTACTTTTGTACTTAGGACTTAGCAGCAATTTCGTATTTATTGTCATCTGCGTTTCATTATATATATTGTATGTTTGAAGCTATTCAATCAGTAAACTTGTATAAAGATTCATAATCATATCATGTGCTCCTCTGCTCCAGACATGAGAAACATATTCATGTATTAGATTGGGCTGCTAACTAGCCCCACAGGCTAATGGTCCAAATATTTTGTAACCACTTTTGTATTCAGTTCATTGAATAAACGCTGATTGATTGATTGATTGATTGATTGATTGATTGATTGATTGATTGATTGATTGAACCACAGAAGGAACGACTGAGTACAAAATACAGTGCAATATTTCTCTATGGCGCAATTGCGTTGCGAATGCTCTCGCCGTAACTGTCGCCCACACCGCCTGCAGCTACGTACTCCAAGTATCGCGCTTCACTCGCCCACTTCTGGACGTCCCAGGCTCGAGGTGATAAGAGATTTATCACACTGGCCAGCTCACGCAAGTCAATGCTTTGATAAATTAGGCGAGAGAACGTCCACATCGAAGAACAAGAATTGGCTAAAACACTCTCAAAAGAGCGCAAGTTTCACACGATCCTTTTAGTGGCCGTTCATGCTTTTGGAGTCATGCGATGCTGCAGTTTTGGAGATCAGACCAGGTCACAAGTGCTAAACTATCGTGGCCACATCAGGGCCGGGTGTAGCCAAGGAGTAGCACTACAGGCCCGTGCGCCCCCCCCCCCCCCCCCCGAACTAATTTTAGGCCATTGGCATCATTGTTATCATCATCAGCCTGACTACGCCCACTGCAGGACAAAGGCTTCTCCCATATTCCGCCGCCCAAGTCTGTCCTGTGCTTGGTGCTGCCATTTTATACCCGCGAACTTCCTAACCTCACCTGCCCACCTACCTTTGTTTCCCGCTGCCCCGCCGCGGTGGTCTTGTGGCTAAGGTACTCGGTCGGCTGCTGACCCGCAGTTTACTGGATCGAATCTCGGCTGTGGCAGCTGCATTTTCGATGCGGACGAAAATGCTGTGTACCTGTGTGCTCAGATTTGGGTTCATGTCAAAGATCTCCAAAATAAAGTTTTCCCATTCCATTTCATTAAAGATCTCCAGGTGGTCGAAATTTCCAAAGCCCTCCACTACGGCGTATCTCAATCACATGGTGGTTTTGGGACGGTAAACCCCACATTTCAATCAACCCTTCACCCACTTGCCTTCTCTTAGAATCCATTCTGTGATCCTTAATGTCCAACGGTTATCTCACCCTCGCGCTTCGTGACTTAGGGATTAGATTGTGTTAAATGTTGTTCAATATGTGTGTCAATTGATTGATATGTGTGGTTTAACGTCCCAAAACCACCGCATGATTATAAGAGACGCCATAGTGGAGGGCTCCGGAAATTTCCACCACCTGGGGTTCTTTAACATGCCCTCAAATCAGAGCACACGGGCCTACAACATTTCCGCCTCCATCGGAAATGCAGCAGCCGATGCCGGGATTTGATCCCGCGACCTTCGGGTCAGCAGGCGAGTATTTTAGCCACTAGACCACCACTGCGGGGCCAGCGTGCACCCGAATCTGAGTACACATCCCTACAGCATTCTCGCCTCCATCTAAAATGCAGCCACCGCAGTATGTGTATGTCAAGAAAGAAGAAGAGAATGAAGTGTGGGCACGAGAGGAGAGTTTGTTCCTGGTGTGGTGAACCGAAAGTTTGCGAGATATGGAAGTGCTTTGTCGTACGAGTCATTAAAGCCTTTCTTTTGGCCTTACTCTACCGGCGAAGTCACCTTTATTCAACTTCCTGTAGCAGTGCTAACCATACCCTCGTTGTTAGCATGGCGACAGGCTTGTTCACAGGCGAGCGCATGAGGGGTGCCTTCCTCGACCCTCCTTAATCATCCAAAGAGGGATACTAAGGCAGCTCTATACTCTTATTCAGTCAAACGTAGCCTTTCACCGTTCATCCTACTGAGTTAACATGACGCAGATTTTTAAACCTTTTGACGGCTGGGAGCCTCTGGGGCTAAATTCTAAGAACATAGGAACTTTCGAGCCCGAATTAGTGCTGGCATAAAAAGGGAGGAAACGACACGAGCGTGTTGTCCTGTCTTAGTTCGCACACAAAAGTTCGCAAGCTTTATTCGCACCAACAAGCTCGTCTTTCGGTCTTTTTTTTTAAAGGGTCTTCATATCACACTTTAACTGCCGAAAGCCGGGCACCGAAGGCTGGCTGTTGTGGGAAGCCCGTCATCACCTCATCTTCAATTCTCACTCTATTGTTAAGCTTGTCTAATTTTGTACTCGACCACCAGATGCAGGAGCAAGGCATTACGGTAAAATTTGCCCCCCCCCCCCCACTACAACCTCGTTAGTGCTACTACGAATAAACTGACGTGCCACCGAACTCCGAGTATCATTTGATGGACAACTATGTGCACGCCTGCGGGATCGTCGATTGTTCCGAATACCTCAAGGGTGTTCAAGGATGGCGGATGCTGGATGGCGGCAGCTTCCTGAACCGACTTGTCCGTGACGGAAGCCCTCTGGGTGTCGATGCTGCCTGCTCGCGTCGTCTCCGTCGTGGGTGCCTTCTCGGCGCGCGTTGGTTCAGCCATCATGTCGCTCCTGGTATCGGGCAACGCTGGACATAAAAATGGCGCTTTCCATTTCCGTAGTCTCTGTTTAGTACTAGGTCGCAAAACACCGAGCACCTCTTGTTAGAAAAAAATTACGGCATATTCACGGGGTGAATGATGATAAATGGGCGAAGCTCCGGAGGGATTCATCGGTAAACTGTGAATCTTCCGTGTAATTCGCCCAGTCGATCATCATGTAAAGACGTGAGAAACGCTGTGTGTGTATATACACAAATCAACTTTTATTTGTTCTTAGACGATGGATGGCTTGCGATGTCCCTTGCCTCGCGCGCTCGCACATCGGGATTCTGTCTGCGAGCGCGCGCTGCTGCCGCCTTGCGCTCTCTCCGCTGTGCAGCCTTATCCATCCGGCGACTCCGAGCGCGCGCCAACAGCGAACGGATTTTATTACAACGCTCCCCCTAGCGCACGTCGCCGCACTAAATCGAACGATTGCCTTCAACCAATGACACGCGCCATATGTGACATCATTCCTATTTTATAAGATCTCGCGTCTTTCATCAACTACAAGTACCGCTTTCTAGTTTATAACATCTTGCATCTTTTCATCATCAGCTACAAGTACCACCATCTAGTAAACACTACAAGAACTAAACGAGAGGTGGCTACATACAGGAGACGGTACCGCCATCTAGTGAACACTGCAAGAACTAAACTAGAGGTGGCTACATACAGGGGACGGTACCGCCATCTAGTGAACACTGCAAGAACTAAACTAGAGGTGGCTACATACAGGGGACGGTACCGCCATCTAGTGAACACTGCAAGAACTAAACTAGAGGTGGCTACATACAGGCTACAGGGGACGCACAGCCCACGCCCTAAGGAGCTTCGCCCCTAAAAGAAATTGGCCCCGTATCTGCATGTAATCTGCAAATGTCGTCGAAAGACGATAGTCTTGCGTGTCGAGAGAGTGAACAAAACATCTGATGTTCTGCGTAAGAAAATCGGTGAATGGTATTCCGGAGGCGCTGCGTTAGAGTGCGTCGAGCGTGCAGCGGAGGTGAACGAGCGCATCAAGTCACGTCACACGTGAGACATGAGCGACATCTGGCAGTTTCTTTTGGAAAGCAAAGCGCGTGGCCGTGCGCGCCCGTCTCAGAGGTGATAAGCTGTAGAACGCGAGGCGACGAGTAGGTTCCATCACCACCTCGTCTTAGCAAAGCGTTGGAAACACTCCCCGTTCCGTGCAAGTGTTGCAAGTGTTGCATGGTAAGCGCAGTGTGATAAGCGCTACGGTCCTTAAAATTACTTATGTACGCGTTTTCTAGTAAGAGATGCATATGCAGAATATATGCGTGTTGTTATGGCGCCACAAAAATGCGCAATATTTGCTTTTTATTTGACAATTGCACAAGCATGAACGCTCAACTTTGAGCAACATTGGTGGTCGCTGCGGATGGAGTCGGCCGTTTCAAGCACCAGATGTCGGTAAGAGTGGACAAACAGACAGACAGACTAACTTTTTTGCGTCAAAGGTCCCCAAGAAAGACTATTGTCTTTAAAAAGCGTTTCCTTCGATAGCCATCATCATCAGCCTGTCTTATTTCCGCTGCAAGACGAGACCATTGCTGTGTTCCAATTCATAGACAGCACATAGACAGTCAACGCAGACTGCTTAGAAGACAGCACCGAGCCCATGCTGTCCGAGAATTGGAAAACGTTTAGACGGCTGTTACGCGACGAGGCGCCACCTCGCGTCGAGAAGAGAAAGCCAAAATAAACAAACGTAACAGCACTAATTTCTGGTTTATTTCGCATTAAAATCTGAAAAAATTAAGCGTTACTTGCATTGAGCTACTGGACCGACTATACCGGCGAGATCCGATCTATCTGAGCTGATCTGAGCGATTCGTTGAGCCGACATCTTGTTGAGACAGCAAAGTAGCGTGCATCGTATTTGTCTACAATGCAGTCTGCTCGGAGCTGTCTATTTTCCCGGCTACGTGAGAATTGAATGGGACTTAAGATGACCATCGTCAATTTAGCCGTCTACTTAGCGGTCTACGGTGAGTATTGGAACACACCCCATGTCTCAATAATTCCCAACACAACCTGTACTGCACGGTCTAGTTCCATTATGACGTACCGTATAAATAATTTTGACCCTGCACCTAACTGTTTGTCATTCAGTATCGCGCTTATCGTGGTACCACATAAGCCTCTAGTCGCCATAACTGATCACATTATATATATTGCGAACTGGTGCTTCTTATCGAACGTGCAAAAGAGCACCGTTTATCATCAATGTCATCGTCATCAACATGTCACAGTACTCATTTTAGTGTCCTAACCGACCATCTGTTGCCTGTACATCAAATTAAGTGGCCTGCCCATGTCCATTTTTTTAATATGCTCCAGGATATCGGCTACCCAGTTATCCATTTTATCGCTAATGCGCACCGGGATGATCGGTGACAACAGTCTTTTTATAAACAATTCTAGCGCAAGATTGTTCTGCGAGTGTAGAAGCCAGATGATTGCATCGTCTTCTATGCGTACCTCCTTCGATAACATGCTTGTGAGTCGGCGTCTAAAGCTTAACGCAATCCAGCTGAGCTATCCTAGTATCGTAGACTCACGCTTGATTGTGGGATCTAGGAGCACAAGGCAGAGTTCGTCGCACACACCATCCACAACCGAGACCAACAGAAGTGTCGTCACCAGGGAGTGGAAGACGAAACACAGGAGCACGCTACCGAGAGCAGCAGCCGTCAGCAGACTGGATAAAAAAAAAGCATGGGTGATCTTTCTGCTATAAGTATTGGTAAAACAAGTTAAACGTGTTTGCCCAGAGGTTTTGATTGATACGCAGGGTTTAACGTCCGAAAACAACCATATGATTATGATAGACGCCGTAGGGGAGGACTCCGGAATTTTCGACCTCCAGGGGTTCTTTAACGTGCACCCAAATCTGAGCACACGGGCCTACAACATTTCCGCCTCCATCGGAAGTGCAGGCGCCGCAGACGGGATTTGATCCCGCGACCTGCGAGTCAGCAGCCGAGTACCTTAGCCACTAGACCACCGTGGCGGGGCATGCCCAGTGGTAGCTGAGTGGTTATTGTCCATTGTTCTGCCTTAAGGGAGATAGATAGATAGATAGATAGATAGATAGATAGATAGATAGATAGATAGGCAGGCAGGTAGGCAGGCAGGCAGGCAGGTAGGTAGGTAGGTAGGTAGGTAGGTAGGTAGGTAGGTAGGTAGGTAGGTAGGCACGCAGGTAGGTAGGTAGGTAGGCACGCAGGTAGGTAGGTAGGTAGGTAGGTAGGTAGGTAGGTAGGTAGGTAGGTAGGTAGGTAGGTAGGTAGGTAGGTAGGTAGGTCTGGCTCAACAGCAAGAGTTCAGGCAAACTTATTCGATAAAATGATTCGCAGAGACCTGAGGGTGCCAGGTCCGAGCCTGACAAGCAGGTGTAGTGCAGCGCGCCTCGCCAGCGTCGACTCGGCCATAGCTGCAGCGATGGTCGTGGCCGATACGAAGTACAGCTGCGAGGGCTGTAAAAAAGTATGAGCTCTTTGTGGGTAGGAAAGCATCAGTAAAAAAGACAAGGTATGATTTTGACTACAAAAGAGAATATACAAAACTCCCTCTTTTTAGGAATTTAAGTTACCTATATAGCGCCCTGACTTCCCTTTTCTAGAAACCAGGCAAAGCCTAAAAGGGTATTAAAAAAAACGATCATTATATCAGAAGATTACCTTCTCAATACCAAAGTTTCCAAGCTTGCAGTGACTGGATTCTTGTTGAAGGAAAAAATGCGCTAGAAAAAAATACGGGTGTCAACACCACCTTTATTTTTCGCACCACTCACAGTGACGTCACAGCTTTACTAAATCGTACGTCGTTCGTAATAAGTAGACGAGAACTACATTGCGCTCTCATAAGACCTTAGACAGAACGTACCAAGTTTCAGAAAGCTTCGTCGGCCAATGTCGCAAAAGTACGTCACATCGAAATTCGTGACGTCACGTGTAGAGACTTCGGCATAAATTTCAAAAGTCAGAGTACGTTTGGAAGAATGATCAACAAATGTTATTCATTCTTGCATAACTGATGTACACTGTAATTAAGGCACATGTACTACGTTGATATCTCAGGGCTCTTCCCACGCTTGAGGTTTGGCACTCATATTTCCTTGCTATTTTTCTTTGCTTGCTTTGGTCAATTTGTTTTACACAAGATACGCATATATGCTGTATTTTACTAAAACGTAAATGCAATGAAATCTGCAATTTTCTTGAAAGTACTCCCTCGAAGTAATTCACTGGATTACTCAATTTACAGCTGATAAATGTTGCACAGAATTCATCATCATCACTACCAGCCTGACTGCGCCCACTGCTGGACAAAGACCTCTCCCATGATCCGCCACTCAACCTGGTCTTGTGCTTTCCGTTGCCACGTTAAACCTGCAAACTTTTTCATCTCATCGGCTCCCCTAACTTGTCTCCCTTTCGTGCGTTTGCCGTCTCTGGGAATCCAGTCAGTTACCCTTCATGACCAGTGGGTATACGCCCTACGTACTACGTGCCCGGCCTATGTCCATTCCTTCTTCTTGATTTCAATTATAATATCCTTAACCCCGGTTTGTTACCTGACTTGCTCTTCTCTCTTCTTGTCTCTTAAGGTTACACCTATCGTTTTCATTTCCATCGCTCGAAGCGTCGTCGTCAATTTAGGCTGAACGCTCTCTGTAACCCTCGTGGCTTCTGCTCTGTAGATAAGTACCGGCAATATGCAGCTGTTATATACCTTCTTTTTGAGTTTTAGTGGTTGATTACCATTCATGGTTCTAGTATGCTTGCCGAATATTAACCATTCCACCTTTATACTTTTAGATATTGCATTCTCATGGTCCAGCTTCGCTATTACTACCTGTCCTAAGTAGACAAATTTCTTTACATGTTGCAGCGTCTCTCCACCTATCGCAAAGCGATGTTTTCTGCCGAGACTGTTGCATATTACTTTAGCTTTATACATTTTATTTTCAGAACTGCTCTTCTCTTTTACATGTCCCGTTCAATAATCATGAGCTGTAGTTCATCCCCTGAGTTACTCATCAAGGCAATGTCATCAGTGAATCGCACGTTACTAAGATTCTCTCCATTAACTTTAATCCCTAACTGTTCGCAATATATGGCCCTCAAAACCTCCTTTAAATACGCGGTAAATAGCATTAGAGAGATCTTGTCTCACTGCCCTATACCCTTCTGTATAGGGATTCTGTCGCTTTCTTTAAGAATAATAATGGTGGCTGCGAATTTATTGAGATTTCTTCCAGTATGTTTATGTAGGTTTCTTCGAAGCCCTGGTTCCGTAGTGCCTGCATTACTGCTGATGTCTCGACTGAGTTGACGGCTTTTCGTGATCCATGAAGGCGATGTATAGAGGCTGGTTGTATTCCGCGCACGTCTTTATTACCTGATTGATAGTATGATTATGGTCAATTGTACAGTAGCCTGTACGAAATCCTGCTCGGTCCTTTCGTTGATTGAACTCTAATGTTACCTTATTTCTATTAGCCATTTTTTCCAAATAGTTTGCAGGAGAACGGACCTGTAATTTTTCAAGTTCTTGAAGTCTCTTTTCTTATAGATTAGGATGGTGTGGGCGTTCTTCCAGCATTCTGGTTTTCTTCCCATCAATAGACACTTCGTATATAAAGAACACTGCAGAGTTACACTACCCATCACAGCATAAAAAATTATTCACTGTAATACCATTCTCGCTATGAGATAACTTTTTTGCTTTCATCTAATTTAGCTCTGCTTGGTTTAACTCCTCGTACACCACCCTCACCACACTTAATCTTCGGAACGCTAACACTAGTTTTTTCGCCCATCACACCGCTCATCCCCTAATACTCGTGTGTCACGTGCAAGACCCCTACGGTCACAAGGAGTAGTAATAAACTAAACTTTTGGTCCTTCTTCACTGCACTTATACTCTCATGTTTTTATCCGAGACTAATACAAGACTATCCGGAGTTCTAACGTCTCAAAACCACGATGTGATCACGAGGGACACTGTAGTGCAGGGCTCCGGAAATTTGAACCATCAGGTGTTCCTCGACGTGCACCGACATCACAGAGCACACGACCAGGTGGGCTCTACCATTTTGCCTCCACCGCAGTGTGATCGCCGCTGCTGGGATCTCTCGGGACTACAGAATCTCAGCACGATGCCTGGTGAGGCAGTCACTTGGCAGAGGAAAAAGTTAGTGATTGTCGTTAGGTGTTCCACATGTTCATGTTCTTGGTATGTATTCCCCTGCTCCTGCAATGGCCCTTTGAAAGGCTGTAGTGTGTGTAAATGCACATATAAATTGAAATAGTCGAATTACTGCCAATTCTGCTGTACTTACACCAAAGTAGATTGCGCATACTTCTGAAGTGGACATTGGTCCTAGTAAGGGCACCAGGAGCACGGGAAGCAGGGCACTGATCGCAGCGGGAATCTCGCTGACCAGTAAGAAGCAGTTGAGCACACAGATCTCGAAGACGCATCGCAACTGCTGCTTGGGTGCAGGACGGCCGTGGTGATCAACAGCCGAAGTGCGCAGAAGAAACCAGTCACAATGACGTGGGCAACCACGGGCAAAGAGAAAGTAAAAAAAATAGACAGTCTATCACGCCTCTAGCGGCTTAACTTTGAAAAAAAAACTGCCTCCAAGTAAAAGAAAACTTGGAAGACTTCAAAGTAATGGCCCAATAATCTAGCTAATTCAAGGGATCTTCAATGAACTTAACATAATAGGCATCACTGGTGATAGCAGGTTTTTTACCATAGCACGCGACAGTGGTCATCCACTCATTAAAAATACACGTGAACTTACAATGCTGGCGTTCGTGTATTGTGTGAATGCCGCCACAGTTTTTTATTGGCGTTTAAGCCATATCCCCACAATACCATCTGGAAAAAGCGGGTAACTAGGTATGGTATGCCAATTAATATGAAAAATAGCGCGAACTTTAAATATGAACGAAACTGCACAGTACGAGCGCACATGCGTGTAATTTTACCCCGTATCTTTACTAATTGTTCGTCACAACATTTTACAACAATCAACTTTTACAGAAAGAAATACTGCCGTTCAACGGTGTTATCTTGCCACAGCGCGGAAGAACATCATAATTTCTAATTGATATTCTTTCAATAGCTTTTTGTTTTGAATTAAAATTTTCAGGGTCTGTGAATAAAATATTGCTCAGGTCGACAGTGAGAGCCTGATAATACGTCATGTCGGAAAACCTTTTTTGGCCGAAGGACATAAGCCAAAGCTTGTTCGTGTTGCCTTTGTCTCTCCCCCAAATGTTTTTGTGCTATGACGTGCAATAATAAACTAACAGTCGGATAATGTACCCGGCTAAGTGAGAGCTTACATGGCATGCATGAAATCGTGAGCTTGGTTCCGAGAGGAACGATAAATGCACTCACGGGCGACATGTACATGAAAGCAGGTGTGAGAAGCGTCGGAACCAGAACCAGTACGATACGCCTCCAGTTGTCTTGCAGCCACCGAGGACAGCGTCGTTGATGGTCGAGTGGCTTCGTCTGTGTCACCATTGCACCTGGAAGTCGTCACGAGGACGGCAGCTGCGAGTTGAAAAGTACTTCTTACGAACTCTAGAATCCGCCTTCCAGACCGTCGTCAGCTTCTTCTTCGTGACCTCATCGAGGTTTGAATAATGTTGTTATAATTATTTATTCGTACGTAACATCATCAATCTTTCTTTTTATACTCCATAGACAATGATTCATCTGGTTTTATACATCTAAATGTTTAATCTCTTTTTTTAATCACTGGTTTAACAGCCAATCACCCGTAGTGGGTTCGAGCGAAAATAGAGGTTCAAGCAAGCTTTTCTCGCAGAAATTGGGCACATGCAAGCACGCTATAGACTAGCCAAGATACGGGTTTGCTGATCCGGGGAACAAGAATATGAAAGTTGAATCGAAACTGAGCCGGTAAAGATGGTTAGAGCTTCAGCCACCATGCACTCTGTGCGGGGTGTTAGTCACAACATTTGCCGAAAAACTTGAAACGTCACGCAAACCCCTTCCTTGCACGCAGCAACCAACGAGGCTTCACTGTCAGCTCCATTGCGACGTCAATTCTAGAAGACATTGACGTAGATACTTGCGAACACGGTCACCGTTAAATACTCTTGTGCGGCGTGTAATGCATGCTGCAAAACACGCAATTGTGAATGATGTCTGCACACTGCAAAATCACATCATGCAAAGCATTGCACAGAAAAAAAAGGTAGATCCCACGTACTTTGGCAATCGATGATATGCGAAGCACGAATGAGGAAGGTTCATATGTCACTTTAAATTTAGCAGAGCGTTACGAAGAGCGCGTAAATTACGCTGTACATGACTACCATGCCGTGATTATCACGTTTCGAAGTGCCATTTATGTTTGTCGTCTGTTCATGTCACATAATATCAAATTTAGTATATGTAGAGCTATCAAAACGGCTGTGAGTGCGCTATGAGCGTATTGTGTAGTCATGTTTTACATGACATGCATGTAATGATTATTAAGTTTGGACGTGTCATTTACCCTCGCGTCTATTCACGTCACGTAATACCAAATTTGGTATTTGTGAAGCAAGCGAAAGGCCCGCGAGCGCATCACGAGCGTCCCATGTTGTGATGTTATTACATGACATGCATTTCATTATTATCACGTTTGCACCAGTCTTGTACTTTTGCCATCCATTCACGCCCTGTAACACCAAATTTGGTATATGTGAAGCTAGCAAAACGACCGCGAGCGCACCATGAGCGTGGCGTGTATAGTCATGACTAGCCATAACATAAATATCATGACAAGCATGTCACGATTGCCGCATTAGGGTCTGTCACTTATGTTCGCTATGCAGTCACGTCATACCATACCAGTTTTGCAAAATGTCTTGTGAGCGAAACCACCGCAAGAGCAAGAAGACGATGAAATGTAAATCATGACATTCATGAAATATATGTAAGGATTTTCATGTTATGGCTGGTCAGTTATGCTTGTCATACAGTCATGCTATGTGATATCAATTTTGGTATCGATACCATTATAGAGACGGCCAGGAGAGCTAAAAGTCGTAGGTGGCTAGATAGATAGATAGATAGATAGATAGATAGATAGATAGATAGATAGATAGATAGATAGACAGACAGACAGACAGACAGACAGACAGACAGACAGACAGACAGACAGACAGACAGACAGACAGACAGACAGACAGACAGACAGATAGACAGATAGATAGATAGATAGATAGATAGATAGATAGATAGATAGATAGATAGATAGATAGATAGATAGATAGATAGATAGATAGATAGATAGATAGATAGATAGATAGATACGCTCATAGTCGCTGATGTTCGCCAAGAAATACTTCGCATTTAAAAAATACTGCAGATAGAAAGGTGAAAACACCAAGCATGAAATGGAATCGTTCTGTTTCAGCTGTGCACTCCAGTAAATCGCTTGTACAGCCGCATTTCTAACTCTGTTTAACTGTGATGTAAAGTTTTTAAAAAGTTAGCTTCGCACTAGGGTTGACAAGCCGAAACTGCAGAGCTGGACAGCATTTGTTTGTTTACTTGTAGCCTCAATACCATGGCACATACCCACGCAGGAGAAGGGACAAAGAAACGTACAGTAGCCCATGTAAGGTAAAGTGCACTATGGCTTACCAACAAAATAATGTAAACGAAAGAAAACATTACAAAAATAAAGTGCTAGAAAGTGAGAAGCAAAAAAAGCAAACAAGCGTTATTAGTTATTACAATCAAGATAATCTATTTTTTGGAGCTGACCAGACAATTGAGTTTACATAACCCGATTAATTTGTGATATATGTCTTATACCATTTTCTGTGCGGCTCTTTTCTTTTTTTTTTCCTTTTCTTCGTTCTGTTTTCACTCTCGTTACTTTCTGTCTTTATTTCTATTTATTTCTTCCTCTTTTTGCCTACTTCTTTGTCTTTGTGCTTCTTTATTTTTCGTCGTAATTTTTTCTTTTTTTTCCTTCCTATTTAGTGCTAGCTTCCGCATAGCTTCCTGTTTTTATATATATTTTCATCCGTGCATGGTTTTGTTTGCATTACGCCAGTGCACTAGCTTGTTTGTTTTTGCTGCTGAAGATTATGATAAGTAGAGGCCGGATTTATGGGCACTAAGAAACCAGGTTACAGGCGCCAGAAATAGGCGGTCATAAAATTGTTTCAGGTCCCCAAAAACGTGAATATAGGGACAATAAATTTTGAGAAAATTCAAAATGTCGAAGAAAGACGTGTTGAATATGCGTCACCGACAGGAAAGCAAACAAAATTGTTTAAGTTATTGATGGTACAAAGGCGCCCTAGTTTAGCATAGCCATGCCTTTTTTTTGATGGTTTGCAGAAGTACTATATCTCCTTTTCTAGTCCAGCTAGGTGAGTAAAGTGTCCACCGTCGAATAAACACGCTTCTGGATCTCTTTCTTTTCGGCATGGCTGTGAAGGGCAACACTACCACAAATAGTCAGAGGGCTAATAGGACAGGAGGTTATCTTTTCGCCTCGTATTAACTTGGCCTAACCTTGCAGGGTAAATTTCTCTTCTACCTGTGAACACCTTAAAGGACCCTTCAGCAGGCCCGAAAATTCAGCGCGGGCACTGCATGCGCTAGGCGCTCACGATCACAACAGCCGAGATTTGGAATGCTACGCGCCCCGCAAATGTCAGACTGAATGCCGCTTGAACTTCATCTCACTGGCGCGCGCCCCGCCATTTCCGTGCTAACGCATAAAACAAGGAATGGTCCTGCGTACGTCGAAGTAGTACGTGACACTGCGCAAATTTTTCGAAGCCACGTGTGCAATTTGTGTACTCTGTTGCCTGAACAGAAGTGTGAAGTTTGAGAGAAATATTGAAACATACAAACAGAATGTATGCGCACTATCTATTTGTTTTATTCTTACCGAGCGGGATGCTGCCTCTATTCTGTTTGCGTTGGTGTTCTCACCGTTCTCGCATTGCGCCGGTGCCAGCATTCACAATTAACGCTCCACATATTTGAGCTGCATCGTTCATTAGAGCAGCTCCAGCAGTGCGACGCTGTGTATCGTGGTAAGGACACATGATCCGTGCTAGCCTCTTCAAACGTGCACGCATAGAGGCATCCACCCCACAGAAACAGGCAGTGCAATACATAGAACGTCGAAACGACACAACACCACTTGCGTGCACTACCTGGCATGGGCATGTCACGGGAATGTAACCGTGGGTGCGCATGACGTGTTGATGCGACTGCGTCGTGTGATCTTCCAGCTGCGCGTCGCTCCGATACCGTAAAGGGCACGTAAGAAATTTGGCTTGCCAAGTCTACACCGGGCCAGTGGCAAAGGCTTCAAGCTCATCTCCTCGCGTCATGCTTTCGCGCCTTGTTAGGAACCATTTTAAAAAAAATTGTATCGGTACAAAGCCTTGCATTGAGCACGCAAAAACTTTTAGTGCCTAAGTAAAATCATGTGACCCAGTGAAGCTACGTTTAAGAAGTAAATAACAAACGAAACAAAAACAACGTGGACATATTGTTTATCTATTCTACATTCCCCTGATGCAACTCCATTGTTTTTCTTTCGCTCTTCATCATCCTGCGGCTGCACACAAGCACCTCGTCTTCCCTAAACATACTATGTTTAGTGCCAGGACCGTCAAAAAAGCGTCGGGTTGTGCGTTCACTACAAAATTACCTCTCCGAAATTATCCAAGTCGAAAAAATCAAGTGATAGATCGATTCAGATCAGAAAAACTTTATTACATGTCACGCTAGCTGTTAATAAACTTTTATCATGTTCACTTGTACATTTCATATTTGTATATAGTCTTTTAATTATTTTTTTCTTCCCTCTCTTCTGAAATCGTTAAGTCCCCTTCCCCGTCCTATACAGAGTAGCACGCATTGATATATATGTGCCAGCAAAAATTGCTTTTCTATTAAAAAGTTCCTCTCACTCCTGTTCCCCGCGCATGCAAACAGATTCCGGGGAGATGCCGAGCAGACGACGCAGTAACAAGGATAACTGGGATCGTTGGTATTGGTTCATATTTTAACGCAATAGGGGCGTGCACACAGACACGGACACTTGAACAGGAAATTACACTACACAAGAGCACCTACTCGCAACTAATGTTTATTCGAAGGAAAGGCAGCTACATATATCTCACTTCTGTCACGTAGTGACAAGCGAAACCGCATTTTAAAAAGATGGGGCTATAAAACACGTGCCTCAGATCATATCCGCAGAGTGCTGATGAAATATGATTTTTTTTTTCTGTTGACATGATGGAGGGTGCGCTAACGCAATTCTTCCCACTTCTCTTAATGTGAAACGCCTCCATCAGCTCTCTGGTGGTCCGATCTGGGTGTTTTGATAAAACAATAACATCACAAAAAAGGGCTTGCAAATGTAGGAGCTGCAATGTTGGGCAAGTGTGAACTATTATTTGTGTCCAACGGTCTCCTATGTTCTTGCAACCTGGTGTTGACACATCTGTTCTGGTGTCTGTGTCTGTGTCCCTTATTGCGTTAAAAGATGAACAGACGACGCGACGCGGATGAATACATCTGTAGAAGCTGTAGAAGCTAATCAGCGTTCCTATTGACAAAGAGGATTTGTAGCCTTGAAATTTCTGAAACGAACTTGTGATGTGGAGTATGGACGTTTTTTTATGGAGAGGAGGATTTCCCCCTTTCTGTGCTGTTGCACTAGTACAAAAGTCAACGTCGCAACCTCGGCAGTGCATTTTTCGGGGGTCATGCGTACTACAGCCCAGAGAGGACTATGGCGGCACCCAGAGAGTCTCGAGTGAAAAGGTTGCATACCATACAATTTCAAAAGCTCGGTTTTGCCTGGTAACGTCAATAGTAATCTCCAATTGTACTAAAAAGCGATATTTGGTGTTAAATAGCGTTCATATAGGTACCGATTATGAAAATAGGCATTTGTAGGTACTTTCATTGGTTTACGCACCAACGTCGAAAACAGGCATTTATATGCACTATCAAAAGAGTATGACAGCTCTTCTTAACCTCTCATTCATGCTCATAAATAAAAATCGCCCGATAAGAACGCAAAGTACAAAACAGGCATTTGCCTATAATCCGGCCTTTGGTCATCACCATCGAATAGTGAATGTACTTAGCGAGCCTACGAAGGGGCATTTGAGGTTTAGATATAATGAAGTAAGTGAATGAATAAACAAATCTTGATATGGTTCAGTGGTGACTTTCGCTCCTTCCTCGAAGCTTAGGGACTAATTGAAAGCAATGGCTTACGGCCCAATTCTTCACCCGCATCCGACCGCAGGGGGTATCTGCCATGAATGCGATTCCTCATCGCAATCAACATCGTAACAACCAATCACCCCTAACCGTCGACTATCCGCCATGAGCAAGAGCAGTGTCAAGCACAAGTCTTCACGCACGTCGAAGCCAATACCGGTGGTACAAACCGGCGTACCATGTTCTCAGCCAGCCGCCGTGCAACATGCTGCCCCAGAAACCACCGAGACAGCCACCGCACTACCACCTCCCATATCGCAAATCGCTTCACCGGCCGAGCAGGTCGGGGTCGAGCAACGGTCGGGCACTGTACTGGTGGTGGCGGTCTTCCTGGGTGCCGCTTTTTCAGTCTTCATGCTCGCCCTCGTGGTCGTCGCTCTCTTCGGGAGCGCCAAGGCAGGACACTCATCGGGCAACGCCAGCTCCTTCTGCTGTGTCAACGAAGCCCTCGTAGTGCTGAGCGTCGTCAACTCCAGCATCTCCCCTTGCGAGGACTTCTACGCTCACGTGTGCTCCAGGGTCGATGAAGAGGCGGTGTACTACCTGTCTCCAGCGTTTCGGGTCGCCACAAACCGAAGGCTCCTGGAATCGAGCGCCCTTGGATCGGACAGAACTGCCGCCGGCCGACTGCTCGAATCACTGAACGACCGCTTTCTTAGCGACGACACACCTTTCGACGAAGACGTTGCAGACTTTGCGATGGCCATCTTGGACACCGGACTTGCCGATAAGCGTATGAATTCGTCCACAATGGCTCGCTTCTTCGTCGAATTAAGTCTCAGGTACGGTCTGCCGGCAGTTATTTTTTTCTCGGTCAGCAAAGCAGGCACGTCCCTTGCGATCGACAGAAACGACTGCATCGCGGGTGACGGCTACAAAAGAATCCTTATCCGAGGTCTTGAAGCTCTCAATAAGGCACTCAACGTTTCGGTAACCTTCGATCAGCTCACACAAGTAGCAAGCAACTTGACCAAACAGTCGTCCACAAGCGCTTCCAAAACAATATCCCACGGGCTGCATGAATCCCCGTTTACTTCATTACTCGAAACCGAGTGGGCTACTATATTGAGGGACCTGATCTTGCCGGCGTACCCCAACCTTACGGTTGTGGTAATGCAAAAGAAAGACAGAATAAACGAGCTATTCAGCGCCCTAATTGACAAGTCACCACAACATCTGACGGTGGTGTATGCTATCATGTGCACTGCCCTGACGACCCGTGACGCAATTGAGGAAGACGCTCCTGGACAGATGACGGACGTTCCGTGCCAGGTGCTTCAGGTCTGTGAACTCGAGGACAGGCTCGTGACTGACATGGTGCGTAGTTCCCGCATGGACAGCCACATCCTATTCGTGTTTTCTAAGACACGCGCCGACGTAATCCAGCGCGCGAAGCGGCATCCCATGTTTGAAGCGACGTCGGAGCAAGAGCTCACCAACGAAATGAGCAAGCTCAAACTAATGCTTCCTCTGGAAATCGTCGCCTCGGACGTTCCGATCCCGACCGTATCGAAGACTTTCGCTACCAACCTGCTCAAAGCGCGTTCCTACGCTTACGACGTGCGGACGGCCAAAGTTGCTCGAGACATCCCCAGCGCAGACAGTCTCTTCTTGCCGTCTCTCGTAAGATTCGGTAACGTTATCTACTTCCCGACAAACTTGTACGTTTTACTCAATAAGGAACCCAATGTCACAAGTCCGCTGGTCATTCCCACCTTCGGAGTGCAGATAGCCACCCAGATGTGGACTTTCCTGCTGGAGAAACCATGGCCCCCGAAGACTCGCGAGAACATTAAAGCGAGCCTGCAGTGTTTCAGTAAAAAGCATGCGAACGTATCTACCGGTAAAGACCCCGTGAAGACTGCCACAGCCGCTTTGGCGGTACCGACCGCCGTCGATGATATCGTGGAACCTCAGTGGAACACGATACAAATGGTGAACAATACCAAAATATCGATCGTTCAGTTGGTGTACCTAATGTGGGTGTACGACAAGTGTGGTAGACTCCCTGTAACTATGTCACCTTCGGATGTTAACGCTGCGCTGCGTCATTCGCCGACGTTTCGCAATAGTTTCGGATGTCCGAGGGGCTCTCCAATGACTGAGCCAATGTGTTGTCTAGAGTCTTGTTAAAGTGATGTGCACACAAAAGGTGCATGTAAAGAAGCGCGGCAAGATATCGTAATACAGTAAATATTGGTCAAAAATATGACGACCTAGTTGAGGGAGTTCGTGCATTACCATACAATGTAATGTGGTGCAGTATAAAATTTTTCAGGAAAGACAAGACATAAAAACAATGGAAGGGGAAAGAAGAAAAAGAGAGGCCTCAAAAAACTTGAAGCCTACACAGTCAGCCAAGGCGTGAAACAACGAATAGAGACGATTCTGAAGACTAATCAGGTTGCTCCTGGATTGTTTGCGGGCGTTAGCTAGCTGATGCAGGTTGCTTCTAGGTTGCTTCTATATTAGTGCTAGGCACTAGCCAGGTGAGTCTAGGTTGTGTCTACGTTGATTCTCAGCGCAAAAAGTTTCGACTAAAACCGGCAGTGTCACAGACGCAACATGGATGCCCAAACTCCAGAGCCAGAACCTCGCGACAAATCTGAGCGTTAGCACCTCTCGTAGGTTTATGGGCGCGTCATCGTTGGTGTGGGCCTTTTATCGCTTCGAGGTTTCTCAGCCGTCTTTGCCCTTTCCGTTCCCGAGCACTCTCTCGTTGTAGGTATTCGAAGACTTCAGCTTGACGCAGTCGCTTCGTAATCATTTACTGAGGTGATCGCTGCCTTCATTCTTATTGGTTAGCTGTGGGATTTACCCAAATGATGATGATTATGGGCTTATTGCATGGCTCACATTCATTCTAGGGGATTGTCAAGAAACGAGTAATTGATGAGAGGTCATTCTCCATTTACCCAAATTATGCGTAACATACTCTTTATGTTAATGATAGTTTTCTGGTGGGCCGTAACATACACCTGTTTTATGATAGGCCGCACAAATTAGGGCAAAAATCGCCAACAAGAAACGTAAAAACTTTCAAACAACTGTTGATTCGCGCTGTTTTCAACGAAAGGAATTACCCACCACGTTAGTTTTTGACGCGCAGTTTATGTTACCGAGCAAGCTGTTCTTTACAACACGTCGTTTTTAAATCTGGTGCATAATAAAAGTAAACAGGAAATCACTGAAGCAGTGAAGTTACGTTACCTTTTCGGTACGTTAGTTGATGAAAGGTCCTTCTTCATGTTTCAGGAGCTGGCTCGCCAGGTTATTAGACTGGAGCAAAGTCCCCGCCCTTAACCTCAGTTCTAGAAATGACCACTAGAGGCGCAGCTTTTACTCTGATTTCAGCAATTCTCACTAGATGGCGCTCCTATAAAAAGCGTAGGATGTAAGCTGGAAGCAGGCATAAGGCGAACAAGCACGAAACTCACAACTAAAGCTGATAGACGAAACCTCGTAATAAATGCGGGTTGTTTAAACGATGTCTAAATGAAGATTCAGCAGGACAAGTGACCACACTGCCGAAAGGGGTCGATCACATGCGCGCCATATTACCCAAGGCACAGGTAGTAATATCCACGATACCGGATGTACCGGTGCGTGACAGCCACCTGCAAAAAGCGGTTGTCAACGCAAACAAAGAGATATGGCAGATGAGTCAAGAGAAAGGCTTTGAGGTAGCGGAAATAAACACAAAGGCGCATCGGTGGGGTGGTTTGTCAGCGAGATAGAATTCACTTCGAATGGAGGCTAGGTCATGAGGTGGGTTGGTGACTCGCCGCGGGACGCGCAGTAACTTTTTGGGAGGGCACGCGGGCCCTTCGGGCTCCAAGATGGCTAGTAACGAGGAAAACGACCGGGGGGCTTTTTGAAAGGTGGTATAGGCAGATACGATTTCAAAGTGGCACCAATATCTAAGACACGTAGAGTCCGGGGCAGAAATCGACGTAGCCACGAGGACCGAGCCAATTGAGACGTAGGGTGTTATTAACATGCAGGGCGGCAGGAATAGGCTGAAGTGGGGAGAGATAGAAGAACAACTAAGGGAGGAGAAGCTGGTGGTACAAGGGTTTGTTGAAACGCGTCTTACGGAACATGGAACAACCACCTAGCGATCCGGACTACGCATGGGAATATTGTAATAGAACAGAAAGCAGCAGAAAGGGGGGTGGGTATTGGGGCATTCATTCATACAAGTACACACTGGGAAAGGGTCAAGCAGGAGTGCAGGGAAAATTTATGACTGAAAGGGAAAGTGGCAGGGCACATGAAGCTCCTGGGTTTTGTATACCTGTGGACTGGGGTAAAAGTCAGAGAGCAAAACCAAGAAATAGTGCAGTGCATATAAAATGACATTGACAAACTGGGAGAAAAGTGCGAGGTAATTATATTAGAAGATATGAATGCGCACATAGAATATTTGGATGGATATGCTGCCACAATCAGCAGAATGCTAATGGATATGTATGAAAGGCATGAAATTCATATCGCACCGAGAAATGCGAAGGTCAGATAATATGGGTAGTGGGAAGGCTGCAGTCGACTATAGATTACGCAATGATGCCACATAGGATGTATGATCGGCTAAGGGTGATGAACATAGATATGAATATGAGTTCATAAGCTTAGGTAGTGATCACAAACGTATCAAGCAGAGTTTTGGAAGGGAACGGAAAATGAAAACAAGGCATTGTGAGCAACCACGCGGTTATATTTATTCAGAAAGGCAAACAGAAATAGAAACTAAGGAGATTGAGAATATGATCACCAAGGATACTAAAAAAGAGTGGACGTACACAAATCTAACTGGATTGTTTAAGTTAGAACTTGCTAAGGTACGAGTCAAACCAACCGGGAAAGAGAGACACAAACCCAAGAGTTGGTGGGATGAGAAAGTCAAGCGAGCTATACTAACACGTCAGGAAGCCTCCAGGGAACACAG
This sequence comes from Rhipicephalus microplus, assembly GCF_013339725.1. Classification (NCBI taxonomy): domain Eukaryota; kingdom Metazoa; phylum Arthropoda; class Arachnida; order Ixodida; family Ixodidae; genus Rhipicephalus; species Rhipicephalus microplus. Next base: position 143,132,676 of record NC_051167.1, read on the forward strand.
GTATGCTAAACAGAGTGGTGAACCGGAAGATGATGTCAGAAGGAAATGGGATAACTTTTTGAGCTTCAGAAGGGAAGCGTCCGATTGGGTCAGTGAAAAGATTTGAAGAAGGGGGGCCTAAAATGGATGGCGGAAGTAAACAAAAAGGACAGAAAGGCAGCTGTAAAGTTTTGGAAACATCTAAATTCTCTGTGTAGTAAGACAAACAATGAACAGAGGTGTATAACTACAGTTCAAGGGGTCAGAAAGTAATGACAGAAAAGTGAGCGCTTCATGCACCGTACCAGATGAGGATGAACCAATTAGTGAAGTGGCTCCACTGGGACAACGAAAGTGGGAAAGGGCAGAGAAAAGGGTTCCTAATAGCACATCAACAGGCCCTGAAAGCATCCCAATTATCCTAATAGAGAAACTAGGACCAAACTCTAAGCAAACATCAAGAGAGGCAGCGAGCAAAGCAGTAATGGATGGTAAGCCTCCAATGGGTGGAAACTAAGCAGAATGAGCATGATCTGTAAAGGAAAAGGGGACAAATCCGATATAAACAACTACCGTCCTATAACATTGACATCAGTAGTTTACAGGCTGGTGATGCAGATAGTAAAGGAAAGGCTACAGACATGGATGGAGAGTGAGAGGGTTCTGAAAGAACCACAGAATGGGTTCCGCAAACGAAGGAGGTTTGATGACAGTCTGTTTTAATTGATGCAGTATATTGAATTAGCGGAAAAAGAACGGAGGCCTGTGTGGCTGGCATTTCTAGATATCAAGGGAGCTTACGACAGTGTGGTTCAAGAAGACTTGTGGGAATACTGGATACACTAGATGTGGAAGATTGAATACGTAATCTTTTAAAGGACATCTAGGAAAATAACAAGGTAGTTATGAAATGGGAAGAACAGGTATTTGAACCTATAGAAATAAACGCGGGCTTCGACAGGGATGTCCGTTATCACCTTTGTTATTTATGCTCTATCTACAGAACTAGAAGCCACCGCAGGTCGCGGGATCAAATACCGGCTGTGGTGGCTGCATTTCCGATGGAGGCGGAAATGTTGTAGGCCCGTGTACTCAGATTTGGGTGCACGTTAAAGAACCCCAGGTGGTCAAAATTTCCGGAGCCCTCCACTACGGCGTCTCTCATAATCAGATAGTGGTTTTGGGACATTAAACCCCACAAATCAATCAATCAGAACTAGAAGCCAAATTAGAGGGGAGTCGACTCGGCTTCAGCCTCTTTTGTTAAGCAAGAAAAACGCATTGAACAGTCATTATGAACATTCATGTATGCAGATGATATAGTTTCACTAGCCGACAAGGAAGATCTGCAGTGATTGATAGACGTCTTTGGTAATGTGGGAGATAGGGTAAATTTGAAGTTCAGCAGGGAAAAAATTGGCAATCATGACTTTAATGATAACAAAGGCAGTTAGCATAAAATACAAGAAGTGACACTAGAAATAGTGGTTAAATACAAATATTTGGGCGTATGAAAAAATAACGGGGCTGAGTACCTAAGGGAGTACTAAAGATACCTGATGACAGGAATGAAGCTGTAATGAAAAATAGGGCACTGTGGAACTTTAATAGATATGACGTTGTGAGAGAAAGAAGAAGGACGTGTTTAATGAGAAGAAGAAGAAGAGGTCGGCCTTCAAAGAGGGTTTCTGGCCTGCTACTCCTCACGGCGGTAAGGGGAAAAGGTAAAGAAAGAGGAAGGTATCATGAGGGGTGATTGTGGTAGTATAGCACAATTAATCACTGCAGACAATGTTTCGTTTGGTGTAGTACACGCACAAAAGTCTCTAAATTATCAGATGCTCTGAATACGAAAATCAAAACCTGTCTTGCTTAGAAATGCGAGCCGCCCTTTAAACTGCGTTGGACGTGATCCACACGTTCCCAAGCACCCAAACGTTTCTCTTCTGAAACAAAAGGGTCGCCCCACCACGGTGGCCTAGTGGCTAAGGTACGAGGCTGCTTACCCTCAGGTCGTGGGATCAAATCCCGGCTGTGGCGGCTGCATTTCCGATGGAGGCGGAAATGTTGTAGGCCCGTGTACTCGGATTTGGGTGCACGTTAAACAACCGCCGGTGGTAGAAATTTCCGGAGCCCTCCACTACGGCGTTTCTCATAATCATGTGGTGGTTTTGGGACGTTAAACCCCACAAATCAATCATAATCAGAAAAGGGTCACCAGTCTAGGTCATCTGCGAGGCGCTAAGAGACTGTCTTTCAACTACGTATAAATGGCACACAAACAGGGTGTGATTAATAGTATCTGCCTTGTCACACAAGTGGCGGTTGGGATTTTGGTCTTGTCCAATCTTGCATAAGTATCGTCGCGTGTATGCAACACCCAGCCGCAGTCTATGTAGTAGCGTTTCTTGGTCTCTTCTTAGTCAGAACAGAAAGCGAAAAGCGCGATAAGAGTCAAGCAAGTTAATGCGCTGGTGGCGATAAACCGGATCATTCCATAGTCCTTGCATAAGTGTCGTCATACTTTTAGACAGCAAGACGTTGATGTTATATCGGGAAAAGTGAATTGATATCACTTCGTCACTAGTGTGCGCCATTTTCGCTTCTGCATCAGCTTGTTCACTCCCAGTTATGTCACAATGACTGGGAATTCATTGCGACGCAACAGTATGTCCTTATTGAAATGCCTCATTCAACATATCTATTATGCCACACATCAGAGCACTGTATCCAAAGTCTTGTTGCATGTAGTTTTTTATTAGCTGAAGGGCCGGCTTGGAGTCGCAAAATAATGTCAATTTCGCTGGTCTCTGCCGTAAAATGTAGCACGCAGCTTGTCGGACGCCGGTCAGCTCGGTGGCAGTAGATGATGTCCGGTGTGCTATTTTGAAGCGTTGAGTGGTTTCGATTCGAGGTACAGTGAAAGCTGTTGCTGAGGAGGTCTGCGTGACAGAGCCATCTGCAAAAAGTTGTGCTGTATATCCGTACATATAGTCAATATACGACAAAATTGAAATGCTTAAGACCAGCAGTTAGTATTTTTTTCTTCTTTGTTATCCCTGAGATCGAAAGTCGCATGATCGGCTTAGGAATCGTCCAGAGTGGTATGTCGGAGATAACATGTGGTGCATAATTTTAAGGCAGCAGATCTCGTTGAGACATCATAGCTTCTGAGTATGCACCTTTGGGTCTTGTGTTAAAAGTGTCGACCAGTGAATGGTCTCGATGCCTTGTCAGTAGCGTCAGATTTACTCGTAGGGGTTTGTGTTGAAGATAAACACGAGCTGGACAATGACGTGCTTCTGCAATAGCCAGCAGAAGTACATCGATGTACTACTAGGCAAATTATTAGGGCCTGCGCCTGAGCTCCCTCGAGTGTGCGTACAGCTGATGTGTGAGCACGGGAAAGAACAGGAACACTGTATCGAAGGTATCCAATAAAAAGTGCCTGGTATAGCTGCATTAGAGATGATTTCGATGATCCCCATGATTTTCCAGAGATACGGAAAATGACCTGGACAAGGCTGTCTAGTTTTTTTTCTTAGCGATGAGATGTGCTTTGACCAAGACAAATAACGATCGATGATAACTCTGAAGAACTTGTGATGAGTTACCGAAGGTATTAAGGTCCCATCGATCACTATGAGGTAGCAAGCCATGAACTTTCTCGTAAATAGCAGGGTTGCACTTTTCGTCGGTGACAGTTGCAGTTCGCAGGTACTGAGGAATGCGGAAGTTGTCCATACTGCGCGTTGTAGTTTCTTTTGTACTTGCAAATGTGTTAGACTCGTGGTCCAAATTCAAATGTCATCTGTGCTCACACAGACACCGAGATTTCGCCTCCTAGTTTAACGAGCTTTTTACCGAGGCCAACAAGGACAATATTAAATGATGTTGGGTTCACGACTCCGCCTTGAGGCACGCCACGATAGACGGAATGCTTATTAGTGTCACCGTCGGCAGTAGACATGAATATAGTTCGTTCTTGAAGATAGCTGGCTATTCATTGATGCATGCGGCCGCCAATGCTATAGTCTTCAAAATCATTTAGAATGACGACATGCCGAACATTGTCGAATGAACCTTTGATATCAAGAAGTACTGCAGCCGTTAATCGGCGGCGCCGTTTCTGATGTACAACGGTTGTTGCCAAATGAGTCACACAGTCAATTGATGACCGTCCCTTCCGGAAGCCTGTCAAGGCGTCTGGATATACTCTTTGCTTAACTAGGAACCATTCAAAGCGCATCAGAATCATTCGTTCCATCAGTTTTCCTTTAGAAATTGCTAGCGCCACAGGTCTGTAGGATAGCATATCACTGGGAGATTGCCTGGTTTCAGCAATGCCACGATCTTGCTAGTTTTCCAGTGTACCGGTACAGTTACAGATGCCCAAGAGAGGTTGTACAAACACAGCAGTTCTTCGGTTGCCCGAGGACCAAGGGAATGCAGGGTAGCATAGGTTATTTCATCAGGCCCAGGTGCACTGGAACGTTGCGAAGTGGACATAGCCGCACGAAGCTCTTAGAGCCTGAAAAGATGGTCGAGACAGACGTCTTCCGTAGGGGGTGCGCACCGAAGCAGTGAGCCATTCGTTGTTGCAGAGCCAGAAAAGCGCATGCAAAATTCTTCGGCGATCTGTTTCTCGCTGCATGTTCTTATAGTGGCCAGTGCAAGGAAAGGACGCAGTTGCTGAAGAGCAGATGGTAGAGCTCGTACGACGTTCCATACCTTAGAAAGTGGCTTTCGTGGGCCCAGGGTGGTGCAAAATGACTTCCAGTTTTTCTAAGTACCTCTGGCTTTTCTTTTGAACGTTACGAGAGGTCCTCAGGTCTGTGATTGATTTCGTTCACCTGTATTTGCAATCAGCTCGATGACTAACTGCCCGCAGCTCTTCCTATACCACATGAACTGGCTTCCTGGAATTAGATGTGACAACACGTGTAACGGTTTGTACTGCTGTGGCAATTCTTTCTTCAATTTCTGTCGGAGATACTATCGAGCTACAAGTCTTTTCCAGCTCTTCTTGAAACGCCTCCTAATCTGGGCATCGCCTTCAAGTGCTTGCAATGCCGGTATACCATCGTAGTTGTATGTAGGGATTTGGAAAGGTGTCATGGTTTCGGGTTTGACGTTCAGCGATGTGGTCTTGTGAATGAAATGAGAGGTTCAAGCAAGATTGGAAATTAAACAACGTGGCATAGTTAAACTTGCTTTGGGAGCACACGGGAATACCTTAAACCAGAGAGGTACAGGGTGACATGGGATGGTCATCGTTTGAGTGCAGGGAAGCTAGCAGCGACATCGAACTTGAGAAGTGATTGAGAACATTAGAAGAGGAGCGTTGGATTAGAAAAGTTTTCAGCTACTTATACATGAAGAATCTCGATACTAAATGGAGAAACCTAACTCCAAAATTATCGAGTAAGTATTTCGACAGCAGAATACCAAGCAAAAAGGAAATATTCGTTTAGAAGAAGCTGAAGGAAACAGAGAGGGACACGTGGACGATTGGAATGCTTACGAAATCATCACTGGAGCCCTACCGAACTTTCAAGCTGGAAATTGAAAAAGAAAAAATCTACAATGATTCTTGGGGTAGTTCTCTGCTGTTCGAGGTCAGAACGGGAGTATTGCGGACCAAGACGTACCAAGCCGAATACGAAGGCACAGACACAATGTGTAGTGCGTGTGGAGGGGAGGAAGAAACGACTGAACATTTGATAATGTTCTGTAAAGGGCTCTACTCTATAGTCCCCCCGCAGGGGCGCCTGCGCAAGTAGGCGTTTGGTGTGTAGCGACACCACGGACCCGAGCTAACGGGGGAGTTGCTACTCCCTCCCACGCCTAGCCGTGCGTGGCTTTGCCGTGTCCGGGGAAAAGGGGATCCTGGGGGTTGAGCCGACGCTGGGTGATTGGACCTTTAAGGCCCCCTGTCAGAGGCAAGACACCCGTTTGGCCCCGGCTTCACGTAGACGGCACCCCTGGGCTGACCTACCCAGGGGAAATCGGCAGTCGCCTTTTCCTATCTCTCTCTGCCTACAACTTTGTCTTTATCTCTCACTATCTATCTGTCCTGTCTTCTACTCTCTTCTGTTTACTTCCAATTTTCCTGGTGGCAAGGGTTAACCCTGTGCAAATAGCCTACCTTGGTCTAGGCGCATTGCGTTATGGCAGTGTTGTACGGCTGACGTCTGCAAGCTTTCAGCACCTGTAAACTTGCAGTGTCCCCTTGTTGAGCTCCGTGGTGGGTGGCCGCCAACGCTGCTGAACAAAAATAAGACCGGCATGCATGGCACCTTCCCTCTACTATCTGATCGCACCGGCCTAAAGCAGGTACACACCGACGACATAAATCTCTTCAACCAGCGAATAGAAACTTTCCCCCACTTCCACGTCATTCACTGTGAAAAAACCGGAAAGCAAGCCAGGACCGTATCTCCTTTCGTAGATGCCAGGTGTCTTACGGAAACGCTCGGGGCTGGATACAAAGTAACCAAAATGGCTAGTGGAGACCTTCTTCTAGAAATTCGAGACAAAGCACAATTTGTAAAGCTAGACAGCCTCTCAACATTTGGTGACGTACCGATCACCGTAACACCACACAGATCTATGAACATCACTCGCGGAGTGGTATCTGACGCAGACTTACTTGACTTGACCGAAACTGGACTTTCGGAAGGGTGGAAGAGCCAAAATGTCAATAATGTACAGAGAATTATCATTAGAAGAGATAATAAGGAAATACCAACGAAACACTTAATACTCACGTTTGCATCCAGTAAACTACCAGATTCCATTCAAACAGGGTACACGAAAACATCTATCAGACCGTATATACCAAACCCTCGTCGTTGCTTCCAATGCCAGAGGTATGGCCATGGCTCTAAAACCTGTCGTGGTCCCCAGTCTTGTGCACAATGTGGAGTCCTAGGCCACGTGTCTGAGAACTGCAAACAACCGCCACACTGTGTAAACTGCGAAGGAAACCATGCCGCATATTCACGGTTCTGCACATACTGGAAAAAAGAAAAAGAAATAATTACATTAAAGGTGAAGGAGAACATATCATTTAAGGAAGCACGGTGAAGAGTCGCTCCATTCTATGGACCTACATACGCTGATGCGGCGCGTCAGGGGGCACCGCCGCAGCAGCCTTCGGCACTCCTTCGGCCCGCGCATACGGAGCCGGCGGTTGTGGCACCTGCCCCCAAGGCGGCTGTAGCCCAGGCTACACCGCCTACTCCCAAACACAGACTGGAGACTTCATAGTCCTCGGGTCTCAAGGCCTCCCCTCACCAGGCGAGGCCCGAAATCTGAACAGCCCGCTTGTGCGGGCGTCCAGTGCCTCCGAGGAGGCAATGAATACGTCGGTACCCTTGGTGCCGAAAGAGCGGCGTGGCTCCTTGGAGCGTGCCAAGAAAACAAAAAAAAGCAAATAACAGGGTCTAGTGACGGCCCTGTTAAGTGAACTCAAATTCTCCGTCTAAACAGCCACTCGCGTTTCGTACACACAGCACTATTTTACATTCACCATGAACACTCAAATTATACAATGGAACGTCAGGGGCCTTCTCAGAAACCTTGACGACATCCAAGAGCTCTTACACGAACACTCACCAAAAGTGCTGTATGTACAAGAAACACACCTTAATTCAAAACACACAAATTTTCTTCGTAAGTACGTTATTTTTCTAAAAGACCGTGATGATGCCATGACATCATCCGGAGGTGTTGCCATCATAGTGAATCAAGGAATTGCATGCGTACACTTACAACTCCAAACATCCCTTGAGGCAGTGGCTGTTCGAGTGGTTCTTTTTGATAAACTGATCACAATCTGCACTATTTACATTCCTCCTAGCTATCAGCTGCAAAAACGTGATTTAAATTTAATTGATGAACTTCCGGAGCCTTATGTTCTCCTTGGAGACTTCAATGCGCATAGCAGGCTATGGGGAGACTCTCATTGCGACGCGCGAGGTCGACCGATTGAACAGTTCCTTCTCTCCTCGAATGCATGTCTCCTAAATAGAAAAGAACCAACCTATTATAATCTCGCACATAACACCTACTCCTCCATAGACCTAAGCATAGTATCTCCATCTCTTCTGCCTCTACACCAGTGGAAAGTCGTCAGTAATCTGTACGGAAGCGACCACTTTCCTGCAGTTTTACGCACAACTACAGCAACTGAGTGTCCACCCCGTGTTCCCAAATGGCTCATAAACAGAGACAACTGGGAACGGTTTTATACCATCGCTCGTATAGATTGGAGTGACATATGTACTTTAAGCATTGATGTTGCTGTCGACTACTTTACAGCTTTTTTGATTGATGGTGCAACAAAATGCATCCCACAAACAAATGGACACCCAGGAAAACGGCGTGTGCCATGTTGGAACTCTGAATGCCGAAACGCACGCAAACAGCAAAACAGAGCTTGGACGCTGCTTCGGAACTCACCGACAGCCGAAAATCTTGACACCTTCAAGAAAATAAAGTCTCAAGGCAGGAGAACGCGTCGGCAGGCTAGAAGAGAAAGCTGGCAGAAATTTTTATCAGGGGTCAATTCACACACACAGGAGGCTAAAGTCTGGAACATGGTCGGTAGGATAGCAGGAAAACAAGTACACACACTTCCACTTGTGGACACTCAGTGTGATACCTTGGAAGATCAGGCAAACTTCCTCGGTGCATACTTCGAACAACTGTCCAGCTCATCCCACTATACTGACACTTTCCAAAAATACAGAACAAGAATAGAAAAGCAGAAACTCGAACACAAATGCACTAGATCCGAGGCATATAACCAAGCTTCCAGTCTAGCTGAGTTGCGAATGTCTCTAAACTCCTGCAGTACTTCTGCCCCAGGTTCTGACCGTGTGGTGTATGAAATGTTAAAAACATACCAATCGAAACACGAAAAACTTTACTTTGTTTGTACAATGCTATCTGGTTTTCTGGCACTATCCCTACCTCCTGGAAAGAGGCTATTATTATTCCCTTTTTGAAAGAGGGCAAAGACTTTTCTTTACCCTCAAGTTATAGGCCTATAGCACTTACAAGCTGCTTGTGCAAAGTCTTCGAAAAAAGGATAAACTGCCGACTTGTACATTTTCTTGAAACAAATAGTTTGCTCGACCCATTTCAGTGCAGGTTTCGAGAAAGTAGATCTACCACAGACCACATTGTTTGTATCGAGGCACAGATCAGGGACGCCTTCGTCCATAAACAATATTTTCTCTCTGTGTTCCTCGATATCGAAAAGGCTTATGATACAACATGGCATTTCGGAATTCTAAGAGACCTGTCCCACCTTGGCGTGCGCGGAAGAATGTTTCACATAATCGAATGTTACCTGTCAAACCGGACATTTTGTGTCCGTGTGGGCACGGTTCTTTCCCAAACATTTGTCCAGGAAACAGGCGTGCCACAAGGTGGCGTACTTAGCTCCACACTTTTTCTCATAAAAATGAATTCCTTGCGCTTGACCATCCCTCGCAATATGTGTTATTCTGCATATGTCGATGACGTCCAGCTCGGCTTTAGGTCTTGAAATCTGGCAATGTGTGAGTGGCAGGTTTATTTAAGTTTAAACAAGGTCTCCCAATGGGCAGAGGAAAACGGATTCCGACTGAACCCACAAAAAAGCACGTGTGTCTTCTTCTCTCGAAAGAGAGGCATGCACTTAGAACCCGACATTGAACTGAACGGTCAACGTTTGTCTGTTAACGCGGAGCATATATTCTTAGGATTAATATTGGACAACAAGTGGACCTTCGTACTGCATATCAAGTATTTAAAAACAAAATGCTTAAAGGCCCTGAATATTTTAAAAGTGTTGTCACGTACTACGTGGGGTAGTGACAGGCAATGTCTCATGAATCTGTATCGAAGCCTCATTCGCACCCGCTTAGATTATGGGGCCGTTGTTTATCAGTCTGCAACTCAAAGTGCTTTGAAGATGCTGGACCCCGTGCACCATTTGGGCATCCGCCTTTCTACGGGTGCTTTTCGCACCAGCCCCGTAGAAAGCCTTTATGTTGAGTCAAAGAAGTGATTGCTACATCTGCAGAGAACTTACATGTCCTTTGTTTATTTCTTTAAGGTGAAAGCAGATAAGAAGCACCCCTCATACTCTGCTATTTATGATTTGTCGAGCTCCATTCTGTTTCAAAACAGGCCTTTGATGAGGCAGCCCTTCTCAGTTCGACTGAAAAGTAGCTGAGGAAACTGGAGTCTCACTTGAACACAGTTTAATGGCTCCTGTAGCATACCCGCCACCGTGGCAATGGCAGACTATAAACTGCGATGTGTCCTTTCTTGAAGTTACAAAACATGCGCCTATTGCCCATATTCGAACATACTTCCTGGAACTTCAACACAAATACACACGTCCTGAGTTCTTTACAGATGCCTCCAAGTCCAACTCCTCTGTGTCCTACGCTGTTGTCGGCCCATCCTTTTCGGATGCTTGCCCTTGTTGCGAAGCGCCCCTCCGACGACGTTACGAAGGGCGCCTCGAAATCTCACCGCTGCAACCACTGTTTCGAAAGACGGTGACGCCAACACGGTCCCGAAGGCGCCACTCCTTCGAACTCCGCAGGGAAGGTCACCAGCCGTTTGGTAGCGTAGGTTTCTCAGCTCGCGACTGCTTCTGCGCAGAGCTGATAGACGAGCGGACGAGACGACGGTGAGTTAAACAAGGTTTATGTACAGCATATATACAGAGGCGTTACAATTTCGGCACTGGGGTCGACAGAGACGCGAAGAGCTGAGCTCTTCCCTCTAACACAGAGCTCTGCTCTGAAATGGGTACGCTGTCAAAGGGGTCTCTCTCGACGCGCCGCAGGGCTTCTTTTATATGCCCCGGGTCCAATTCAAATGTCCAGCCCGAAGCGCCGCTGGTCGCGAGGTCAGAATCCTTCAATGAGGGCACCGCTGGGCCGCGTCCTTCTTTCTCATCGAATCTGGAGAGGCTGCGCTGCAGGTGGCTCTACCCAAGGACGAGTGACGTCGCCGCGCATTGCGTCACCCCCCCCCCCCCCGACAGGAAGACGCCGGTTGTTTACTCGATGGTTTCGCTGGCTGCGCTGAGTCACTGCACGTGGGCGACAAAGGCGCTGCGCGTGTTTACGCCGTTGAGTTGTTCGCGTCAGGTGGGCTGGTCTTCACACAGATTGCCTTTTTCAGAGGCACGGACGTCCGCTGTGGACTCGCAGGCATAACAGCACCCCTGCCGCCAGAGAATGCGCCGAAAAGACGAGCTGCTTCCACGTGGCTCGGATGTCAGGCGCGCTCGTTCGCCAGGTCCCACCAGGTTCGTCACCAGGGCCACGTGGAAAATGCAGCTCCAGACTCTGTTCCGGGAACACATCCCATTCTTGAGGACGGATCGCAGCTCCACTGGCTTGTCGCCACAACTTGTCGACCAGCTTCGGTCGTGTCTTCTGACGATCCTTGGTTTCAGCACTTGTCGATGGTTCTGCAACTTGTCACGAACGGTTCGACAACAGACAACACACGACACAAGCAAGTGCCCTCGGTCACCCGACAGAACACCAGACAAAGTATAGTACAACATATACCTATAGCTACGTGTCTTTCGGAATTTCGTTCCCTCTACATCAAGAGGCACATGTGGGACACAAGACTCTTAAAATGACAACTCAAATTTTTACACATACAATAACTTAACGAATTAGAATAGAACATAAAGTTGGCTCCTTGAGCTCATTCTGGACGAGAGCGCTCAGCTCAGATCGTGATGACGTCAAAATTTTGCCCCGAATCGCCAGCGAGAAACCGAAAGGTCGAGAAGATACTAACTAAACGCACGGCTTAATGCGTCTGCATTAGCGTTTAGCTTTCCTTTTTTGTAGCGAACGTCAAAGTTGTGCTGTTGGAGTATCATGCTCCACCTTAGTAACCGGCCACTTTTAGGCGACATGTTATTTAACCAGGTTAGAGGACAGTGGTGCGTTTCAACCACAAACCTCGAACCGGAGACATAACAAGCTATCTTTTGAACGGCCCACACGAGGCAAGCGCATTTCTTTTCAGAGGTACTGTACGCCTCTTCCCTGCCGCTGAGTTTTCGACTTAAATACAAAACTGGCCTTTCGTTACCAGCATTGTCTTCCTGGCACAATACAGCTCCCATGCCGCGATCACTCGCGTCGCATTGAATCACAAATCTCTTAGAGAAATCGGGTGCCACGAGACCAGGCTTTTCGCTTAGGGCCTGTTTTAGCTGGCAAAACACATTCTCCTTTTCTGAGTCCCATACTACTTTAACCGGCTCGGATTTTGGAAGTGCGTCAGTTAGAGGGCTGGCAATGCTAGAGTAATTTTGCACGTGATGCTGATAGTATCCAGCCAAGCCCAAGAATGCCCTTATCTCAGATTTTGTGGTTGGTCGTGGATAGTTCACGACAGCGGCTACCTTAATTTCTGAAGGTCTACGCCCGCCACACCCCACAACGCGCCCTAGGTAAGACACCTCGCCACACCCTAGGTGACATTTAGTAGGTTTCACGGTAAGGCCAGCCTCTCTCAACCTGTTCAGCACGACGCGTAAATGCTTGACATGTTCTTCCCAGTTGTTGGAGAAGATGGCGACATCGTCAAGATACGGCAGAGCGAACTCGGGGAGGCCTTTAAGAACGCGGTCCATTAAGCCTGAAAAAACAAAATGGTGCAATTTTCAATCCAAAGCTCAGCTTAAGTGGACGATACGTTCCAAATGGAGAAACAAATTTGGCATAGCGGCTAGCACGCTCTGTAAGGGGGACTTGCCAATACCCTCGCACGAGGTCTAACGTGGAAATATAGCTGGACTGTGACACACTTTCCACCCTCTCCTCTAGGTTTAGTATCGGGTAAGTTTGGTCTCGAGTTATTGCGTTAAGACGCCGGTAATCGATGCATGGCCTCGGATCTTTTCCTGGCACCTGAACCAATATTAGAGGGGATGTATAGTCACTCTCGCCCGGTACTATGACTCCCAACTCCAGCATTTTATCGATCTCCTCTTTCATGATCTGCTTTTGCACGGGGGAACAACGATACGGCTTGCTACGGATTGGCTCCTCACAAGTTAGCTCGATATCGTGCTCGATCAACGTCGTGTTTCCGGGACGGTCCGAAAACACGTCTCGAAACTCGGAGACAATCCTTCTCAGGTCCTCCTTCTGGACTTCACTTAACCTAGGCTCTAGGTTCAACTACTCCAAGATTACCTCCGATCCCCTTTCGATTACACCACTAGAACTCAAAATTTCTTCTCCCTCTTCCTCTGAAGCATTCAACAGCAGATTTACGACCACTTGACGTTGAACGTATGGTTTCATCAAGTTACTGTGGTAAAGTTTGTTAGGCAGCCTTCCTAACTTCACTTCATAATTAGTATCAGAAAGCTTCGATATTACTTTGGCGGGCCCTTCCCAATGAACCTCAAGCTTGTTCTTTTTGAACGGCCGCAGCAGCATTACTTGACTACCAACTTCAAATGTGCGCTTCTTCGCCGATTTGTCGTAGTACTCCTTCGACAACACTTGTGCAGCCTTCATGTGGCTTTCCACAAGATCTTTCGTTTTTCCAAGCCTCTGAAGGAAATCTAAAACATACGCAACTACATTAGGGTCCTCATCGAATCCCTCCCAGGACTCGCTTAGCATTCGCAATGGTGTTCTCAAACTCCTGCCATACACAAGCTCTGCAGGGCTAAAACCAGTGTTCTCATGAGGAGCTGATCTCAAAGCGAACATAGCGGGAGGAATACACGCTTCCCAGTCGCATTTGTGCTCGTAGCAGAGAGCTCTCAGTATCCGTTCCAGAACGGAATGCATACGCTCTACCGGATTAGATTGCGGGTGATGGATCGAGCTGTGCACTACTTTTATTCCACATTTACCATAAAGGTAGAGGTAAGGCAGCTGGTGAAGACACTACCATTGTCGCATTGAATTTCAGAAGGAAATCCGACGTGTGCAAATATAGATAGCAGTGCATCCACGACATGAGGAGAATTGAGCTCCTTAAGTGGTATCGCTTCCGGAAATTTTGTGGCTACACAGAGAGCCGTCAGGATGTACCGACAACCTTGCCTTGACTCTGGCAATGGCCCTACTATATCAATTACTAGGCGTCGAAAAGGTTCTGTTATATTTGGCACAAGCTTCATGGATGCCTTCCACTTGTCCGTGGATTTTCCCGCTCTCTGACAAGTGTCGCATGAGCGTACAAAGTCTTCGATATCCTTCCAGCATTTTGGCTAATAAAACTCAAGGGAAACTTTAGCCTTGCTTTTTTTATGCCGAGATGCCCTGCCCATGCGTTTTCATGCGCCAGTTCCAATAGTTGGCGACGATACTTTTGTGGCACCAAGAGCTGCTCATACTTGCGACCTTGCGCATTTGTGTAGGTCCGATACAAAAGCCCTGCTTTCTCAAAAAAAGAAACATTCTTTTTCTTTTTTCCCAAGTTCACGCTTTTCATTAGCGCTTTAATCGAGAGGTCCTCACGTTGCTCTCGAATGAGCGTTTCTCGATCAATCCTCGACAGCTCACTCCAACTTTCCGCTACAGGCGAGAGCGTTGCAGCCCTCTCGCTCTGATTCAATGGCGCCATGTCGTCTCTCCTTGCTACGGAAACTGCGCCGGTCGCTTCGGCGACGGGCCGCTCGCGTGACTGATCACATGACACACGCGGAAAATTTCCTCTCTGAGGTTCCGTCGACCCGCCTGCAAGTTCGCTTGAGAGTTCACCGCATTGAACAAGATCAAGCTCCTGCGAAAGCTTCCTCGCTTGCGATCGCGTGAGGGCCATGTACGCTAAGTTGGGGAAGAACGATTTACCCTGCTCTTTGAGAAGCTGCTCTGAGTTGTAAGAGAAAAGATAAGGAAAACGATCGGGAAGCGCGGCAGACACAGCCGCTTCGGTGCGAAGCTTACCGAACGGGCCTTCAATGAACCGTGGCGATTGGTAAGCAAGCACTCTGCTCCTCGGCGACTTGCCTGATCCACGCGCATTTTCCTGTAAAGTCATCCGGAGACACCAATAAAGGATGGACAACATCCATGGTTGCCGCTGAGTCACGAAGTGCTCGATACGTTTGCCCATTCACACTAAGTTCTTGGATATACGGCTCCAACAACCGCATGTTCTTTTCCGATTCTCGGATTGTTGCAAAAGCAAACCTTTGCTTACAGTTTATCGCGATGTGCCCTTCCTTTTTTCAGTTGTAGCAGATTAGTGGCTTCCGTGATTCAAACGCCTGTGTGGTATCAGTGCGTTGTTTAGGAACCTCACTCGATTTCTCCGCTTCTGTTTGCCCTTCCCCTTCACTGTCCTTCGTAAGAGACGGGTCCTTCTTGAAATTACGGTGCGGAGCGGGTTTCCGTTGATCAGGTTTCTTTGAAAAGCCCTCTTTTCTTTCATCTTTTTCAACGCGCACTGCCCTGCTACGCAACTTTCGGCGAGTATAATAGTCCTCAGCATCTCTGCTGCCTTGTTTAGCTGTACTTCACCAATTTTGTCCTGCAGCCAAAGTTTGACATCCTCCTCGATGCAGCGGTAGAATTGCTCCAATGCAACGCATTCCACCACTTTATCGCGGTCGTCATAAACACCTTCGCCCTTGAGCCATTCAATTAAATCGGCTTTAAGACGAAACGAGAAGTCAACGTGTGACTCATTCCCCTTTTTAGCATACCGGTACCTTTGCCTGAAAGCCTCGGGTGACAACTTATAACGTCTCAAGAGCACTTCCTTAACCTCGTCATAGCTCTCAAACGGTTCCCTCGACAGGCAAGTTATCGCGTCGGACACTTCGCCGGGAAGAAGAGCTAACAGGTTCCGCGCCCAAAGAGACCGCTCCAAAGCGTTTCGCTCACAGACGTGTTCAAACTCGACGAGATACTTCGCCATGTCCTCGCCTACTACGAACGGTGGCAGTTGGTCCCGAATTCTAAAACCGCTGACCTGAATCGTCGGAGAAGCTACGCTAGGCGCCTGCGAACACTGTAGGATTGCCAATTCTATTCGCTTCAACTCGAGGCGCTCCTGTCTCTCGGCCTCCTCGCGCTCGCGACGTTCTCGCTTTTCAGCTTCTTCATGTTCGCGAGCTTCTCGCTTTTCAGCTTCTTCACGTTCGCGAGCTTCTCGCCTTTCAGCCTCTTCACGTTCGCGAGCTTCTCGCCTTTCAGGCTCCTCGCGGCGTGCTTTGATATCCACCCAGGCCTCATCAACTTCCTCAGCCGACAGTCCCCCATCCTTGATGATCTCAAGGATCGCTTGCTTTCGTTTCGCACGGCCCAAAGTAATGCCGAGTTCCTCACAAATTTCGATGAGTTCCTTCACTCTAAGGTTCTCCATCGTACACACTAGCCTCTTGCTGTTTGCCCCTGTTAAGAATATACTTGCCGTACCCACTATAAGCCCACTAGCAAGACGCGCAAGCAATTTTAAACACTACCGTGTTTACACCCTCCGCATTAACTTTGGTTTCAAAGCGCTTCGACTTGGCTTGAAACAATCAGAGCTCACTTCAATGCTTCAAAAAGCCCTTCTCTAAACTACTACAACCTGAGCTAGAGTAGTCTGGTGAACTGAGGGGAAAACATCAGGCACTCACCGCATAGATGTCGCTGACGCCAGCCGATCCCGCAGCTGCCAACCACTGTTGCGAAGCGCGCCTCCGACGACGTTACGAAAGGCGCCTCGAAATCTCACCGCTGCAACCACTGTTTCAAAAGACGGCGACGCCAACACGGTCCCGAAGGCGCCACTGCTTCGAACTCCGCAGGGAAGGTCACCAGCCGTTTGGTAGCGTAGGTTTCTCAGCTCGCGACTGCTTCTGCGTAGAGCTGATAGACGAGCGGACGAGACGACGGTGAGTTAAACAAGGTTTATGTCGAGCATATATACAGAGGCGTTACAATTTCGGCACTGGGGCCGACAGAGACGCGAAGAGCCGAGCTCTTCCCTCTAACACAGAGCTCTGCTCTCAAATGGGTCCGCTGTCAAAGGGGTCTCTCTTGACGCGCCGCAGGGCTTCTTTTATATGCCCCGGGTCCAACCCAAATGTCCAACCCGAAGCGCCGCTGGTCGCGAGGTCCCAATCCTCTAATGAGGGCACCGCTGGGCCACGTCCTTCTTTCTCATCGAATCTGGAGAGGCTGCGCTGCAGGTGGCTGCACCCAAGGACGAGTGACGTTGCCACGCATTGCGTCACCCCCCCCCCCAAGACAGGAGGACGCCGGTTGTTTTCTCGACGGTTTCGCTGGCTGCGCTGACTCACTGCACGTGGGCGACAAAGGCGCCGCGCGTGTTCACGCCGTTGAGTTGTTCGCGTCAGGCGGGCTGGCCGTGACACAGATTGCCTTTTCCAGAGGCACGGACGTCCGCTGTGGACTCGCAGGCATAACACCCTCTACATCCAGGCACAAGTATCTTCACAGCGGAAGCTTAGGCGATACTTGTGGCAGCTAAATACATGAAACAATTACAAATACAAAAAGCAGTAATTTTTACAGACTCCGTCAGTGTGGTAACGGCTCTGCACAGTCATAAAAACAAAAAAAAAACCGGTCCTCGTCTCACCTTACTCCAATTTATGCACACTCCACACACTCAACCAACATGTTTTAGTGTGCTGGGTGCCAGGGCACCGAGAGATTCAAGGTAACGTGAGGGCGGATCAGCTCGCTGCATCCGTCCACAAAAGCACTGCCCCTACACCCATATCAATCCCGGCCCTTGATCTTAAGCCGTCTCTCAAACGAAACCGCAGGGTATACTGGCAGAGCAAGTGGGATACAGACACACAAAACAAACTTCTCATTATTAAGCCACACCTTGGTCAGTGGCTGCCAGTATAAAAATCGCGTCATACGGAGGTAATACTAACGAGACTCAGGGTAGGACACACATACACGACACACACATATCTTTTGTCCGGTGGCGATCCACCACTGTGTGACAGATGTGGTGAAGCATTGATAGTCCTTCACATGTTAATTCAGTGCAAACACTTAGAATCTCTAAGGAAACAGCACTTTCCATTACCCTACCGACAACATTTACCTTTACACCCTGCAATGTTCGTTGGTAGGGAACCGCTTTTTAGTTATAATTTATTGTTAGCGTTTTTAAAAGAAATTCATAATTTTCATATAATATACCCGGGCATTCCGTAGCACGACCTCTCCAGAGAGGTTTTTGCTGCGGTGGCTACACAACAAAGCACTTGCCTCACGGCCCTTGGACGCAAGGGTACGAACGAGTGAGGCACTTGTGCTAATGCCATACATGTCCGCCATCGTTTTTATCATCACCAACTTTTGTCATCTATTCGCACCACACACCTTTCACGGCATGGTCATGATTTTATTACTTGTATGATTTTACCCCCCTTACCACGAGGAGTTTTATGGCCCTTATACAGCCGCTAATCTTAATCATTGTCCACATTCCTTATCCCATAAACTGGCGCTCTTTGGCCATCAAATGGCCCTTGCGCCAAAAACACCATATATCATCATCATCTACTCTATAGTCCAAGATAATGGCGCGGAATTTTTTAAAGCATAGGAGTTTAGGAATAGTGAAGGCACAATAGACTTTAAACGGGTAGAAATAGCCAGGAGTAGGCTAGTTGATAGGCAGCTGCAATCAAGGCGCGAGTGAAATTCAATCCTTCAACACGTAGTGATAGTACTTAACTTTATGGCTAGGTGGCGTGAGCTACCGCCCGATCTAAACGGCACAGCCGGATACATCTATCCATCCACCCATCCTCGCTTTTGGCGCGCTTCTTTTCTCTTCACCAGGAGACAGATGCATGGACAAACGGACGTTACACTACAAATTGGAAACACCACAAGACATATGCGAACGCATCAGCAAGCAGGTTGCAAAATGTAGTGCGACAAATAGTAGGTCACCGCTAAAAGTGCGAGATGAGGAGGAATTCCATAACAAATATTCACGTTGCGAGTACAATGCTCGAGTGCTGCGATGCCTTCTTGCAAGAAGTAGCAGTAGTATGACTAGACTCGGAGAAGCCTTTTGATAAGCTAACAAATGCCATTGCTTTCCTTGTCACAGAACACGCCAATGTATACAGGTTCCGTCTTATTAGAAGTAGCAAAGATGTGCTACCGTAACGTATCAACGCGAATTGTATAAGAGCCCTAACCTATCGACTGACTGGTTCAAAAACATTTGTTTAGTGAAGTTATGTGCAGAGAACAGTCATTAAGGCACCTCTCCTACGTGCAACCGTATTCGCCAGTGGTGCAAAGTCATTCCACTTCCGGGCACCGCAGTGAACGGACGCGGAATATTGTGCTCCTCGAAAGGGGCGGTTTGAGCGCCCCAGCTGGGCCGCGTTATCAGGTTCAACGACATGACTTCGACACGAGACTACCAGCTTATGTTGCCCCAGTTGCCTACAGGTACGACCGTAACCACAACGGTATTTTTGCACACTGTCGGAAAGGCCAGACCTTACCAAGTTGAAAATTTCCGAGATGCTTTGAGCATACTACAGCTTTTGCCGGAGGTGTTGGCCCTTGGGGCCTATCAGATGAACCACGTGTGGGCGATAACGTTCAAGGACGGAAACGCCAAGAAGAAGATTCTTTCAAGTCCAACTTTCAGTGTCAAGGATCTGAACTTTGTGTGGTGATAGAACCATGCAATCAAGATATTCGTATGAAGGTATATTGGCTTTTGTATACTACTCTGGTGAAGCCATAAGGACCGCCCTGTTGAGTTTCGGAAATGTCAGCGAAACTTCCCGGGATAAATGGCGTGTACAAGGCTGCGTAGACAAAGGGTCGCACACGCATTGGGTGTCTCTGCGTTTGAAGCCCGGATACACCTTAGAATATTTGCAGCATGAACTTTGCATTAGAGAAGACCATGCGCTCGTGAACGTTCCAGGCCGACCACCGCTTTGCCACCGTGCTGCGGCACCGGACACATACGGCGCGAGTGCCGAGTACCACGTTGCGGGCTCTGCCATCGCTTCGGCCATGACGAAACCCAGTGCGTGCGCAGTTACGCAAACATGACAGGCTCCGGACGTAGCGAAGCTATGGAAGAGCACTTTATGGACCAGCATGACGCAGAGGCAATCGTCATGGGGGGCGGAGACTCAGTGAGGACTGAAGGTAAACAGCAGGTGACACCATCCGGTGAGAACAAGGACAAAAACAAAGGTGGGGCTGTACCCGCCGCCAGCATAGAGGAGGCATTGGAGGGGGACAAGAACACAGCGGAGAAGAACTTTCACTAGTAAATCAGCGAGCCCGGTGTGGACGGACCAGCTAAAGACCCCACCTACAGGGAGTACGACCGAAACTCTACGTAACTGATCGTTAAGAGGCCGCTTGAGGTAAATCAAGAAAGTGACACAGGGGCAGCTTCCACCGGTGAACCACTTCCGAAGGCGCCATTCGTCAGGCGACCAACCTTGAAGATACAACCCAAGGTGCCGCCCGATAGGTCTGCATCATCATCAGAAAAAAAAGGCCTCGCCAGCAGACTCGCTTAGTGGGTATGTTGGCTTGTGAGACTTCCAGACGGAGCTGGAGATAGACGTGCAGTGTCGAAAGGTAAAAATTTGCACCGCCAGAAAAAAACACTCGGGCCAGGCCTGAGAAGGCCAGGCCACTTCAAGCAGAGCGACAAGATCGAAGTCAGTCACCCGATAATATGAAACAGGCACAATGCGAGAAACAAGCCTTACCGCTCTCGGGTTCTTCGAATTCAGGCTTTGCACCGAAGATAGGCACAATAAATACATGAGGGTTAGCGGTGCAAAAAAAGGCAAACGCAGTTAAAGAGAATGCTAGTCGAAAATGACGTAGACGTATAAGCATTGCAAAAATGTAGGATTGAGAGCGTTGAGCAGGCAGATCGCATAGTGAACCTTTTTTAAGCATATTATAATGTATGTGTATGCCATGCCGTTGGGAAGTCTGAGGGCTGCATTTTGTATTTAAAGAATTTTTTGGTATCGTTGAAGAAAGAGTCGTCACTTCTGATGATGGAAGATTAGTTCTGTGTGATTTTGCTTTATGCGGGAAAGAATGGCGAATCGTTTGTGTGTACACGCCAAATATAGCCCCCGACAGGAAATGTTTTTTATTATTATGTAGCCACGTTTCTAAAGTGTAATAGAGTTGTTGTATTGCTCAAGAACTTCAATTGTATTTGCATGCCCGAGGATAGTGTAAAGAACGCACCAGTTTGCCATAAACGTGCCCTACAGTGGTGTGCAATAACTGAAGAGTGTGGTAAAGCAGACATTGGTGATGTTATCCGAGGCAGCTATAGGCAATATACACATTTTCAGCATCAAAGTCATGCTAGACTAGGTCATATAAATGTGGTTGAAAATATCGTGCCTGTGTGTGCGAATTGTACCATAAAACATGTTAGCTGTAGTGATCATAGTCTTGTAATGCTCGAAGTTGGCAGGGAAAAGAGAAATGCCAAGTTTAACAGGAACTTCTGGAAGTTAAACGAATTAAGAGACGAGACTTTCGTGAAAGTGGTAAGCCAGAAGGCTCAGGATGCTCTGTTAAATGAGAAAGCAAGCGCTATAGAAGTCGGGGAACAATTTAAAATTGAAGTTAAAATGTACGCAATCAGGAGAGCAGGAGCGGTAAGATATAAAGAAAAGCAAAAATAAAATTTGGCAGATCCCACATACAGCGGGAATCGATAATATGCGAAGCCAGAAAGAGAAATGTTGATATGTCACTTTAAAATCAGCACAACGTTACGAGGTGCAGGTAAATGATGCTGTACATGACTTCCATGTCATGATTATCATGTTTGGATGTGTCGTTTGCCTTCGTCATCTATTCACGTCATGTGATACCAAATTCAGTATATGTGGAGCTAGCGAAACACCCGCTAGCACGCTATGAGCACGGTATGTTGTCATGTTCTTACATGACCCGCGTGTCAGGATTATTATGTTTGCACTAGTCATAAATTTTGTCATTCATTGCCCCACCGCGGTGGTCTAGTGGCTAAGGTACTCGGCTGCTGACCCGCAGGTCGCGGGCTCGAATCCCGGCTGCGGCGGCTGCATTTCCGATGGAAGCGGAAATGTTGTAGGCCCGTGTGCTCAGATTTGGGTGCACGCTAAAGAACCCCAGGTGGTCGAAATTTCCGGAGCCCTCCACTACGGCGTCTCTCATAATCATATGGTGGTTTTGGGACGTTAAACCCCACAAATCACTCAATCAATCAATTTTGTCATTCATTGACGTTACGTAACACTAAATTTGGTATATGTGGTGCCAGCAAAACTGCCGTGAGCGTATAATGAAAGGCCCAATATATTCCAATGTAGCGTTGACGCGCACGCACGCTGCGCACAGCGACGCTACGTTAGCAAAACGCGAGCACTCTATAATCTGACACCAGGCGAGACCAGCGTCTGTCGGCGCTACCAGACGGCAACCGGTGCGAAATGCGAAATGCTACATTACGCGCCGATACGTTACATAGACGACACTGCGTCTCCCTCTTTTCGTGACGTCGGGACGCCGGACGCGCTGAAACGCGCATGCACCAAAGTAATGCAGCACGGGGTGCCGGCGAATAAATGGCAGCACCGGCGCCTGGCGTGCTAACGTTGGCGTGACGCGCCAAAACGAACGCCGGCGAGCCCACGCACCATGTCTCGTCTAAATGTATTGACACCGTAACTGTGGCGTGTAGTCATGTTCTCACATGATAAGCATCTTATGAATATATTGTTTGCACCAGTCATATGTTCTCTGATCTCGCGCTATAACCATCGCCTATTGTAACATTTGCAGGAGGCCCGAAACAATCTATCACATCTGTCTAGACTGCTATGACTCAGTGTTCCTGTGGGACGTCCTCCAGAGGACGATCAAGAAACACTTACAGCTCACGCCATTCGGCATCCGCTTCTTGCCCTGGGAACTAGCAGATGACGTGCCATGTGATCTGATAATGCATATCAATATGCATAGTAGCATGAGGCAAACAAGAATGGATATTAGGCATGAGCAACAAGATAGAAAAGCTGCTAAGGTGTATTTACATTGATATCTGCTATAGGTTAGAACTGTGTTACTTGATCTACGCAAGCCACCTCACTGGTCACCCGCACTTGACAAATTGCTGATAGTGAAATATTTCTGACTATGTAACACGGGACATACTGTCGTTCCCGTTTTTAGAATGTACGTATACATGTCTTGTGAAATGATAAATTCAAAGATATGAATCCCTGTGTGCTGTGTACAGAGAGAGAGAAACAACTTTTATTGAAACGGCAAGTGTTAGAGGAGTTGACTCCCCTCCCTTAGATGGCAGCCAGGAGTCCTTGGGCCCTAGCGGCATCTTCGGCTTGCCTGATGACCTGTAGTTGGTCCTCGATGCTTGAGCTTAGCAGCGCGGTCTCCCACTGCTCCGTATTCATGTATGTGTTTGGCCCCTTCACGATGTTGGGGCAAGCCCAGATAATGTGTTTGAGGTCCGCCCGCTGATCGCAGTGTTTACACCTGTCTGAGTAGAGGTCCGGGTAACAATGATTATAAGCGATTGGGTTTGGGAACGTGTTTGTTTGTAATAGGCGCCACGCTGTCGCCTGCTGCTTATTTAATGAGGAGTGTGGTGGCGGGTAATGCTGCCTTCCTAATCTGTAGTGCTTGGTAATTTCGTTGTAACTGAACATGCGGTCTCTCTCCGCACGCGGGCTCCGCATCATTCCTGCCCCTGCTCGGCTCGCTAACTCTCGAGCTAGGGTGTGTGCGGTTTCATTGCCCGGGAGGGAGGAGTGGGAGGGCGTCCATATAACATAAACGTCGCGCTCTCCGCGAAAGTTATTTAAGATTCTTAACGCCTCTTTCGAGACCCTTCCGTTAGCGAAGTTATAAATCGCGGTTTTAGAATCACTGATTACGACGCTGGCCCTTGTGGACGCAAGCGTCAGCGCTATGGCCGTTTCTTCAGCGATTTCCGAATTTCCTGTTTTAATGGTGCCGCTAGCAAGCAGGTGGCCCGCTTGATTTGAAGCGACTATTGCCATGTGTCGACCGTCTGTATATTCGGCTGCATCTACATATACCACGTCCGCGTCATGTTGAAACTTCTTGTGCAGTGCTCTCGCTCTTGCATTCCTCCGCTCCCGGTGATGTTCGGGGTGCATGTTTCTGGGTAACGGAGGTATTATGATGCGCTCTCTGGTTTCTTTTGGGATATCGTATTTATTGCCGCTTTGGCCAGCGTACGTTATTGCAAGTTTGTGCAGGATGTGTCTTCCCGTGTTGCTTTGCGCGAGTCGTTCATATTGCGCTATCATATGAGCCTCAATAAGTTCGTCTAGCGTGTTATGCATTCCTAACGCTTCGAACTTTTCGTTAGACGTGGTGATCGGTAATCCGAGGGCTTGCTTATATGCTTTTTTAATTATGCATTCTATCTTTTGTTTTTCCGCCGCTTGCAACTTGAGGTATGGGGTCACATACACTATGCGGCTGACGACGAAGGCTTGGATGAGCTGCACTAAGTTGTGTTCTTTCACGCCGTAGTTTTTGTTGGTGATTCTTCGAATCATTCGAATGGTTTGTTGGATGTTGTTATCCAGGAACTTTATTGCTTCCCCGTTATGTCCGTTCTCGGATATTCGGAGTCCCAGAACTCTTATGCGTTGTACCTGAGGTATTGGGTAACCTCCTGCTAAGATTGTGATGTTGTGTCGTTCGTGAATGCGCTTGCGACCTCTGCTTGTAGGTCTGTAGAGTAATAACTCCGATTTTTGAGGAGAGCACTTTAGGCCATTGTTCTCCACGTATCGCTCTACCGTATTTACTGCTTATTGTAAAATCTCTTCTATGTGACCGTCGCTCCCGCCCGTCACCCATAGGGTGATGTCATCCGCATAGATACTGTGCTGAAGCCCTTCGACGCGTTCCAGCTCTGAGGGTAAACCAAGCATCGCCACGTTGAATAGGAAAGGGGAAAGCACCGAACCTTGTGGTGTTCCCTTGTTGCCTAGAACGAATTCTTCGGATTTCGCTTCCCCGGCCATGATTGTAGCTTTACGGTTGGTGAGAAAATCTTTTATGTAATCGTACACTCTCCGACCTACGTGTAGGTTTTGCAAGTTGCGCAATATGGCCTCATGGGTGACGTTATCAAATGCCTTCTGCAGGTCAAGGCCCAGAATGGCTTTCGTATCCAGGGTGTGCGTTTCGGCGTCTATGATTTGATTCTTTAGCTGCAACATGACGTCTTGCGTCGAGAGTCTTGGTCGAAAGCCGATCATGGTGTGTGGGTATAGCTAGTTGTCGTGCATGTATCTGACGAGACGCGTTAAAATTACTTTTTCCATGAGCTTTCCAATGCAGGACGTCAATGAAATGGGCCTGAGATTTCCGATGAGCGGCTTTTTGCCCGGCTTGGGTATTAATATGATTTTGGCGGTTTTCCATTGCCGGGGTATGGCGCCCTTCTCCCAGCATTCGTTTATGTACTTTGTGAGAGCAGTGACGGATTCGTCATCTAAGTTGCGAAGTGTTTTATTTGTTATACCGTCGGGACCCGGGGCGGACTTGGGATTGAGTCGTCCGAGTTCGTATCGAATCTCTGCCTCTGTTATGGAGGCGTCGAGGTCGACGTTATCCTTCCCTTCGTACTCTGGGAGTCGTACCTTTGTGGCATCTCCTACGTATGTCTGGCGTAGCTCGCGTAAGAGCTCTGCTTCTGTACCTGCGTAGCTGTGTAGTATCCGTTGCAGGTTTTGTCTTTGTGTTGCTTTCGTGCCTTCTGGATCAAGGAGGCCTCGGAGAATGTTCCAAGTTTTGGACATTCCGAACTGCCTGTTCATTAAAGTGCACATGCCTGCCCACTGCTGCTGGGACAGCCTATTTGCGTAGTCTTCTATGTCTCTGTCGAGCGCGACGATTCTCTTTCTTAGACGCCGGTTGTGCTTTTGACCTTTCCAGCGCTCTTGCAGGCTGCGTTTTGCCTCCCACATGTGTAAGAGCTTGCTGTCCATTTCTTCCATTCCTGCCTCTTCGGGAACATGTTTGGTGGCTTTCTGCACGCTACGCTGGAGTGTGTCTGTCCACTTCTGTATATCTTCGATGGTCTCTGTAGCATCGTCCTCTCTTATCTTACGAAAGGTGTCCCACTCGGTTAACATTATTTTTCTACCTTTCTTTTTACGCGGACCTGCTTGTAAAATTGTGCATACAATGTAGTGATCGCTGCCTAGATTTACGTTAGTGTTGGTCCAATGAGGGTTGGATATATTCTTTATCAATGTAAGGTCCGGCGTGGTGTCTCTATTGACGCTGTTCCCCATTCTGGTAGGGTCTTGTGGGTTAGTTATTAGCGTGAGCTCCTCGTGCTGCGCGTCGTTCCACAGGTTGCGGCCTTTAACGTTTTCGATGGTGTAACCCCAGGCCGCGTGTGGTGCGTTAAAGTCGCCCACGACGATCAGTGCTTGTCTGCCCGCTACGTTTAGCACTTTGCGGAAAAGCGAGCCAAACTTTACCTTTTGTCGTGGTGGACTGTACACGTTCAGCACAAACAAGCTTCCCTCCTTTTTTCGAGACGGGAGAATTTCTAGTAGGACGTGGTCTATGTTGTGTACGCCAGTATCGTGTTCTACAGCCGTTATATTACGATGTATCAGTGTGGTTACTGTTGCTTTTTCAGCTGAAGTGCTATATGATTTGTATCCTGATAATTTTGCGGTCCCCCCAGTTTCCTGGAGGGCGATTACATCTGGTGCTTGCTTGGTTTTTACGAATTGCTGCAGGTTACCCCGCTTACGACGAAACCCACGACAATTCCACTGCCAAATCGTGTATTCATTAGGCGGCGCCATGTTGGCTACTCGAGTTTTCTATGCAGCTGTTCTCAGCCGCAGGTGGTCTGCTGTACGGCTTGCTCTTGACCGGCCTCGCTCCTGCGGGTCGGGCGTTTTTCGAGACGTTTTCCAGCTGCCCTACCCTACTCTCGAGGGTGTCGAACCTCTGAGACATTTCATCTCGCATCTGCGTTATCTGCTGTTGTAGGTCCGCGCGCATCTGCATGAATTGCTGCTGTAAACCTACGAACATTTCCTGAAACATGCCTTTTACTTCTACGAGTGTAGAGTCGCTTTGCTCATCGGCGTTTTCCTTTGCCCTTCGTTTATGCGGTGGCGTTTCTCCACTCATCGACGCGGGAACGGGCGTCGCCGGAGCTCGAAGAGGTGTCGACACCCTAATGGGTGTTGGCGTGGTATGGGTCATCTCTGAGTGTTTTGGGTTCTTAAGCTTAGCGTTTTCTACTTTAAGCATTTTTACCTCTTCCCTTAGCGTCGCGTTTTCTCGCTTTATTTGCTCTAACAACTGTCTGATCTGTGTTATTTCCTGTTCTAAGGCGGACCCCGCGCGTGTAGGTTTAACAGCAGTGCCAGAGACCGCGTCTGCAAAGCTCACCTGTGCCTGAGTTTCTACCGCTCCTCGGCTGGATTGCAATC
Organism: Rhipicephalus microplus; assembly: GCF_013339725.1. Taxonomy (NCBI): domain Eukaryota; kingdom Metazoa; phylum Arthropoda; class Arachnida; order Ixodida; family Ixodidae; genus Rhipicephalus; species Rhipicephalus microplus. The sequence continues at coordinate 143,160,196 of NC_051167.1, forward strand.
TTGACGTTGCCCTGGATCTCGATCGGGTTCTCGAACGGGCTCTGGACCGGGTCCTCGACCTTGGTCTGCGACCGGGCTGCTCCCGACTGTCCCCCTCGTATGGTCCCGGGGGTGAGCCTTCTGTGCGATGGCCTTCTGATCCCTGGGTGTTCTCGCTCGTTGCTTTGCCAGCTCGTTTGTTGTAGTCGTTGATGCCTATGGTGTTTCGGCCTCCGCTTCTTCTCTTCTTCGTCGCTCCCAGCGTCTTCGCCGGACCAAATACGGTATCTTGTACTTTGCCTTGCAGCGTCTGTCTCCCGTAAAGTGAGCTTGCCCGCATAGCTGACATCTTGCTTCACACTGGTGTTCTTGCGGCGGGTTGGCCACGCCGCATCCTCTGCATATTTTTTCGTCTGGGTTGGGGCAAACGTCCGCCCTGTGTCCCAGCCTCCCACATTCGTAGTAAATGTCAATGTGTTTTCTGTATAGCGAGCACCGGACGATGAGCGCTCCGTATTTCACGTATCTCGGCACGTGAAGTCCGTCGAAGAGCACGATTACGTTGTCTGTGTTGCCCATCCTCTTCGCGTGTAATATGCTTGGGTTTCTTGCTGTCACTAGGTTGTCTATAATATCTTCGGAACTTTCCTCTTGGGATATCCCTCTTATGAGTCCCTTAGATGTGTTTTCCGGCGCTGCTCTGTAGGCGCTGGCTTCGTGTTCTTGCTCTCCCACTCGGATCTTCGTGATGGCTCCGTACCGCCTGGCTCGCTCTTCGGACGGCGTGCTGACGACCACGATATTCTGCTTGTAGTTTATGCATATACTGTCTTCTTCTGCTGCTTCGCGACCGACGCCAGCGGCGTTTCTCAGGCAGCAGTATATGCGTGCCTGCCTGTGCTCCGAAACGCTGAGTCCTCCTCGTGGTCGCACGATCACTTTGTAGTCTTCTGCCGGTAGACGAGGAAGTCTGCTTGCATTAGCAATTTGTCGTATGGTTCGTTCACCTTTCCACTTGCTGTCCCCAGGCGCGCCCGTCGGCGCAGCAGCGTCTCTTAGCATGGTTCTCTTCGGGCCTGAAATCCCTCCAGATGTTTTCGTGATTTTTCTTCTGCGGACTTCGCACCATCCGGCGTCGTTGGTAAAGTCCTCCGGTTGCATATCTTCTCCTTCCACGCTTACAACCTCCATCGTGGTGCTAGACGCGCTGTCGAGGCGTTCCGGGGTCGCCCCAGGCGTCCTCGTCGACGCGTTGGACCTAGCTCTCCCCGCCGCTGCGGCGGCAGACTGTGTATTTTGGCGGCTGTGTATTTTGTGCTAATAAACCAGGCAATAAAGAAAAAAATCTCCAGTGGCGCAATTGGTTAGCACACGGGTCTTATACGACCGTTCTCGTGAGCTATGCCGGGGCTGTGAGTTGATTGATTTGTGGGGTTTAACGTCCCAAAACCACCATATGATTATGAGAGACGCCGTAGTGGAGCGCTCTGGAAATTTCGACCACCTGGGGTTCTTTAACGTGCACCCAAATCTGAGTACACGGGCCTACACCATTTCCGCCTCCATCAGAAATGCAGCCGCCACAGCCGCGATTTGATCCCACGACCTGCGGGTCAGCAGCCGAGTACCTTAGGCACAAGACCACCGTGGCGGAGAATGTGAGTTGAAGCCTCACCTGGCGAATGGATTTCGACTAGTTTCAACTAGTGTCAGTGAAAGGGTTTTGATTTGAAATTACAGGTGCTTATCGATTCATGAGAGCATATTTTTGCTAAAATATTTGATTTCTGTCAGAAAAAAGCAATTGTACAGAGATTTGGTTGATGTTACATGTCCTGTTCCAAGATACAAGGCAATATATTTACTGGGTAACGAAAAGAATGTTTTACAGAGAGTTAAACGAATGCCAGTGAGAGCTACCACAAAAACATTTTTCTTCATGCTACACACAGGCACGCTTCCTGTAAAACCGTGGTTAAAATACCAGGGAATATTTTTACCTTGGGGCGTAAACTGCTACATCCGCAAAAACCGGAAAAATTGATCATAGTTTCCTGGATTTCTCGTTCTCTGTCTTCCTTTGGAATATTCTGCAAGAGACATTCAAAAAGGAATTCCCATTACCTCAACTCGGTATCCGGTTTTTACCATTCGAAGGTACAGGATGGGTGCCCTACGACATGGTGATGCTACTGTGCATGCATAGTGTGTAGAAAACACTAATGGCTTTTCAAAATCTAGATGTAAATGTAAGGCCTGCTAGTGAATATTTTAAAGAAAACATTCTGTTCATTATAGAACTGTTCAAATCCTTTATTGAACCACCAGAGTGGTTACCTGTCTTTGAACAATAAGCTGCGATCAAATATTACTAGTTTATACTATCAACAAGATACACTCGCACATTGCACATTTTAATTTTTCGGCTGGGGCTGATACCATCTCGGCTGTCTAATGTGTGTATAGCTATGAACAGGTTTTAAATAAAGAAAAGAAAACCAGTGGCGCAATGGGTTAGCGCATGGTAATTATACGACAGTTTTCGTCAGCTATGCCGGCGTTGTGAGTTCGAACCTCACCTGGGTAATGAACTTTTATTACTTTTCATGTTTAGTCATGAGGTTGTATACTCAATGCTGGCGACTTCCTGGCTCGAAAACATTTGTTAACTGGAGTGGTGTGTAGACAACAGTCCAAAAGGAAACACTAATACGGGCAGCCGTATTCCCCAGTGGCGCAATTGGTTAGCGCACGGTACTTATACGACAGTTATCGTGAGCTATGCCGGGGTTGTGAGCTCGAGCATCACCTGGGGAATGAAGCTATTATTAGTTTTCATAATTAGTCATGAGGTTAATTGTATACTCAATGCTGGCGACTTGCTGGCTCGAAAACATTTGTTTACTGAAGTTGTGTGTAGACAACAGTCCTAAAGGAAACACTCTTACGTGCAACCGTGTTCCCCAGTGGCGCAATTGGTTAGCGCACGGTACTTATACGACAGTTGTCGTGAGCTATGCCAGGGTTGTGAGTTCGAGCCTCACATGGGGAATGAAATTTTTATTAGTTTTCATATTTAGTCATGAGGTTAATTGTATACTCAATGCTGACGACAGCCTGGCCCGAAAACATTTGTTTACTGGAGTTGTGTGTAGACAACAGTCCTAAAGGAAACACTATTACGTGCAACCGTGTTCCCCAGTGGCGCAATTGGTTAGCGCACGGTACTTATACGACAGTTCTCGTGAGCTACGCCGGGGTTGTGAGTTCGAGCCTCACCTGGGGAATGAAGTTTTATTAGTTTTCATTATTAGTCATGAGGTTAATTGTATACTCACTGCTGGCGACTGCCTGGCTCGAAAACATTTGCTTACTGAAGGTGTGTGTAGACAACAGTCCTAAAGGAAACACTCTTACGTGCAACCGTGTTCCCCAGTGGCGCAATTGGTTAGCGCACAGTACTTATACGACAGTTCTCATGAGCTATGCCGGGGTTGTGAGTTCGAGCCTCACCTGGGGAATGAAATTTTTATTAGTTTTCATAATTAGTCATCAGGTTAATTGTATACTCAATGCTGGCGACTGCCTAGCTCGAAAACATTTGTTTACTAGAGTTGTGTGTAGACAACAGTCCTAAAGAAAAGACTAAAGACTCCTACGTGCGACCGTGTTCCCCAGTGGCGATATTGGTTAGCGCACGGTACTTATACGACAGTTCTCGTCAGCTATGCCGGGGTTGTGAGTTCGAGACTCACCTGTGGAATGAAATTTTTATTAGTTTTCATATTTAGTCATGACGTTAATTGTATACTCAATGCTGGCGACTGCCTGGCTCGAAAACATTTGTTTACTGGAGGTGTGTGTAGACAACAGACCTAAAGGAAGGACTCCTACGTGCGACCGTGTTCCCCAGTGGCGCAATTGGTTAGCGCACGGTTTTTATACGACAGTTCTCGTGAGCTATGCTTGGGTTGTGAGTTAGAGCCTCACCTGGGGAGTGAAATTTTTATTAGTTTTCATATATAGTCATGAGGTTAATTGTATACTCAATGCTGGCGACAGCCTGGCCCGAAAACATTTGTTTACTGAAGTTGTGTGTAGACAACAGTCCTAAAGGAAACACTCTTACGTGCAACCGTGTTCCCCAGTGGCGCAATCGGTTAGCGCACGATACTTATACGACAGTTCTCGTGAGCTATGCCGGGATTGTGAGTTCGAGCCTCACCTCGGGAACCCCGCAGGGGCGCCTGCGCAAGTAGGCGTTTGGTGTGTAGCGACACCACGGACCCGAGCTAACGGGGGAGTTTCTACTCCCTCCCACGCCTAGCCGTGCGTGGCTTTGCCGTGCCCGGGGAAAAGGGGATCCTGGGGGTTGAGCTGACGCTGGGTGATTGGACCTTTAAGGCCCCCCGGAAGAGGCAACACACCCCTTTGGCCCCGGCTTCACGTAGACGGCACCCCTGGGCTGACCCACCCAGGGGAAATCGGCAGTCGCCTTTTCCTATTTCTCTCTCCCTACATCTTCGTCTTTTGTTCTCACTTTACATCTTTCCTGTCTTCTACTCTCTTCTGTATACTTCCAATTTTCCTGGCGGCAAGGGTTAACCCTGTGCAAATAGCCTACCTTGGTCTAGGCGCATTGGGTTATGGCAGTGTTGTACGGCTGACGTCTGCAAGCTTTCAGCACCTGTAAACTTGCAGCGTCCCCTTGTTGGGCTCCGTGGTGGGTGGCCGCCAACGCTGCTGAACAAAAATAAGACCGGCATGCAAGGCGCATTTCCTCTACTATCTGATCGTGCCGGCCTAAAGCGGGTACGCACCGACGACATAAATCTGTTCAACCAGCCAATAGAAACTTTTCCCCACTTCCACGTCATTCACTGTGAAAAAACCGGAAAGCAAGCCAGGACCGTATCTCCTTTCGTAGTTGCCAGGTGTCTTACGGAAACTCTCGGGGCTGGATACAAAGTAACCAAAATGGCGAGCGGAGACCTTCTTCTAGAAATTCGGGACAAAGCACAATATGTAAAGCTAAACAGCCTCTCAACGTTTGGTGACGTACCGATCACCACAACACCACACCGATCCATGAACACCACTCGCGGAGTGGTATCTGATGCAGACTTACTTGAGCTCACCGAGACTGAACTTTTGGAAGGGTGGAAGAGCCAAAATGTCAATAATGTACAGAGAATCGTCATCAGAAGAGATAATAAGGAAATTCCAACGAAACACTTGATACTCACGTTTGCATCCAGTAAACTACCAGATTCCATTCAAACAGGGTACACGAAAACATCTATCAGGCCGTATATACCAAATCCTCGTCGTTGCTTCCAATGCCAGAAGTATGGCCATGGCTCTAAGACCTGTCGTGGTCGCCAGACTTGTGCACAATGTGGAGTCCTAGGCCACGTGTCCGAGAACTGCAAAGAACCGGAGCACTGTGTGAACTGCGAAGGAAACCATGCCGCATATTCACGCTCCTGCACATACTGGAAAAAAGAAAAAGAAATAATTACATTGAAGGTGAAGGAGAACATTACGTTTAAGGAAGCACGGCGAAGAGTCGCTCCATTCTATGGACCAACATACGCTGATGCGGCGCGTCAGGGGGCACCGCCGCACCAGCCCTCGCCACCCCTTCGGCCCGCGCAGAGCGAGCCGTCGGCTGTGGCACCTGCCCCCAAGGCGGCTGTAGCCCAGGCTACACCGCCTACTCTCAAACAGAGACCGGAGACTCCAGAGTCTTCGGGTCTCAAGGCCTCCCCTCACCAGGCGAGGCCCAAAATCCAAACTAACAGCCCGCACGTGCGGGCATCCAGTGCCTCCGAGGAGGCAATGGATACGTCGGCACCTTTGGTGCCGAAAGAGCGGCGTGGCTCCTTGGAGCGCGCCAAGAAAACAAAAAAGCAAATAACAGGGCCTGGTGATGGCCCTGTTAAGTGAACTCAAACTCCCCGTCTAAACAGCCACTTGTTTTTCGTACACACAGCATTATTTTACATTCACCATGAACACTCAAATTATACAGTGGAACGTCAGGGGCCTTCTCAGAAACCTTGACGACATCCAAGAACTCCTACACGAACACTCACCAAAAGTGCTGTGTGTACAAGAAACACACCTTAATTCAAAACACACCAATTTTCTTCGCAAATACGTTATTTTTCGAAAGGACCGTGATGATGCCGTGACATCATCCGGAGGTGTTGCCATCATAGTGAATCGAGAAATTGCATGCACACACATACAACTCCAAACATCCCTTGAGGCAGTGGCTGTTCGAGCGGTTCTTTTTGATAAACTGATCACAATCTGCACGATTTACATTCCTCCTAGTTATCAGCTACAAAAACGTGATTTACACTCTTTAATTGATGAACTTCCGGAACCTTATGTTCTCCTTGGAGACTTTAATGGGCATAGCAGGCTATGGGGAGACTCTCGGTATGACGCGCGAGGTCGACTGATCGAACAGTTCCTTCTCTCGTCGAGCGCGTGTCTCCTAAACCGAAAAGAACCAACCTATTATAATCTCGCCAATAACACCTACTCCTCCATAGACCTGAGCATAGTATCTCCATCTCTTGTGCCTCTACTCCAGTGGAAAGTCGTCAGTAATCCATACGGAAGTGACCACTTCCCCGTAGTTTTGAGCACGACAGTAACTGAGTGTCCATCACGTGTTCCCAAGTGGCTCATAAACAGAGCCGACTGGGAACAGTTTTATACTATTGCTAGTCTAGGTTGGAATGACATCCGTACTTTGAACATTGATGTTGCGGTGAACTACTTTACAGCGTTTTTGATCGATGCTGCAACAAAATGCATCCCACAAACAAATGGACACCCTGGAAAACGACGTGTGCCATGGTGGAACTCTGAATGCCGAAACGCGCGCAAACAGCAAAACAGAGCTTGGAGGCTGCTTCGGAACTCGCCGACAGCCGAAAATCTTGAAACCTTCAAGAAAATAAAGTCTCAAGGCAGGAGAACGCGTCGGCAGGCCAGAAGAGAAAGCTGGCAGAAGTTTTTATCAGGGGTTAATTCATACACACAGGAAGCTAAAGTCTGGGACATGGTCCATAGGATAGCAGGAAAACAAGTACACACACTTCCACTCGTAAACACTCAGGGTGATACCTTGGAAGATCAGGCAAACTTCCTCGGTGCACACTTCGAACAGGTATCCAGCTCGTCCCACTATACTGACACTTTCCAAAAGTACAGAACAAGAATCGAAAAGCAGAAACTTGAACACAAATCCACTAGATACGAGGGATATAACCAAGCTTTCAGTCTTGCTGAGCTCCGAACATCTCTGAACTCCTGCAGTACTTCTGCCCCAGGTTCTGACCGTGTGATGTATGAAATGTTAAAGAACCTACCAAACGAAACCCGAAAAACCTTACTTTGTTTGTACAATGCTATTTGGTCTTCTGGCACTATTCCTACCTCCTGGAAAGAGGCTATTGTTATTCCCATTTTGAAAGAGGGCAGGGACCCTTCTTTAGCTTCGAGTTATAGGCCTATTGCACTTACAAGCTGCTTGTGCAAAGTCTTCGAAAAAATGATAAACTGCCGACTTGTACACTTTCTTGAAACAAACAATTTGCTCGACCCATTTCAGTGCGGGTTTCGAGAGAGTAGATCCACGACAGACCACCTTGTTCGTATCGAGGCACAGATCAGAGACGCCTTCGTCCATAAACAATATTTTCTCTCCGTGTTCCTCGATATCGAAAAGGCTTATGATACAACATGGCGTTTTGGAATTCTAAGAGACCTATCCAACCTTGGCGTGCGCGGAAGAATGTTTCACATAATCAAAAGTTACCTGTCAAACCGGACATTCCGTGTCCGAGTGGGCACGGTTCATTCTCAAACATTTGTCCAGGAAACAGGCGTTCCACAAGGTGGTGTACTTAGCTGCACACTTTTTCTCATAAAAATGAATTCGCTGCGCTTGACCATCCCTCGCAATATGTTTTATTGTACATATGTGAATGACGTCCAGCTTGGCTTTAGGTCTTGTAATCTGGCAATGTGTGAGCGGCAGGTTCAGTTAGGTTTAAACAAGCTCTCAAAATGGGCAGAGGAAAACGGATTCCGACTGAACCCACAAAAAAGCACGTGTGTCCTGTTCTCCAGAAAGAGAGGCATGCACTCGGAACCCGACATTGAACTGAACGGTCAGCGTCTGTCTGTTAATACGGAGCATAAATTCCTAGGATTAATCTTGGACAACAAGTTGACCTTCGTACCGCACATCAAGTATCTAAAAACAAAATGTTTAAAAGCCATGAATGTTTTAAAACTGTTGTCACGTACTAGGTGGGGTAGTGACAGGCAATGTCTCATGAACCTATATAGAAGCCTCATTCGCACCCGCTTAGATTATGGGGCTGTTGTTTATCAGTCTGCGACTCAAAGTGCTTTGAAGATGCTGGACCCCGTGCACCATTTGGGCATCCGCCTTTCTACGGGTGCTTTTCGCACCAGCCCCGTAGAAAGCCTTTATGTTGAGTCAAATGAGTGGTCGCTTCATCTGCAGAGAACTTACATGTCCTTTGTTTATTACCTTAAGGTGAAAGCAGACAAGAAGCACCCCTCATACTCTACTATTAATGATTTGTCGAGCTCAATTTTGTTTCAAAACAGGCCTTCGATGAGGCAGCCCTTCTCTATTCGCCTGAAGAGTCTAGCTGAGGAAACTGGCATCTCACTAGAACACAGTTTAATGGCTCCTGTAGCATATCCGCCACCGTGGCAATGGCAGACTATAGACTGCGATGTGTCTTTCCTAGAAGTTACAAAACATGCACCTGTTGCCCATATCCGAACATACTTTTTGGAACTTCAACACAAATACACATGTCCTGAGTTCTTCACAGATGCCTCCAAGACTAACTCCTCTGTGTCCTACGCTGCTGTAGGCCCATCCTTTTCGGATGCTGGTCCACTACATCCACGCACAAGTATCTTCACAGCGGAAGCGTACGCGATACTTGTGGCAGCTAAACACATCAAACAATTACAAATACAAAAAGCAGTAATTTATACAGACTCCCTAAGTGTGGTAACGGCTCTGCACAGTCTTAAAAAACAAAAAAACCCAGTCCTTGTCTCACTTTATTTTATGCACACTTTACACACTCAAACAACATGTTGTAGTGTGCTGGGTGCCAGGGCACCGTGAGATTCAAGGCAACGTGAGGGCGGATCAGCTCGCTGCATCCGTGCACAAAAGCACTGCCCCTACACCCATATCAATCCCGGCCCTCGATCTTAAACCATCCCTCAAACGAAACCTCAGAGTATACTGGCAGAGCAAGTGGGATACACACACACAAAACAAACTACACGTTATTAAGCCACACCTTGGTCATTGGCCGCCCGTATCGAAATCGCGTTATACAGAGGTGATACTAACGAGACTCAGGATAGGACACACATACACGACACACACACACCTTTTGTCCGGTGGCGATCCACCATTGTGTGACAGATGTGGTGAAGCATTGACAGTCCTTCACATTTTAATTGAGTGCAAACAATTGGACACTGTAAGAAAACAACACTTTCCATTACCCTACCGACAACATATACCTTTACACCCTGCAATGTTTGTCGGTAGGGAACCGCTTTTTAGTTATAAATCATTATTAGCGTTTTTAAAAGAAATTCATAGCTTTCATGTCATATACCCGGGCATACCGTAGCATGACCTCTCCAGAGAGGTTTTTGCTGCGGTGGCTACACAAGAAAGCACATGCCTCACGGCCCTTGGACGCAAGGGTATGAACGAGTGAGGCACTTGTGCTAATGCCATACATATGCACAATCGTCTTTTATTATCACCAACTTTTGTCATCTATTCACATCACACACACCTTTCACCGCATGGACATGATTTTATTACTTGTATGTTTTTACCCGCCTTACTGCGAGGAATTTTATGGCCCTTATACAGCCGCTTATCACAATCATTGTCCATAATTCTAGTAAGATGAACTGGCGCTCTTTGGCCGTGAAATGGCCCTTGCGCCATAAAACATCAAACATCATCATCATCATCATCACCTCGGGAATGAAATTCTTATTAGTTTCCATTATTAGTCATCAGGTTAATTGTATACTCAATGCTGGTGACTGCCTAGCTCGAAAACATTTGTTTACTGGAGTTGTCTGGAGACAACAGTCCTAAAGAAAAGACTCCTACGTGCGACCGTGTTCCCCAGTGGCGCAATTGGTTAGCGCACGGTACTTATACGACAGTTCTCGTCAGCTATGCCGGGGTTGTGAGTTCGAGACTCACTTGTGGAATGAAATTTTTATTAGTTTTCATATTTAGTCATGAGGTTAATTGTATACTCAATGCTGGCGACTGCCTGGCTCGAAAACATTTGTTTACTGGAGTTTTGCGCAGCCAAAGTCCTAAAGGAAAGACTCCTACGTGCGACCGTGTTCCCCAGTGGCGCAATTGGTTAGCGCACGGTACTTATATGACAGTTCTCGTGAGCTATGCCGGGGTTGTGAGTTTGAGCCTCACCTGGGGAGTGAAATTTTTATTAGTTTTCATATTTAGCCATGAGGTAATTGTATACTCAATGCTGGCGACTGCCTAGCTCGAAAACATTTGTTTGCTGGAGTTGTGTGGAGACAACCGTCCTAAAGGAAACACTCTTACGTGCAACCGTGTTCCCCAGTGGCGCAATTGGTTAGCGCACCATACTTATACGACAGTTCTCGTGAGCTATCCCGGGGTTGTGAGTTCGAGCCTCACCTGGGGAATGAAATTTTTATTAGTTTTCATATTTAGTCATGAGGTTAATTGTATACGCAATGCTGGCGACTGCCTGGCTCGAAAACATTTGTATACTTAAGGTGAAAGCAGACAAGAAGCACCCCTCATACTCTACTATTAATGATTTGTCGAGCTCAATTTTGTTTCAAAACAGGCCTTCGATGAGGCAGCCCTTCTCTATTCGCCTGAAGAGTCTAGCTGAGGAAACTGGCATCTCACTAGAACACAGTTTAATGGCTCCTGTAGCATATCCGCCACCGTGGCAATGGCAGACTATAGACTGCGATGTGTCTTTCCTAGAAGTTACAAAACATGCACCTGTTGCCCATATCCGAACATACTTTTTGGAACTTCAACACAAATACACATGTCCTGAGTTCTTCACAGATGCCTCCAAGACTAACTCCTCTGTGTCCTACGCTGCTGTAGGCCCATCCTTTTCGGATGCTGGTCCACTACATCCACGCACAAGTATCTTCACAGCGGAAGCGTACGCGATACTTGTGGCAGCTAAACACATCAAACAATTACAAATACAAAAAGCAGTAATTTATACAGACTCCCTAAGTGTGGTAACGGCTCTGCACAGTCTTAAAAAACAAAAAAACCCAGTCCTTGTCTCACTTTATTTTATGCACACTTTACACACTCAAACAACATGTTGTAGTGTGCTGGGTGCCAGGGCACCGTGAGATTCAAGGCAACGTGAGGGCGGATCAGCTCGCTGCATCCGTGCACAAAAGCACTGCCCCTACACCCATATCAATCCCGGCCCTCGATCTTAAACCATCCCTCAAACGAAACCTCAGAGTATACTGGCAGAGCAAGTGGGATACACACACACAAAACAAACTACACGTTATTAAGCCACACCTTGGTCATTGGCCGCCCGTATCGAAATCGCGTTATACAGAGGTGATACTAACGAGACTCAGGATAGGACACACATACACGACACACACACACCTTTTGTCCGGTGGCGATCCACCATTGTGTGACAGATGTGGTGAAGCATTGACAGTCCTTCACATTTTAATTGAGTGCAAACAATTGGACACTGTAAGAAAACAACACTTTCCATTACCCTACCGACAACATATACCTTTACACCCTGCAATGTTTGTCGGTAGGGAACCGCTTTTTAGTTATAAATCATTATTAGCGTTTTTAAAAGAAATTCATAGCTTTCATGTCATATACCCGGGCATACCGTAGCATGACCTCTCCAGAGAGGTTTTTGCTGCGGTGGCTACACAAGAAAGCACATGCCTCACGGCCCTTGGACGCAAGGGTATGAACGAGTGAGGCACTTGTGCTAATGCCATACATATGCACAATCGTCTTTTATTATCACCAACTTTTGTCATCTATTCACATCACACACACCTTTCACCGCATGGACATGATTTTATTACTTGTATGTTTTTACCCGCCTTACTGCGAGGAATTTTATGGCCCTTATACAGCCGCTTATCACAATCATTGTCCATAATTCTAGTAAGATGAACTGGCGCTCTTTGGCCGTGAAATGGCCCTTGCGCCATAAAACATCAAACATCATCATCATCATCATCAACTGGGGAATGAAATTTTATTAGTTTTCATATTTAGTCATGAGGTTAATTGTATACTCAATGCTGGCGACTGCCTGGCTCGAAAACATTTGTTTACTGGAGGTGTGTGTAGACAACAGTCCTAAAGGAAACACTCTTACGTGCAACCGTGTTCCCCAGTGGCGCAATTGGTTAGCGCACGGTACTTATACGACAGTTCTCGTGAGCTATGCCGGGGTTGTGAGTTCGAGCCTCACCTGGGGAATGAAATTTTTATTAGTTTTCATATTTAGTCATGAGGTTAATTGTATACTCAATGCTGGCGACTGCCTGGCTCGAAAACATTTGTTTACTGGAGTTGTGTGTAGACAACAGTCCTAAAGGAAAGACTCCTACGTGCGACCGTGTTCCCCAGTGGCGCAATTGGTTAGCGCACGGTACTTATACGACAGTTCTCGTGAGCTATGCCGGGGTTGTGAGTTCGAGCCTCACCTGGGGAATGAAATTTTTATTAGTTTTCATTATTAGTCATGAGGTTAATTGTATACTCAATGCTGGCGACTGCCTGGCTCGAAAACATTTGTTTACTGGAGGTGTGTGTAGACAACAGTCCTAAAGGAAACACTCTTACGTGCAACCGTGTTCCCCAGTGGCGCAATTGGTTAGCGCACGGTACTTATACGACAGTTCTCGTGAGCTATGCCGGGGTTGTGAGTTCGAGCCTCACCTGGGGAATGAAATTTTTATTAGTTTTCATATTAGTCATGAGGTTAATTGTATACTCAATGCTGGCGACTGCCTGGCTCGAAAACATTTGTTTACTGGAGGTGTGTGTAGACAACAGTCCTAAAGGAAACACTCTTACGTGCAACCGTGTTCCCCAGTGGCGCAATTGGTTAGCGCACGGTACTTATACGACAGTTCTCGTGAGCTATGCCGGGGTTGTGAGTTCGAGCCTCACCTGGGGAATGAAATTTTTATTAGTTTTCATATTAGTCATGAGGTTAATTGTATACTCAATGCTGGCGACTGCCTGGCTCGAAAACATTTGTTTACTGGAGGTGTGTGTAGACAACAGTCCTAAAGGAAACACTCTTACGTGCAACCGTGTTCCCCAGTGGCGCAATTGGTTAGCGCACGGTACTTATACGACAGTTCTCGTGAGCTATGCCGGGGTTGTGAGTTCGAGCCTCACCTGGGGAATGAAATTTTTATTAGTTTTCATATTTAGTCATGAGGTTAATTGTATACTCAATGCTGGCGACTGCCTGGCTCGAAAACATTTGTTTACTGGAGGTGTGTGTAGACAACAGTCCTAAAGGAAACACTCTTACGTGCAACCGTGTTCCCCAGTGGCGCAATTGGTTAGCGCACGGTACTTATACGACAGTTCTCGTGAGCTATGCCGGGGTTGTGAGTTCGAGCCTCACCTGGGGAATGAAATTTTTATTAGTTTTCATATTTAGTCATGAGGTTAATTGTATACTCAATGCTGGCGACTGCCTGGCTCGAAAACATTTGTTTACTGGAGTTGTGTGTAGACAACAGTCCTAAAGGAAACACTCTTACGTGCAACCGTGTTCCCCAGTGGCGCAATTGGTTAGCGCACGGTACTTATACGACAGTTCTCGTGAGCTATGCCGGGGTTGTGAGTTCGAGCCTCACCTGGGGAATGAAATTTTTATTCGTTTTCAGTATTAGTCGTGAGGTTAATTGTATACTCAATGCTGGCGACTGCCTGGCTCGAAAACATTTGTTTACTGGAGGTGTGTGTAGACAACAGTCCTAAAGGAAACACTCTTACGTGCAACCGTGTTCCCCAGTGGCGCAATTGGTTAGCGCACGGTACTTATACGACAGTTCTCGTGAGCTATGCCGGGGTTGTGAGTTCGAGCCTCACCTGGGGAATGAAATTTTTATTAGTTTTCATATTTAGTCATGAGGTTAATTGTATACTCAATGCTGGCGACTGCCTGGCTCGAAAACATTTGTTTACTGGAGGTGTGTGTAGACAACAGTCCTAAAGGAAACACTCTTACGTGCAACCGTGTTCCCCAGTGGCGCAATTGGTTAGCGCACGGTACTTATACGACAGTTCTCGTGAGCTATGCCGGGGTTGTGAGTTCGAGCCTCACCTGGGGAATGAAATTTTTATTAGTTTTCATATTTAGTCATGAGGTTAATTGTATACTCAATGCTGGCGACTGCCTGGCTCGAAAACATTTGTTTACTGGAGGTGTGTGTAGACAACAGTCCTAAAGGAAACACTCTTACGTGCAACCGTGTTCCCCAGTGGCGCAATTGGTTAGCGCACGGTACTTATACGACAGTTCTCGTGAGCTATGCCGGGGTTGTGAGTTCGAGCCTCACCTGGGGAATGAAATTTTTATTAGTTTTCATATTTAGTCATGAGGTTAATTGTATACTCAATGCTGGCGACTGCCTGGCTCGAAAACATTTGTTTACTGGAGTTGTGTGTAGACAACAGTCCTAAAGGAAACACTCTTACGTGCACCGTGTTCCCCAGTGGCGCAATTGGTTAGCGCACGGTACTTATACGACAGTTCTCGTGAGCTATGCCGGGGTTGTGAGTTCGAGCCTCACCTGGGGAATGAAATTTTTATTAGTTTTCATATTTAGTCATGAGGTTAATTGTATACTCAATGCTGGCGACTGCCTGGCTCGAAAACATTTGTTTACTGGAGGTGTGTGTAGACAACAGTCCTAAAGGAAACACTCTTACGTGCAACCGTGTTCCCCAGTGGCGCAATTGGTTAGCGCACGGTACTTATACGACAGTTCTCGTGAGCTATGCCGGGGTTGTGAGTTCGAGCCTCACCTGGGGAATGAAATTTTTATTAGTTTTCATATTTAGTCATGAGGTTAATTGTATACTCAATGCTGGCGACTGCCTGGCTCGAAAACATTTGTTTACTGGAGTTGTGTGTAGACAACAGTCCTAAAGGAAACACTCTTACGTGCAACCGTGTTCCCCAGTGGCGCAATTGGTTAGCGCACGGTACTTATACGACAGTTCTCGTGAGCTATGCCGGGGTTGTGAGTTCGAGCCTCACCTGGGGAATGAAATTTTTATTAGTTTTCATATTTAGTCATGAGGTTAATTGTATACTCAATGCTGGCGACTGCCTGGCTCGAAAACATTTGTTTACTGGAGGTGTGTGTAGACAACAGTCCTAAAGGAAACACTCTTACGTGCAACCGTGTTCCCCAGTGGCGCAATTGGTTAGCGCACGGTACTTATACGACAGTTCTCGTGAGCTATGCCGGGGTTGTGAGTTCGAGCCTCACCTGGGGAATGAAATTTTTATTAGTTTTCATATTTAGTCATGAGGTTAATTGTATACTCAATGCTGGCGACTGCCTGGCTCGAAAACATTTGTTTACTGGAGTTGTGTGTAGACAACAGTCCTAAAGGAAAGACTCCTACGTGCGACCGTGTTCCCCAGTGGCGCAATTGGTTAGCGCACGGTACTTATACGACAGTTCTCGTGAGCTATGCCGGGGTTGTGAGTTCGAGCCTCACCTGGGGAATGAAATTTTTATTAGTTTTCATATTTAGTCATGAGGTTAATTGTATACTCAATGCTGGCGACTGCCTGGCTCGAAAACATTTGTTTACTGGAGGTGTGTGTAGACAACAGTCCTAAAGGAAACACTCTTACGTGCAACCGTGTTCCCCAGTGGCGCAATTGGTTAGCGCACGGTACTTATACGACAGTTCTCGTGAGCTATGCCGGGGTTGTGAGTTCGAGCCTCACCTGGGGAATGAAATTTTTATTAGTTTTCATATTTAGTCATGAGGTTAATTGTATACTCAATGCTGGCGACTGCCTGGCTCGAAAACATTTGTTTACTGGAGGTGTGTGTAGACAACAGTCCTAAAGGAAACACTCTTACGTGCAACCGTGTTCCCCAGTGGCGCAATTGGTTAGCGCACGGTACTTATACGACAGTTCTCGTGAGCTATGCCGGGGTTGTGAGTTCGAGCCTCACCTGGGGAATGAAATTTTTATTAGTTTTCATATTTAGTCATGAGGTTAATTGTATACTCAATGCTGGCGACTGCCTGGCTCGAAAACATTTGTTTACTGGAGGTGTGTGTAGACAACAGTCCTAAAGGAAACACTCTTACGTGCAACCGTGTTCCCCAGTGGCGCAATTGGTTAGCGCACGGTACTTATACGACAGTTCTCGTGAGCTATGCCGGGGTTGTGAGTTCGAGCCTCACCTGGGGAATGAAATTTTTATTAGTTTTCATATTTAGTCATGAGGTTAATTGTATACTCAATGCTGGCGACTGCCTGGCTCGAAAACATTTGTTTACTGGAGGTGTGTGTAGACAACAGTCCTAAAGGAAACACTCTTACGTGCAACCGTGTTCCCCAGTGGCGCAATTGGTTAGCGCACGGTACTTATACGACAGTTCTCGTGAGCTATGCCGGGGTTGTGAGTTCGAGCCTCACCTGGGGAATGAAATTTTTATTAGTTTTCATATTAGTCATGAGGTTAATTGTATACTCAATGCTGGCGACTGCCTGGCTCGAAAACATTTGTTTACTGGAGGTGTGTGTAGACAACAGTCCTAAAGGAAACACTCTTACGTGCAACCGTGTTCCCCAGTGGCGCAATTGGTTAGCGCACGGTACTTATACGACAGTTCTCGTGAGCTATGCCGGGGTTGTGAGTTCGAGCCTCACCTGGGGAATGAAATTTTTATTAGTTTTCATATTTAGTCATGAGGTTAATTGTATACTCAATGCTGGCGACTGCCTGGCTCGAAAACATTTGTTTACTGGAGGTGTGTGTAGACAACAGTCCTAAAGGAAACACTCTTACGTGCAACCGTGTTCCCCAGTGGCGCAATTGGTTAGCGCACGGTACTTATACGACAGTTCTCGTGAGCTATGCCGGGGTTGTGAGTTCGAGCCTCACCTGGGGAATGAAATTTTTATTAGTTTTCATATTTAGTCATGAGGTTAATTGTATACTCAATGCTGGCGACTGCCTGGCTCGAAAACATTTGTTTACTGGAGGTGTGTGTAGACAACAGTCCTAAAGGAAACACTCTTACGTGCAACCGTGTTCCCCAGTGGCGCAATTGGTTAGCGCACGGTACTTATACGACAGTTCTCGTGAGCTATGCCGGGGTTGTGAGTTCGAGCCTCACCTGGGGAATGAAATTTTTATTAGTTTTCATATTTAGTCATGAGGTTAATTGTATACTCAATGCTGGCGACTGCCTGGCTCGAAAACATTTGTTTACTGGAGGTGTGTGTAGACAACAGTCCTAAAGGAAACACTCTTACGTGCAACCGTGTTCCCCAGTGGCGCAATTGGTTAGCGCACGGTACTTATACGACAGTTCTCGTGAGCTATGCCGGGGTTGTGAGTTCGAGCCTCACCTGGGGAATGAAATTTTTATTAGTTTTCATATTTAGTCATGAGGTTAATTGTATACTCAATGCTGGCGACTGCCTGGCTCGAAAACATTTGTTTACTGGAGTTGTGTGTAGACAACAGTCCTAAAGGAAACACTCTTACGTGCAACCGTGTTCCCCAGTGGCGCAATTGGTTAGCGCACGGTACTTATACGACAGTTCTCGTGAGCTATGCCGGGGTTGTGAGTTCGAGCCTCACCTGGGGAATGAAATTTTTATTAGTTTTCATATTTAGTCATGAGGTTAATTGTATACTCAATGCTGGCGACTGCCTGGCTCGAAAACATTTGTTTACTGGAGGTGTGTGTAGACAACAGTCCTAAAGGAAACACTCTTACGTGCAACCGTGTTCCCCAGTGGCGCAATTGGTTAGCGCACGGTACTTATACGACAGTTCTCGTGAGCTATGCCGGGGTTGTGAGTTCGAGCCTCACCTGGGGAATGAAATTTTTATTAGTTTTCATATTTAGTCATGAGGTTAATTGTATACTCAATGCTGGCGACTGCCTGGCTCGAAAACATTTGTTTACTGGAGGTGTGTGTACACAACAGTCGTAAAGGAAACACTCTAACGTAAAACCGTGTTCCCCAGTGGCGAGATTGGTTAGCGCACGGTACTTATACGACAGTTCTCGTGAGCTATGCCGGGGTTGTGAGTTCGAGCCTCACCTGGGGAATGAATTTTTATTAGTTTTCATATTTAGTCATGAGGTTAATTGTATACTCAATGCTGGCGACTGCTGGCTCGAAAACATTTGTTTACTGGAGGTGTGTGTAGACAACAGTCCTAAAGGAAACACTCTTACGTGAAACCGTGTTCCCAGTGGCGCAATTGGTTAGCGCACGGTACTTATACGACAGTTCTCGTGAGCTCTGCCGGGGTTGTGAGTTCGAGCCTCACCTGGGGAATGAAATTGTTATTAGTTTTCATTATTAGTCATGAGGTTAATTGTATACTCAATGCTGGCGACTGCCTGGCTCGAAAACATTTGCTTAATGGAGGTGTGTGTAGACAACAGTCCTAAAGGAAACACTTTTACGTGCAACCGCGTTTCCCAGTGGCGCAGTCGGTTAGCGCACGGTACTTATACGAAAAGTTCTT